>BSBK01001994.1:1357500-1802500 GCA_027943335.1 Chamaecyparis obtusa
CATCCTTAGAATACTTATCAATCACTTAGCAAAAGGAGGAACTCTTGTATGTCTGATGTGTTTTTTTTATGCAAGAAACATTCAAGTCATCCTCGCAACTATGCTTCGATGCTTATGTTTACTTGCTAAATCAAAAGGAATAGGTAAACTGGTCATTCTGGCTTCTTGTGCCTTAATGCTTACACCTCATTCTGAAAAAACCTAAGACTAATGTCATATTCATAGTCTCATGATTGCTATATCAAGGAGGGTTGTATGACATCCTATGATCATCCTATAACCAAAGCTCTATGATGAAAAATATCTAATGGGTCCAACAACCAAGTCCTAGGGATTGCATCTAGCTTAGGCTTGCATTTTCATTCTAGACTTGCATTTGTGACAGTATTTGATGATCATTTCATTGCATTCTCCTGGATTTTTACACTGAGGGTTCTCATCTCACATCCTGACTTCATCACAACTGCACAACTATTCAATCCTTTCTCTTGATCTTCAAGAAATTTCTTTTGGTCAGTACCTATCATACATTGTGATATCCTATATGAGATGATTAGTACCATATACATTGCATTTACATATTTCATTCACAAAGTGCATTGTCATCAATCATTTGCATACATCTATATCTACATCTACATATTCATACACATGTGCATCTCATCCATACATAAAGGAAACCATTTACATCTTATTCATCCACCATATACACATGTGCATTACATACATACATACCTAAAAAACATGTGCATATTCATCTATGCACTCATACATGTCATACATTTTACATCTAATCATTTAGGAAACAACATCTCATAAAGCATAAACATTAAAAGCAAAATATGACGCATACAATGATACCAAGAATAGAGCTCATATCTATATATATCAAAATGCTAGTATACAAAAATAGGTGCTACTCGAGCACAGTATCTATCAAAAGAATGGGCCAATACAATGATGTTAGTGCATCAAATACATCATGAGACAATCTACAAAATTAATGCTATTTTAGTCTAGCTCTAGCCTTCCCCCAAGGAGGAGGTGGAGGAGGTGCCATGTTAGGTTGAGGAGGCGCTTGTGGAGCATCGGGAGCTCCTACATACTTAGCAAATCTTGGTACCTACTCTATTGCATCAGCTACCACACCAATATATGTTGCATAATAATATGATGCATGCACAGCCTCGTATCGGGTCTCCACCTGAGCCCTTGCTAACTCCTCCTACAACTTCCTGACCTCATGGTCTATGTCTTCCAGTCAGGCATCACAAACAATAACATATATCTGGAGGTCCCCTAACTACGTCTGGGCAGTCCACACCCTCTCTCGAGACCTCCATAGCACCTCATGCATCTGTGCTACTACATCTCCAAGAATGGGACCCTGTGCAGCCTGATCTAACATATCCTCATCATCGTCCTGAACCTGTGCCTCTATCTTTGGCTGATGCATGGGTGGCTCATCTATCCTCTACCAAGATGCTCTCTCCTGTGATCTACTACCTCTAGCCCCTAGATCTTTCCTCATGTACCATGTAGGGATGGGTATTTGTGTGGTCCTCTAGCTCAGTGCCTACTACTAGGGCACCTGTTATTGAGCCACCTATTGCTGGAGTACCTATTGTTGCACCACTTTTATTGGTATGCCCATGCCCACCAGATCAGTAAAATAGGGGAACAGATGGCTAGCTAAGTACTCTCAGTATGTTGGTGTCATACCACCATCTACCACCCCATCCATGTAGTCCCATCAGGCCGATGCTACTCATGCATCAATTATTGAATAGCCTAGATCTAGCCTAGCTAACCATCCCTTCTTCACCTCATCAGCAAAGTGGACATATGAGCAGTACTCCTGTGAAATATCTTGTGGTCGTCTGAACTACTGCCACACCCGTGTCAAAGGAAACCACTCAATGACTGATATAGAGCAATTGATCAGTACACGCGAGAAAAATATGTAGCCCAGCTGAGTCCTGGCATCATCTCAAATCTCTGTGTCTCTCCATGGTCTCCATACTACGATGACAATATCATCAAGCTATGCTTACCACTACTTTTTCTTACCCAGTGCAGGCTGGGTCATCTATCCTTCATACCTGTATATGTATGGCTTGAGGGGCTATCGTGTATCATCAAAAACCGGCCTGCATATCAATAGGTTCTCCCAGGCCCATACTTGTAAAATGAAAACTCCTACTGCCATACTCCTTGCCTCCCTATAAGCGATCTCATGCATCTCATGATACATGTGGGCTAGCATGCACTGACCCTATCCATAGTGAATAGGTTGCCTGAGCATCCGATGTAGCATCCTACCCCACTCGCACTCCAATTCGTGTTGTCGTTGATCAGGCATCAGATAGCAGCCCAAGAATTATGCTAATACGATAGCCAACCTGTGTCCCGAACCATAATCTCTTATCAAATCCTCCCAGGGGATAGCCCGACCCATGAAGAGATCATCCTGAAAGATCTCTCTCAATGCAGCAGTCCCTGCTTACGACTGCACATCATAGTCCATGCATGGCCCGTGGAATTTTATTTGCAGTATCTTGTAGATGTCCTCTGGTGTCACTATCATCTCGCCCTGAGGAAGATGGAAGGTGTTCATCTCTAAATGGAAACGCTTGACTAGTGCACCCAATAGCCCGTGATTTACCCAAATTTCGGGTATGTCACAGAGATGTGTAAGACCTGAGGCATCTATCTATTTTGAATCTGCATCATCTAGCTGTCTAACCAACTCACCAATCACTGGATGATGGGACTGGAACACAATATCTGGGAAACCAACTTGCAATGCAAACAACAGCACACAATTAGTACTCGACTAAAATCATGATGCAAATCAATGCAAAATGGAATTTGAAATTATGAAACTATCCTAAACATGGCTATTAGACTATCTACTCAGCTCATTCGATGCAAAATCAAGTCACAAAGTTCTCCATCTGACCCATTATCCCACCTGAAGATTTTCCTTTCACTCAAAATCTTGCATGAGGAAGTATGGGTCTCGCGCAAAGTTTCACAGCGATGTGAACTTCCTTATCAAGTCACGCGAGGAAACTCCCCTCTTGAGGGTTT
Source organism: Chamaecyparis obtusa (assembly GCA_027943335.1). Taxonomy (NCBI): domain Eukaryota; kingdom Viridiplantae; phylum Streptophyta; class Pinopsida; order Cupressales; family Cupressaceae; genus Chamaecyparis; species Chamaecyparis obtusa. The sequence goes on from BSBK01001994.1 coordinate 1,360,594, forward strand.
CTTGTGTGAGTTATGGGTTTCCTGCGTGCAAGCCTATGGAGAGGCTTACACAAGAAAGTGTTTTTTAGCACTTCCTCATGCGAGGATCTCCATCGTCCCGCACGAAGAACCTAGCTCCTCACGTGAGAACCCGTAGCTTGATTCCTAAAAATGTGCTAAAAAGTAATTAAATCTATCAAAATGATTCAAAATTTGAAATGTAAGAGAAGTTCTCAACTACTTACTAGTGCGTCATATGTCGGTGGTTGAATGTGATGCCTTGAACACTCGAATCGATGTGATCTCATGAGGACTCCCACCATTTTTGCTCAGAGCTCTATTCACCAAAGTCAAAGGTTTTAAATGAATTGAAAATGACCCTTTTGGGCCTTATATAAGTTTTGACCTAATTTTCAAAAGTACTCCATTTTGTGCAAAAACTTTACCCCTGGCTAAATCGACCGCTCTGAATCCATTTTCAGGATTGAAATCAAAATCTGACACTTCTACATAGCTCAAAATTATGTTTTAAAATTTTTGGGACCGACATGATCAGACATTTGTACAGTTGACCTTCTGACATCACTTTCTTCTCAGGCTCATCTTACATCAACATTTTCTTGACATCTTCAACATTTTCATCAAAAGTCAACTCTAGTAGACTTTGGTCAACTTGATCAAACTTGGTCAACCAGACCTTGAAATCACTCCCAATCACTTTCCAATCTTCTCGAATCTTCTGTAATATATTTTGAATTCTTCCAAACCTCTGATTCTATCTCTATCTATAAACTATTGATGTCAATCATCTTCATGACGTGTCATCTTTCAATTTTGCTCCTGAGGGGGAAGAATGATTGTATCATTGAATTTCATCTAATCAATCTAACCTAAACTCAAAATTCCTCATCGCTAGGGGCATCTTGAATCACTAGGGGCACATATTGTTCCTTACATCTTGTCATATCACTATTAGGTATTTGAGAAATCTAACTCATATCCATGGGGATCACGCTTCGTTCTGGAGATGGTTCTCGAAATCTCACTACTAGGTATCGGGGCAATCTAACCTCGATCCCTGAAAGTCAAGTTTTGTTCTGAAGATGGCTCTCAAAAGCTCTTTCTAATTGGTATCTAGGCAATCTAACCTAGATTTCGAAAGACTAAGCTTCATTCTAGAGATAGTCCTAAAATCTATATCAGTTATCATTCGATAGATGGGTATTGGGGCAATCTAACCCTGACTCCTAAAGATTGAGCCTCGTTCTAGGGACAGTCTTATAAAAGGTGATAACTTAACCAGTGTCTTGGAAATCTAACATAGACTTCCAAGGGTTAAGCTTCATTTTGAGGATAATCCTAAAAACTCTCATCAATCATCACATCAAACTATTCTTTGAATCAATGCGCTACTCGCACATCAATTCAAAGAGGGGCAAAATGTAATACCCCAAAATTGGCATCTTGCAACCCTAACCAATTTTGTTGCATTTAGTCTCATTCTATCAATCTTTCTAAAGTCCTATTGTCCTAGGCAATTCTATCTTTCTAATTGACCCTACTTGACTTAGTGTCAAATGCAAAAAACCCTAAATCTACATTAATCACATGTTATATTTAATTCCTAAATATCGACTATAATTGGCTAAAGAAACCCTATGATTGATTAATTTAATTACAAAGTCCTAGCACTTTAATTAAATTAAATCCACCCCTTTTAGCTAAATCACATAAAAATGAGTTAAATAATATTTGGTTTTTAAATAAATATCCTCTTTTCAATAATTAAATTTAATTATTCAAATAATTGAGAAAGTTCATTTATGAGGTCATAATGTATTTATTTAATCAAATATTCTCTCCAAAATCCTCTCTTCAGTTCAGAAAAGGAAACTTTGAGTTAACTGGAAATCCAAAAATGCAACAAGCCAATTAACTGCTCCACTCACTCAAAAGGAAAACAGTTGATTGTTTCTCCACAGGAAACTTACCATTTTGAACTGAACTTCCTTTCAATCTCCACCATTCATCTCATTCAATCTCAACCATTGATTGATCCAAGGATTCTATAAAAGAACCCTCTTGTTTCTCATTCAAGGGATGCAACTTTTGAGTATCAAATCTTTGTCAAATTATTATCTCAATTTGTTTGCATTCAAGCTTTAGGTAATTTCACTTTTCATGCTAGATTAATATCATTTTTAGATTAATAATATGGATTAGTTTAATTTCATTGTTCTTAGATTAATAAATATTTCTCATTGTTCTAGATTAAGTTCATACTCTCATTTCTAGGATAACTGCATTTGCTTTCAATCTTGAAACCCTCCATTCTAGAGTTAGTGTATGGTTTTTGGAATCTCGATTCTGAGAGCTATTCAAAACCCTACCTAGATAGGAGGCAATGGGTTGACTCATCCATGCATGTAGGATGAATGATCCCACATTCATTATTATATGTGACTGATGAATAAAGACTATGTTGAAGTGTATGGCTAAACTAGAGGCCCACATTTAGCATATACACTTTACTGAGAGGGGAGGTGTGAATCAGTAACTCTAAAAACTTTTTGATCTTAATCCTTTTGATACTATCTTTCATTAACTGACTATAACATTCATCATTTCCACTCATTCATGACATAACTGAAATATGAAATGCTTCCAATCTAACAAGTAATCATTCATGAAACTTCATACACTTGACACATATATTTTGGTATCACAGAAAACCTTGTTAGAACGTAAAAACTATGGTGGGGATGAAACCGACAAAGCTTCACTACTGCAATAATAAAGTTTCCTATTAGGGCATACAATTTTGATCACTTCTGATGATCTTACCCTGTTAGGAGTAACATTTAATACCTATTAAGATCTACCTTGTTAGAGGATTTTATCAACATTATTAAGTGTGCACTCAGTTAACATATTTACAAAAGATGGTTAAGTGTACTCTATTAAGAGATTTTGTCTACTACAATTGTTAGAAAGTAACAATGTAATGATTAGAAACTTACTTTGTTTAATATCATATATGCTTAGCCCTTAACTAATATCACCTCTATGTGATAGATATCTCCTTTAAATACTACTCAGTAGCCTTTGGTCTACTTCTGATATAATCTATGAATACTCTATCAAAAAATTAACATCATAAACATGTCTGATATTCAGATGTCTCCTGTAGGTGGCTACTTCATATCATGTATATACTGATCTGACATATTGACAATACTTATATCATAAAGATTTGACCTAATTAGGGTTGTGGAAACTTCTAGAAAATACTTGATCAACAATCCATATGAATGACCTAAATCAAAACTGCATAGGGATCATCACCAATCAATTTTATATCTCCAATAAATCTTTACCTTAATTTATGTAAACCATTTTCTAGCTTGGTATAAATCATTTACCTTATTTTTAGTGTGATTCCAAACTTCTATGTGAATCCTATATCGCTCAGTAAATATTGTATTTATGTCTTAGTAAAATACTAATGTTTGGTAAACATGTATTCTTGATTATAACTATACTCAGTGTGCTCAGTAATCATCTGGGTCGGTGTCTATGCTTGGTCAAGACTATCCTCGATTAACTTGTCTTCTTCTTTGTGCTCTTTACGGTTACTATACTTGGTGTTTTGACCAACTTGTTTATTTTCTTCCCTAACCGACTATATGTGTGACACTAATGACAACACTTAACGTAATTATGTGTAATAGTCTTGATGATATCCTAGACTTTCTCTAGAATTATTTTAATCCATTTGTGTGACATAATGAATCCTAGTAGTTTACTTGAGGTGACCAAAAAGACACATTTCTTGGGTTTCAATTTGACCTTGTAATCTTATAACCTGTCAAATATGTTGGCCAAGATTTTTAGGTATTTATTTCTAGTGATTTTTCTAGAATAGCATCCCCATAGTCTTCCATAGTTATATGCATCATGTCATAGAAGATATTTGTCATTAGACATTGATAGGTGGCACTAGCATTTTTCAAACAAAATGGAATGACACAACAATAGTAAGTTCCCCAGGAATAAGTTAAAGTTATCTTATGTTGATCCTCTGATGCTATTTTTATCTGATTATAACTAGAGAATCCATCCATTAGTGATAGAATATGGTATCCAGTAGTCAAGTCTACAATCATGTCAATGTTGGGAAGTGGGAAATCATCCTTAGGACATACCAAAGTTAAGTCTCTAAAGTTTGTATAGATTTTGATATTGGCACTAGATTAGATATCCAGTCAGTAGAATCAATTAGTCTTATGAAGCCTACATCTGATAGTTTATTGAGGTCAACTTGACTAACGGTGCATTATTTGGAGCTTTTGTTTGACAGATTTTGCCCTAAGTTTTAATGGTATATTATGTAGAACTAATTATAGATCTAATCCAAGAATGTATGAATATGCCCAAGCAAAGTTGACTTGTTGATCTTGAAAGAACTATATAATCTATTTTCTTTCATTAACTATTAATGATTCTTCCAAATGGGTCAATATTTTTGTCCCTTCAGTCCTTAGATTGATGGTATGTTCCTTCTCTACTAGTAGTGGTGAATTTTCCTAATTGATTGGGAGTATGTCAATATCTCCATCCTTAGGCACCTCAAGGAGGTTTTCACCCTCTGTTACATCCTTTTTTTTTACTATTTTCTAGTTAGAAGGTGCCTCTGGATTTTCACCTAAAAACCTTACATTTTCTTTTTGTTCAATTTTGTGAGTAGAGGATTAACATAACTCACAAAAAATGTTTATTTGTCTAAGTCAATAGTGAATCTATCCTTATGATTCCCCATGGTTATTCCTTTTCAAAGTCCCAAGAACTTTTCAATATCTTTTTCATTCTTGAAGATGTCTATAGTTGATGGATCTTGTTGTTCCCAATCTATTAGTTTAGGGTAGACCAGGTAAATTCTATCTTTGGTTTGAAAAGAGGATATGGGAAGGTATGTCAAGGTATTGGAATAAAACTCAAACAAAAATTTATGAGTCTCTCATGAAGAAAAGGATGAGGGTTCAGATCTACTCTAGAATTATTCAATCCAAGCACGTTGATCTATAGGTTTATTGTGGATGGAAAATTGAGAAATAATGGTATTGAGGTGGAGCATACTATAAGTTCTTGGGGAATCCCACTCATATTCATTTGAGTATGTGTCAAAATGATACTCTTTGAATTTCTCAACCACATTATAAGCACGTGTTTCATTATTAGTAGGGAATGGGGTATTTGAAATACTTTCTTTAGGTGTCAATACTTGAAGCCATGAAATCTTTGATTTTAATTAGGTGATACAAGTTCTAAAATTCCTTGTTTATTATTTCCAAGGTTTATGTATCCATTATATACTTGATTTTGAACAATGGTGTACCCCCTTCATGAATAGGAATTATAATTTTATAGGGTTCCTCATCTTTGTATAGCTAGTAGGACAAGTCTTCTTCAATGGATTCCTTATCCATCTCATCCTATCTCATGAAGACTACGAGTTAATAGATAATTGTGATTTTTTGTTTCTTATTAAGTGGTTTTCTTAGCTTTCTATATGTTTAGGGTGAGATAGGTAGCTTTCCTACACAAAATGAATCAACATAGGTATACTCTCCACATCATTTTTATTCTACCTTTAAATTAATTTTTTATTTGGATTCACCATTTGACTTGGAGAGACTAGATGGATCCATGTATTTAGACAAGGATAATATGGATTCTTCTTTATTATTCGGTACTTGATTTGATTTGGGTACTTTGAGATTGGTACAATACAAGAAAGGATCTCTATCACTTGGCATGGTGATCTCTACCCCATTGTGAGGAAACTTTAGGCATTGATAGTAGGTTAATGGTACTTCCCACATGGAATGAATCTGTGCTCTCCCTAGGATAATATTGTAGTCTAGTTCTAAGTCTAGAACTTGGGACACAATTTCTTGTGTAGTAGGACTAAATCTGATTGGAAGATTTATTACACCCTTGGAAGGACACTCTTTGTCATAATATGATCTGATTATGATATTATTGGTGACATTGACACAACTCTCAAAGTATACTATATCTTGAATAAACTTTAAGGTACAAATGTTTAGACCAACTCCACTATCTATCAAAGCTCGTTTGATTTTATGAAGGTGGACAAAGACTTCTAAATGTATTGGATCATTATGATATGTATTTTTTGATGGAAAATATCTCTAAATAAATGCAACATGGTGTGGCATGTCCAATTATCTAACCATGGCTTGAAATTCATCTACATCAAGGTTTTGTGGGACTGAGGATTCATGAATGGCCTTGTCAAGAACTTCTTTATGGTTAGGCAATATGTGTAACATTTCATAAATAGATATTTGGGCAAGAGTCTTCTTCAGATGGTCTAATAGACTATACTAACCCATTGATTAAGTACATGACTTGGAATGTATCACTAGTTTTGATGAAACCCCTTGGAGTGTAATCTTGGTTCCGTGTATAGTGACAACACAATCAATAGATGGACCTCAAATAGTAATGGTGTTGATGGTCAAATTTAGATCTAGTTTGACATAGTTAAAGTTTGCTTTGGTATTTTATCTTGATAAGGAAGCATTTCCTTTTTCATGATCCATAGATGGTTTTTTGAAGATCATCTGATCTTTCTTTTGTGGTGACATAATTGTTGACAGCTTTGATCTCACCACATTCAATAAAATATTGGACTATGTTCTTCAACTATAATAGTTTGTCATTTTATGTCCTTTTGTTTTATGATTGTAATCACTAAAAATTGGACAAGATCATTTAAGTGAGAAATCACGTCAAAAACCAATGCAAATCAATCATATCAATGCAATTAAATCAAAACAAGTTAAAATCAAAGCAAAATTGCAATCAAGCTAATAATCCGAATTAATTAAAAATTAAAATCCATTAAATCAATTTGAATCAAATGAATCATGATTAACCAATCAATTATGTAATTAATCTAATTAATTACATAGTTTAGTTTAAATCAAATCAACCCATTTAAGGGGTACACGTAGCTAAACAAATTAAATAAATTCAATTAATTAATTCCTATTTTCTCTCAACCACCAAATGGGAGGAAAATGAATCAACCAATAGGAATGGAGGACCAAGCTCACATGGATCAAGCCTAAATTTAATCTCAATCACTCACTTGGAGGATGCATCTTGTCCACTCATTTTGTCTTCTTGTCCCAAGCTTTGAGGATAAAATATTTAAATGGTCTCCGAAGGTAGAACCATGGACTCAACTCTCACCTAACATTGATCAACTCAACTACACCCCCTACCCTTGCCAAAATCTATAAAAGCAAGGCATAATTCACTCATTAATCATCCACAAATATGATAATAGCATCAAACCTCTTACAATTTATAGCTAGAAAGGCAACTTTAGAGCTAAATAGGTGTAATTTCATTTGGAATTGAACTATTAGCTTTGTTTATCATTCATTCTCATTTTAGGATTGTCACTAATGGAAGCTTGCTGAGAGCTTTGCATTAGCATCCCTAAATAGAGATCCATAGAGTGCTTAATTGTTCTTTATATGTTAAAATAGATTATTCTTTGTGGTAATTTAGTTATTTTATTCATTTATTTGCAATACTAACCCTATGAAGGTACTTTTTCTAGTACACAAAATGGTACCCGCCATGGGGCATTAGGCCTCATAAATTTTTAAATTCAGAGAAGTAAAAATTTTCTTGCAAATCTTATTTACTCCTTGTTTTGAAAATCTAACAGTGCTTTTGAGAGTTTCTCCAATGCTTTTAATTCATTCTCTAGTGTGTTTGAGGTCTAAAATAGCACTTCTATGGCAAAGTTCTACACCTTTACATAGAGTTTCAGCGCTTTCAATTCCTTATGTTTTCTATCTTATTTATTTCAGCGCTTTTACCCTGACTCTCTAGCGTGTTCAAATCATTCTCCAACACTTCTAATACTTTCTCTTAATGCCTTTGCTCAGTTCATTAGCACTTTTAATTTATGTTTTAGCACTTTTAATATTTTTCTACAGTGTGTTTGATTTGTTTAATAGCGCATTCAATCATTTTAACAATGCTTTTAATAGATTCTATTGCACTTTCAATTAAATCAAGAATTAACAGAAATTAAATTGCGAAAAATAATTTCTCTATGTCTGCAGGATGACTGGTCATTAAAAAAATAAAAAAACCAGAGACCAGATTTAACAATGAAGGGAAAGCTTTGACCAAATAGATTAAGGAGGAGAATATTGCACACATCAAGCTAGTTTTGGAAAATTCTTAGCAAGAAAATGAGGTATATGAACAATACTTAAAAGTTGTAGAAGCTTACAAATCAAAGTTCATATCATTAAATTGGATTTACTTGCCTTAATCAATTTTTGTCAAAATTCGATAAATAAGGCTTAAATTCAAGTTTATTCTTGTTTTTCTTCATTTTGGCTAGTTGTGTTGACTAATTTATTGGAGGAGAAGCAAATGGAAGTGAACGATAGCCACTAGGTGAGCATAAAAATGGATAATTCATCAAAAATGCCCCTAGCCTTAGCTAGCTTCAAAACAAGGTAAGCCTAAAACTTGGTCAATTTTTGCTTAAATTGTGGCCTTGTCGATTTCAAAATCTAGTAATTAAAGAAACCTATTATTGTTTGAGGAATTTGATACTAGGCATATGCTCTTCACTTTTCTAAGTGAATCAAAATGCCAAAAATATCAAACTCCTTGATTAAAAGAAAGGCTAAGTAAATCAAGCACTAAATTTGAACAACCCCTTGTTTGTGGAAAAGAGTAGAAATACTTGATTCCCATTAGTTAGTGGGTTTGGTAATTGAACCTTGTTAAAAGCGTTTGGGAATTGAGAAATAGATAGGGATATGCTCTTCACCTTTTGGTGAATCAAACTCCCAAAACCTATCTCTTTATTCCACTTTATTTCTTTCAAAATGAACATGCTAGATCTATAGTGAGCTCACCTCCTGAGATTTTCCTTAATGAGGCCGGTGAGAGGGATAGCCCAAAGTGGGATACAATTGCATTTGCCACAATAATCTAACCCATCCTTAATGGGGTGTGTGACAAAAGGGTGTTAAATTTTTGAACTTCCTCGAGTAGTCCTTCGGGATTGCGTTAAACTCTAACATATTGGTGGTGGGAAGCCTCCTAATATATTTGGAGGATGAAATTTTAATATCCATTTTGAATGGAATCTTGATTAAATACCTTGTTAACTTAGAAAATACTATCTTGTAGAGCCATGTTTATGAACCAAATTGTGAGCTAGGTAGATTGCATGCATCCTTAATGGGGTGTGTGACAAAAGGGTGTTAAATTTTCAAACTTCTTCAAGTAGTCCTTCGGGATTGCACAAAACTCTGACATACCGATGGTGGGAAGCCTCCTAATATATTTGGAGGATGAAAGTTTAATATCCATTTTGAATAGAATCTTGATTAAATACCTTGTTAAATTAGCAAAGACTACCTTGTAGAGCCATGTTTACGAACCAAATTGTGAGCTAAGTAGATTCCTTGAAGTGTCTTTTTGTGCAAAAACCCATGATAATGTCCTTATAAATTCAAACACTTTTTGTGTAGAGGGTTAAAAAGAACAAGCGTACTTGTGATTGCTTTGTTTGAAAAATACATACAACAAGTAAGAGATATCCATTTGAAAATTCATCTTATATTTTTAAATCTCTTCATAAAAATAAACAATTACCAAAATGGGGAAAATGATTTGAAATCAAACCTTGTTGAATGTCAGTTTCTACACTCTCTCATAAACTCAAAATATCTTTACAAGAAGACAGCACTTGCATTGCTAAAGAGGTCCCCAAATTTGAATATCAAATCTCTTTCAACAATCACAACCAATGGGATAGTCTCCCAAATATATTTGAGAAGAGAATTGAATCAATGGATAGAAACTCCACATTTCACAATTACCATCATGGAGGAAACAATGACAATATCAATAACGCCAACCAAGGGCCTAAGGAAACACTTGAAGAAAGAGCTAATAGAGCGGCTCAAGACAATGAATTTCTTGAAGTCGTGGATAAACTGATAGATAGAGATAGGGATAAATTTTTCCTAAACCTAGCCCAAGCAGGGGTAAAGCTTCCACATAATTATAATGTGGACCAACTTAAGAAAAACCAAGAAGATGAAAATCTGATGAGTGCTATGACTAAACAATTGAAAATGTTCCAAGCACAGATTGACCTAATGAAAAAGGTCGTTGAACCTAAGTCATTCTATATCGAGGCCTTATGCCCATTCCCTTTTGACAAAAGCTTGGTTATGGCACCTTTTCTGATAAATGTAGTCTTTCCTAATTATGATAAATACACGAGTAAATTAGACCCACAAGATCACCTTAGAGAATTGTGTACTCTAAGAATTTAATTTATGCACGATACCACATACCTAATGAGACTTTTTCCAAGAAGTTTAGGAGGTCAAGCCATGGAATGGTTCTCCAAACTTAAGCAAGGGATAAAAGCTTTCGAGGAATTAGCCTCCAAATTTGTAACCCATTATTCTTATAACATCAAACATGAGATTACCATGCTCAACTTATGTGACACGAAACAAAGAGATGGTGAATCTTTCCTAGGGTTCCTTCAAAGGTGGAGGAAAATTTTTGCAAGATATCCATGAAGTATCCCTGAAAAAGAGAAAATGGAAATATTCATGAATAACTTAAATGTGGAGATGAACTATAGGCTCCAACTTCAATGTCCCCCTACTTTTGAAAACTTATTAAAAATGGGATTAAAATTGAAGATGTGTTGGTTAAGAGGGGAGAGATCAAATTTTTCAAAGACAATAAACCCTATACCAACACTAATAACAATCATTATGTATCTAATTATAACAATAATAAAGGATTCAATAATCACAATGATAAACCTAAGCTATGGTTGAAAAACAATAATAAAAATCTTGTGGATGATGGAGTTGTGGAAGCACACAACTTAAAGGCTACCCCCTTTAATTTATCAAGTGGAGAAAATTTGACATATAATATGAATTAAACAAACAAAGATCCTTTCAATAATACCAATTCTAACAACAATAACAATGCCACCAATAATCCCTTTAATAATTCTAATGTCAACAAGCCTAAGCCTTTCTTTTCCACATATCAAAAGAGGAAATTCACCTTTTTAGGTGAACCATTGGAAAATGCTTTAAGGATGTTGGTGGCTAACAAAATCATTACCTTACCTGAACTAAGACCGTATGAACCCCAAGTTAAGTCGAATTGGTGGAATGATTCTCACCATTGTGAGTACCACCGTAATAAGGGACATAAAACTAATGAATGCATGAAGTTGAAATTTCTTGTCCAAGACCTAATTGATGATAGGATGATAAAGTTTGAAGGACCTCAAAACAATGAGGATCATACGGCCTTCAAAAACCCTTTCCTAAATCATGAAAAAGGTGAGTAATCAAATATGAATCAAAATAGTAAAAGAGGTAATGAGAAGGTCAATTTTGCCCATACCTATGATAATACTATTAATTCTTTAAGTGGGGATGAAAACACCATAAATGTGATTGTGGTAATTCATAAAATCCAAGGGAATCAACATCTAATGTTGTAACTAGGGGGCAAGCATCAGAAATTACTTTACTTGGAAATGCCCTAAGAATTGTCCTACCAAATCAAACTTCATCTTTATCTTTGAAACAATATAATTTGGTAGACCAATTGCAAAGAAACCCTGCTCAGATCTCTATTCTAGAATTACTCAAGCTCTCACCAACTCATAAGGAGATTCTAGAAAAAACCTTGGTAGAGACTAATGTACCTCTAAATTTAGATGCGGATAAATTTCAAAATATGGTAGGACATCTTGACGCACCCTATTGTCTATCTTTTTTAGAACAAGATGATATGTCCCTAAACCACCCACAAAATATACCCTTTCATATAGAGGTCCTAATCTATAAGCATAGAGTGAAAAGAGTCATCATTGATGGAGGAGACAGCTTGAATATTTATACCCTAAACTTGGTAAAGGCCTTAGGATTTTCTGAGGAGGCTATAGATCCAAAGAAAAGATAACCATAAAAGCCTACGATGATGAAGAGAGAGCTTCCAAAGGAGTCATGGTACTTATGATTAGAGTTGGCCCAATGCATAAAGAGACCATTTTCCAAGTCCTAGACCTAAATTTGACTTAAAATATTCTATTAGGGAGGCCATGGATACATGAAATATAGGTCATACCCTCAACCTACCATCAATGTCTCAAGTTCCCCTATTTAGTACAAGAAGTCATGGTAAGAGGGGACTCAAATCCCTTTAAATATTGTAATAACATGAAGCCTATCAATGATTCCTTAGTCCCACATAATGTAGAAGGGTCAATTCTTCAAAGAATACAACAAGGGAAAAGTTCAAAAGATCTTCCATCTTTGAAGGGAAAAGAAAAAGAAGAAAAAGAAATTGTTGTTGAAAATAACCAAAGTCCTACTAACCTAACTACATCGACAAAAGGAAAAGAGAAGGTTAGTGAGGAGAGTACTCCTGAGAAATAGAAAGAAGACCAAGCTAGATCCATTAAAATCTACACCAAAGATGCTCATTACCAAAAAATGGATCATATGATGAAAAACTTTGAAAATCAATGTCAAATCAAACAAAAGGGTGTAGGTGAATACTCCTTATCCATGATGGATCTACCCTTATCTCCAAAATCATATGGAAGACCATCCAATCTACCTCATAAATTACAATGATCACTTTATAAGAGAAAATACATCTTCATTCATGGAGGAAGAAGATAATGAAATCCTAAATTGGCTATATAAGGATGAGGAATCAAGTGCACATGAAAAGCGCATCCAAAATATAAGCATTCCCACACATCAATATGGGAAAGGATTTCAAATAATGTATAAAATGGGATACAAAGGACAAGGACCTTTAGAAACAAGAAACGAAGGACTCATTGAACCCATTGAAATGACATGGAGAGATAGCAAAGAAAATATTAGATTAGGATACCTAGAACAAGGGTACACTCAAAAGAACTATCCTAAGGTATATGATCAAATATTGCAATTAGGTTCCCAAAGTGATGAAGACTCAAACAAGTGGGAATGGGACTCATTGTCAAGTGAGTCATGTCAAGATAAGGAAGTTGATGTCATCCACACCTACACTCCTAGCAAGGAAAAAGAACCAATTTCAAAACCAAATCAAAATCAAGCATCAAGTTCTAGTCAAGGAATCGTAGATAATGTACCAATTCAAAGGATCGAGATAAATCAATGGGTAGGAGAACCCTACATACCATCATGGAGACCTACTATGGAAGAATCAAACCCTAGGTTTAATCCACAAGATTTTTACCCAACAGAAACCTTAGAGGATTCTAGTGAGGAGGATTTTGACCCTAGTTGTCTAGAACATCTTGAAGAAGTGCATATTATAGATTTAAGCGATACAATGTTTGAACCTTAAAATCAAGTCATGTCCCTAAACCCCATTAGACTAAACCAAAACATTGACCCTTTGACCCCTATCTATCCGAAATTAATCGAATGGGATTCCATTGAACCTACCATCCTTCCTACAATTTTGAATGATAACTTGGTGTCCCAATACCTAAATGTGGTTGAGCCTTCTTCTATCATGGAATATCAGGAAGAAGTGACAAAGGAAAGTATCCAAATTCTCAATTCAATAAAAAATGGAAATATTATAATGTTGAAAACCATATTATGGCAACATTAGATCAAAAAGAGAAAGAAATAAAGAATGATTCCAAAGGTGAAATCCCAATAGAGGCACCTAAGGAAGGGAGTTTGGATAATTTACTTGAGCACTATGAAGAAAGATCTCCTATCTTGATTGAACCAATAGAAAAGGTAAATATTGGGTCAAAATCAGAACCAAGGATCATACACTTAGCAACATCTCTATCTAGTGAAGAAAGAAAGGACTTCATCAAATTTTTCAAAGAAAAACAAATTAATTTTGCATGGTCATATGATGATATGCCAGGATTGGATCCAAATTTAATCATGCATCATTTGAATATAAAAGAAGGAGTAAGACCAGTAAAGCAGAAATTAAGAAAGATGCATCCACATATAGCTTTGCTTGTAAAAGTGGAGTTAGAAATATTGTTGAAAGTTGGGTTTATAAGAGCCATTGATTATGCCCAATGGATTTCAAACATTGTACTGTTTTCAAAAGCAAACAAATCTATCAGAATTTGCACAGACTTTAGGGATCTCAATCTTGCATGCCCTAAAGATGACTTTCCATTACCAAGCACAGATGTCATCATGGATTTGACAGTAGGACATTCAATGTTCTCATTTATGGATGGGTTTAGTGGTTATAATCAAATAAAGATAGCACCTGAAGATCAAGACAAAATAGCATTTACATGTGCATGGGGGACATTCTATTGGAATGTTATGCCTTTTGGTCTAAAGGATGCCGAAGTGACCTATCAAAGAGCCATGACGACCATATTCTGTGACACAATGGACAAGTTCATGGAGGACTATGTAGATGATATACTTGCTAAATATCACTCATGAGAAGAACATATAACCATCTTAGAGAAAATATTTGTAAGATTGGAGCAATTTAAAGTAAGGTTAAATTCGAAGAAGTGTGCATTTGGTGTTCAATTAGGAGAGCTACTAGGGTACATTGTTTTAGAAAAAGGAATAAAGATAGATCCCACCAAAGTAAAAGCCATCATGGAAATGGAAGCACCTAGAAATATAAGTTAGATGATATCTCTTCAAGGCAGGATCCAATCCATTCAAAGGTTCATCTCTCAATTAGTAGAAAAATGCCATTATTTCACTCAACTCCTTCATAAGGACACAGTTTTCAAATGGGATGAGGAATGTGAAGAAGCCTTCAACTTGTTGAAGAAATATCTAATGAATCCTCCAAATTTTATGCCACCTATAAGAGGCAAGACTTTAATTCTATATATTTTAGCGACCGAACATTCATTAGGGGCACTCCTAGCACAAGAAGTTGAATTAGGAAAAGAAAAGGCCATATACTACATAAGAAGGACTTTAGTGAAATATGAGTTAAACTATAACTTCATTGAAAGAGAATGTTTGGCTATGGTTTTTGCTTCCCAAAAATTATGCCACTATATGTTATCACATAAGATTAGACTCATTGCAAAGATTGACCCTTTGAAATATCTTCTCAGCAAAACAACATTAAATGGGAGACTAGCCAAATGGATCATCATGCTAAGTGAATTCGACATAGAATATGTTGATCAAAAATCTATCCAGGGCCAAGTCATAGCTGACCAACTAGTAGAATCACCATTACAAGATGAACATTCCATTCAAGTGGAATTCCCAAATTTTGAAATTGTGAATGTTGAAGGGAAAACATGGCAATTATATTTTGATAGTTCTTACACACAACATGGATCAGGAGCAGGCATACTTTTGATTACTCCTCAAGGGTCTACAATTCCAAAATCATACAAATTTCTATTCCCATGCACCAATAATATAGCTGAGTATGAAGCATTGGTCATTGGTATAAAATTGGCATTAGAATGGAAAGTGATAGAGCTACAAATTTATGGAGATTCACAACTAGTTATCAATCAAATCAATGATGAATATCAGACTAAAGATGACAAGTTGATACCTTACAAAAATATGATTGAGAATCTCAAGAAATACTTCACTCTCATCACATTTGAGCAAGTACCAAGAGATAAGAATAAAGTAGCAAATGCAATGGCTACTTTGGCATCACTTCTCCAAATACCAGATCAAAGCGCCAAATATGAATTCCTGGTAGAAGAAGTTGAGCAACCCTCATTTGACCCTACCCATCCTCGTACCATTTTTTTGCTAAAAGGACATGAATCACCTTGGTATGGAGCCATTTATACTTACTTAAAAGACCAAATCCTACCTATGGACCAAACTAGGAATCAAAAGAAAAGCTTTATACACCAAGCCTCTTGTTATACCTTAATATCTAACATATTGTATCGTAAGAGTCTATATGGAATGCTTCTAAGATGTCTAGAGAAAGAGGAATCAAACATAGCCTTATGAGAAATTCATGAGGGGATTTGTGGGTCACATTTGAATGGTTTAACCCTAGCTAAGAAAATTCTGAGGATAGGATATTTTTGGCCTACAATGGAAAAGGACACTTATCACTTTGCTAAAACTTGTCATAAATACCAATATCATGGGAACTTGATCCATGTACCAACACAAGAGCTTCATCCTATGATGTCACCTTGGCCCTTTTATCAATGGGGTTTAGACTTAATAGGGATGATTTATCCACCATCTTCAAATGGTCATAAATTCATCATCACCGCAATAGAGTACTTTACCAAATGGGTGGAAGTTGTACCCTTATCAACTGCCACAGGAAAGTAGATATCCTTGTTCATTCTAAATCACATAATTTTTAGATATGGTGTCCCACATGCCATCATAACTGACAATGCAAAATAGTTCAAAAATAAAGATTTAAAGGAGTTATGTACAAAATTCCACATGATACATCACTCATCTTCATTATATTACCCCCAAGGTAATGGACAAGCAAAAGCAACAAATAAGAACATCTTAAAGATATTGAAGAGAACGGGGGATAATTCAAGTAGAGATTGGCACTTAAAAATAAACCCAACCTTATGGGCTTATAGGACAAGATCAAAACACCAATAGGAGCTACACCATTTTCCTTAGTCTTTGGAGCAAAGGCAGTTTTACCTTTGGAGGTAGAAATTCCAGCTTTAAGGGTCTCATTACATGGTTTGATAAGTGAAGAGGACTATAGAGTTTCTAGGTTACATGAACTAGAACTGCTAGATGAAAAACAACAACAAGCCTTTGATCACTTGAAAGTATATCAGAACCGAATGTCAAGGACCTATAACAATCATATCAAATCAAAGACATTCCAAATAGGTGACTTAGTTTTGCGAGAAAATCCCAAAAATCAAGTAGAAAGAGAAAAGAAAGGAAAATGGGAAGCAAATTGGTTAGGACCTTTTGTGATCACTTCATCTTTTGGGACATGCACCTATAAATTAGTTGATTGTGATGGAGAGGAATTACAAGAACCTGTCAATAGCATTCACCTAAAAAGGTTCTACACATAAAGCAGATGAAAGAGTAGAGAGAAAAAGAGTATCAAAAAATAAGATGGAAAGCATCCTATTTATTGTAGATAGTCAAAACAGATCCTGAAAATACCAAAAACATTGAAAAGAAGAAAAGAGCAAACAAATCAGAAATGCAGAGAAGATAAAAAATAGTGAAAAATTGAGCATGAAGAAAGCCAAAAACATTTAGAAATGATCCTCAAAAAGATGTTATCTTGGTGAAAACCTAGCAAATAGGCACCTTGATGATATGAAAAAGAAAAAAAATTGAAAAAAGAGAAAATACAAAAAAATAAAAAATAAAATAAAAAAGTGCCTTGGTGAAAACCTAGAAAATAGGCGCATTGGTAGCAAAAAAAAGGAAAAAGCTTAAAAAACATAAAAAGAAATCAAAATCCATTCAATTGGTGAAAACTCGGTAAACAGGCACCATTGAAAGTCCAAGTCAGTTGCATACCTAGCGGTCATCCCTGTAAATATTGCATTTGTCAGCATTTGTATATATTGCATAATAAAACCCCACTGTTGCATTTGCAAGTACCTAAAGATTTTGGTCACCTAATCTGCAAATTATCCCAAGTCCCACAAACATAATCATATCAAAATGGGGGCAATCTACTCTAAAGGAGGAAGGATTCATCAAAAGCAAACTTCAATCAGACACTGAATCAATTCATCAAAGTACAAGTGAAACACTCAATCAAATCCTAATCCTAATCCAATTTGAACTCAATGCAAAATTTGATCCAAGATCTCGCAAGACCTTATCTTTATCAGGATTAAAAATATGAAATGGATAGAACTATACTTCAAATATGGATTTGAAAAAAATTCCAAAATTTTCTAAGTGTAGACTTTATTGATGAAATCATGTCTTTCTAGCAAAATCAATGAAAGTTTTTAAACTAGACAAGCTATGATGAAAGCAGGATATTTTATTGATTTATGAATGACTATCTTAGGATCAAAGTTGTAAAGCATGTATTATTTTTCTAAGGATGTGATCATCAAAGAATCATCGAGGACTTGTACATACGACGAAACTAGGATTTTTGTTTGTTTACGCAAAAGGATACCTTGGATATTTTGATGTTCAAAATCATAATACCAAAATCCACTTGCAACATAGAATCCAGTAAAATCAGTATTCGTACTCTCATTATTGACTTCAATCAGTGATATTCATACCAAAGGATGGGAAAGCAACATAAGAGATGGAAAAAGTATTCATATCATCATGGTTGAACTAGTGGTGATTGTACTAAATTCAGGATTCCACAAACTGCTCAATGATGAATATAAGCTCCAAATTTTTGAATAGTGACAGATAGTTGCATACATCTTAGATTAAATGCATTTAAAGTATTTACCTTTCTTAACATAAAAACTAAATTGCAAGAGGAAAATAGAAAGGGGTTGCAGTTAAATAAAAAATCAAAGGAACATCAAAAACTATATGTGATCGAGTGTGTTGGAAATCAAAAATAAAAAACAAGGGTGCATTGCATTACTTCACTTACATTTATTAGGTTCTGATAATCTTGCATTCATTTAGAAGTTTTCCCTAGAGTTCAATTAAGTTCATTACATATAGCTTGCATCAATTTTAATTAAAGTGAATTGCATTAGTTTGCATCATTTAATTTAAAGTTCATTAGGTGACATTGCATTAGGTTGCATTCATTTAAAAGATTCATCTCATTTAGTGTGCATTCCTTTTAAGAAATCATTCATATAAATCCATTAAGTGCATTTACCATTACATTCATTAGTTAATGTTCATTACATCCATTAAGTCATTTCATTCAAATAGACATAAATTCATCATTAGATGCATATCATTTAGTTCATTTAAAAATATTTCACATTACCTCATTCATCTAAATCCATTCATTAAAAGCTCATGACATTTTCATCATCCATTATATATCATTGCATTTACATCATTCATCTATATAACATATCACATTTAGGGTCATATAAATCATTAATCATTAAATATCCATATGCATTCATTACATCAAATAGGTCCATCACATTTTGCATCACATTTTGCATACCATAAATCCATTACATACATATCTATTAAAAATATCCATATTATCAAAATACATCCATATATCCATAAGTACCATTACATTGCATTATTCATTCATCATTTACATCATCATACAATGCATTTAGGTATCATTTTCATCCATAAAACATCACATATCATAACATTAATCATTACAAGAATCATTCAAGTCATAACACATTCATTCACCTATTTCTATGGCATACATAAGACAACCATTTAAGCATAAATAGAACATGTGCATCCATATCATCAACTACATTCTGAAAAGCATAAAACAAATCATATATGAGATAAAATCATATAGATCTACATATCATAGAAAAACACCTAGAAAAATGAAGTCCAACACATAATGACATCACATAAAGTAAATCTATCAATTAAGTATCAAAGTACATGGTATCATCATCATGAAACATTAGGAAATCAAAGTCCATCAAAGTCTATCAAAGTATCATAACATAAAGAACATCAACTGGTAAAAAGGATAACAACATAGTCCAATTTCTTGATATCAAAAAATAGGATCATCATGTACATCAATGAATAAAGAATATATGTCAGCTCAAAATATAATCAACTCCTAGAACCACCGGCAACATCAGCACCATCAGGACCACAGTCACTATCAGGAGGTATGCTGGAGCTAGCCTGTAAACCATGCTGACTCATAGCAACCATGAAGGTTTGCATCATCAAACTTAGTTGAGTAACATGTTGTCTCATCTATAGCATCTTAGACTATAATGATCTGACATTTGAGGCTAAGGCTGGTGCAGGACTTTGTGCTAGGGCCTAGGTAGGAAGAGTCTATGGAGGAGCAGTAGAAGAAGATGGCATGGAAGAAGATGGAATAGATAAAGATGGAACAAAAGATGAAGCAGATGGACGAGATGAAGAAGATGGCATAGAAGTAGAAGCAGGAGCCTGTACTAGAGGATCCTATGGAATAACATGTGGCATGACCTATGGCAGAGCCTATGTTGGTATACCATGTGCCTAATCTAACAAAATCTATGCATCTTGAGCATTAATATCAGCAGCTACCTAAGCATCCACATGTCTCTGACATCAGACCCTATGATGGCCCTGTCTGGCTACAGGATCCACAACAACCTGATGCAAAACTCTATCCACACTAGCACCCTCATCTGACCACCACCCCTAGGAGGAATAGGTGCACCAGCAATCACTGGAATCACAACTCTACCTCCTACAACCACTCACCTACCACATCATCCCTAAAGACCTCTTCTATGATGACCCCCACCTCCATCCCCATCCCCACCCCCATCTCCATCCTTGCCATCATCCTCTGACTCCTAGATCCCAAGCACTTGCTCTGTTGGATCTATGAACCTCAGAAAAGGGTTCCAAGTGAACCAATCTTCATACTCATCTGTCATCCTAGCATCTATAACATGGTCTCTCATATCCCATGGTAGGTGACCTAGTTGTTCTACCTCTTGCTGAGTTGTCCTATAATCAATCTGGGGCCCCATAGTGATCACTCCACCTGAACCTAGGCATACATAGCTAAACCCTAAGGCATGCCATGTGTCTGACCATATTGTTGTAACACTCATAAGAAGCAGAATCTCTCAATGATATGAGGAGTGCTCCCTATCATCCATCGAGGACAACACATGAAAGGAAGCTCAAAAGCATCCTTTGGCCAAGCCTCACATCCAATATATGGTCACCATACAACCTGATCCACATCATCAATCATCTAGCACCAGTAATCCAACTTGCCTAGATGGGCCTGCACTACCATGCCCTCATACATCTAGGCAAAGGGACATTCAGGGTCACTGTGACGCACAATGATCAGCCTAGTAACTAGGATGTGCTCCCATGTCCATAACTGTAGCAAAATGACTTTGATGGATAGAGTCATTGAATGATGATAAACAACTGAATACATCTCATGGTATAGCTACGCTAAAACACAAGAACCCCAATCAAACTACTAGGCCTAAGCCATCAGGTCCTTAAGAATGTGCCCCCAACCAACAACGAACCCATGCCCTCAGTGATTAGGCACAAGGAAGCCACCAATTAGAGCACCCAAAACTATTGGAAGAACTGGGAAAGATGGAAATTGATCCCACTGAATATGGTCATCACCAATCATCGGGTCCTAGAATACCCGTCGACAAATTGTACCATCATAAACCTGATCATAGAACACCAACTCTCCACAAGTAGGGATGTGGAGGATATGGTACACATCCTCAAGAGTGATGGTCATCTCTCCCATGGGTAGGTGGAATGTGTTATGGTCAGAGTGCCACCTCTCTACCATAGTGATAATCAATCCCTGATTCACTCAGAATCGAGGTAGGACAAGCAAAAATGAAAGACTGCTTCTACCAATATATTGGCAATCTAGAGCACTAAGGTCGTCGATCATGTAGAATGGTAAAGGACATAAACCTCAAACGATGAGTGACTTAAGCTTAGGCTACAAAAAGCAAGTTTAAATCACATCAATTTCAAAAATAATATCTTTTGAATCATCTTAATTCAATCAAACATTTAAAAAAATATCAAACCATAATCAATTTTCCTGATTCTATTCAGAGAGGATGAAAAATTTATCATCATCCATCATCTAAATCGAGATTGACAATAAAAAATTCAAATTAAATTGACTCAAATTGACATCCTACAACTTGATACCAAATCAAGTTTGTTACCTAAACCAATCAACTGATTGACGACACTAGGCGGTTTGAAAAATTGACTTAGTCATTTGCATTTTTACCAAACAGGGTAAAGGTGCTATTTTAAGGATTAAAAGTGCTAAAAGGCAAAAGCGTAGCTAAAAATTTTGAAAGCACAAGTAAAATTGGTGAAAGCATTGTTCTAAGTTATAAGCCCTAAAATAAATACATGTACGTGCTATTTAAAACATCAAATGCGAATTTAACATTATACGCGCTAGAGAAAATTTTACATGCAAAGTAAGCCCTAATTTCTATGGGTGTACGCGCTATTAAAAGTCATAGAAGCGCTATTAAAAACCATAGAAGCACTGAAAGGAAGGTGTACGCACTATTAAAAGGATTAAAAGTGCTATTTAATTTGGAAAAAGAAAAAAAATGGGTTTTTCCTAGAAAAATTCAAATTTTTTTCAAATTAAATACCTTAAATTGACAAAGCAAGTTGATCAAGTACATACCGGAGGTCCATAGGTCAGTGGCCAAAGATACCGATGCCCTCACTCAAACTGGTGCTCACGAATCGGGATAACCATGATAAATCAGCTCAAAGAAGTTAGAAAGAAAAGTCAAATAGCAAAGTGAAAATAAATAGTGAAAATAACTTTTTACCCCTATATATAGGGCATTTTGACCTAAAAAGGGCATATTTGACCAGAAAATGACCAAGGACCCAAATTTTTCACCAATTCTGCCAAATCAAGGGCATTTTTCATCAAACAAACGCAAATTCATTATCAGAAATGAAATCAAAATTTATTATAAATTGACCTAATTGACACAAAACTGACCTAAACCATATTTTTCAAACAACTATCAAATTTTATTTCATTTTCGAGGGGGAATACACTCAAATAATCAGAAACAATAATAGTATCATCAAATTAGGGGCACGACCATCAAATCAAAGCATAATCTTTTATTAGAAAATTTTTTGCTTATTAATCAAAAGCGGCATTAAACATCGAATCAAATCAAATCAAATATCATATCAGGCAATTCATGATCAAATCGACCATCAAGACATCAAATCAATCGAACTTCATCAGAATTGGCATCTTCTATCCAACATCGCAATCAACCATCGACGGAATCAAGACCTCATATCAGTTGAATCAAGACATTCTTTGAATCGACACACTTCACATGTCAACTCAAAGAGGGGCATTTGTAATCACCAAAAATTGGACAAGATCATTTAAGTGATAAATCAAGGCAAAAACCAATGCAAATCAATCGTATCAATGCAATTAAATCAAAACAAGTTAAAATCAAAGCAAAATTGTAATCAAGCTAATAATCTGAATTAATTAAAAATCAAAAGCCATTAAATCAATTTGAATCAAATAAATCATGATTAACCAATCAATTGTGTAATTAATCTATTTAATTACATAGTTCAACTTAAATCAAATCAACTCATTTAAGGGGTACACATGGCTAAAAAAATTAAATAAATTCAATTAATTAATTCCTATTTTCTCTCAACCACCAAATGGGAAGAAAATGAATCAACCAATAGGAATAGAGGACCAAGCTCACATGGATCAAGCCTAAATTGAATCTCAATCACTCACTTGGAGGATGCATCTTGTCCACTCATTTTGTCTTCTTATCCCAAGCTTTGAGGACAAAATATTTAAATGGTCTCCAAAGTGGAACCATGGACTCAACTCTCACCTAACCTTGATCAACTCAACTACACCCCCTACCCTTGCCAAAATCTATAAAAGCAAGGCATAATTCACTCATTAATCATCCACAAATCTGAGAATAGCATCAAACCTCTTGCAATTTATAGCTAGAAAGGCAAATTTAGAGCTAAATAGGTGTAATTTCATTTGGAATTGAACTATTAGCTTTTTTTATCATTCATTCTCATTTTAGGACTGTCACTAATGGAAGCTTGCTGAGAGCTTTGCATTAGCATCCCTAAATAGAGATCCATAGAGTGCTTAATTATTCTTTATTTATTAAAATAGCTTATTCTTTGTGGTAATTAGTTATTTTATTCATTTATTTGCAATACTAACCCTATTAAGGTACTTTTTCTAGTACACACTGATAATCACAAAAATCATTGTCATCCCACCATGCTAGTTTGAAGAGACCTGGCTCATAGGATCGTATTTCTGGTAGATTGATTGAATTTGATTGTATAAGTTTCTTCAAAATATTCTCAAGAGGTTCAACAAGAGGAGGATATTTCCTTCATGGATTTTCCTTCTTGTTGAAATTTGGTGGTGCTATTGATTTTTTTTATGCTTAGACACACATGACAGGTTGTGCAACTTTAGCATAAAAAATATCATCATTTGTGACATTTTTTATTTTTTGACCAATACTTAAATTTTCCATATGGAAATGTGGTATTTGTTTCCTTTTTTATCACACCCTTCAAGTTAAGGGATCTTTTATCTTGTTGTCAATAAAGATTTTTCCTATAGCAGATGTGGAACCTAGCTATCCTATTGAAACATTGAGACACTCTCAGGTTGTGGGTATCCTATGGCAAGAGTCAATCTCTAGGATTACAAGGTCAGTTCCTTAATGGTATTCACCTATACTAAATGATGATGGAAAAATAGATAGAAATATATGCTCATGAAATAAAAACCTAAAATCTAAAGGGTGATGCACCATTGTAATAATCTGACTTGTGGCTGAATAATCCCATGAAATTACCCTCTAAAGGCACTAAAAAAACTCATAATCTCAATCAAATATATTATGCAAAAGAGATTCTTATGACAAGTCGCGGCACTAAAATTCCTTGAAAGGAAAACAAAGTTGTTTTCTCAATTTCTAGCACTAAAATGGGGAACACAATCATATACCTACACAAATCTATATCAAATTATGCATCTAACACTAAGAAGAGTTTAATAAAATCAAGGTGAAAACATAACACTTTGACCAAATACCAACAATTAATGTTAAACCCAAAAATAACTAAGAAGGAACCTCCATCTCTTTAAAATAATAATGAAAAAACTCTGCTACAATCTATGCTCAATACAATCTGCCAAAATTTGCAATGTGAAAAATGTTGGCCAAGAGAGAGAACCCTCAAAAATTAGGTAAAAAATGAAGATATAGACCAAGAATCAAGAAGGGTTGGACAAAAGATAAAATCAAGGAGAAAGAGGAGTCAAACTATAAGAAACATGTAGTTGACCACCTAAAAACTCCTCAAAACTCAAATTGCATGCATGTAGCCCTCCACACATATGAAAAATTGAAAGGCTCTTATGTAGGAAGAAAACCCATTAAATCAGGAACATAACTGCATGTATAATGCATGTAACTGCTGAAAAAGATCTCTCAACTAATGTAGAACTGATAATGAACTCAAAATAGCCCCAATCTACATAAAAACTCTTGAAGACTTCCCATCAAGTGTTGGAAAAAATGGAAACCCCTCCTTGGCCTATATGCTCATGTGGGAAAACAAAAATGCCCTCCATCCACTAAAAATAGAACTCTAAGCTCAAAGTAAATATCTCCATGCATGCCAAATAGGAGCTTAAAGTGAAAATCTCCCCCTCATGCAAAAATGAACTCAAAAAGAACTCAAGTTTGACTTCTTTGCATATAGAAAAATAATTAATAACTATTATCTTATAATTTTGACAATTAGTTATTATTACTTACAATTATGATCATGCAAATTATATCTCCTTTATCATTATTATTCATTATTTTATTTAATATTTAGTCAATAATGAAAACTGCTAAATATTACATATATCAAATAAAATAATAGCATGACTTATAATATGTATTATGTTTTATTTATAATTTAGATTTAATAGATAGTATGATATAACTATGCATTAAATATAAATTACAAATAAAACAAAATGAACTTTATCAAAAAGCTCATAGAAACAATACCCCATGGGTATTTTGATAAAAGACTCCCACTAAAAATCATTAAGTGTTCAAACACTTAAATATCACTAGAAATAGGGTTCTCGATCCTAATTTTCCATTCATTTCTTCTTTGGCATTTTTATGGAAGCTCTCTTTTCTCTCTGTCACCGCTCTAGGGTTTGGACATGGAGTTCTCTTTGACATCTCTTGCAAGTTTTTTAAAGACTATGGTCATTCAATTAGTGAATCTGGTAAGTTTTTGTGCTATCTTGAACTTGATATGGAAGATTTATCAAGGACTCTATTCATGATTTACTGTGATGTTGAAAATTGGATGCTTATTCTTAAGACATCTTTAGGGTTTATGTTGTATATATACTCCCAAGTCGTGAAAAACTATGTATATATGCAAAAAAAACTCTGTTTCTTTCATTTCATGGACCAGAACTAGCATTTTTGTATTGGGTTTTCAATCTTCTTTACTCTCTACTATAGCTTGAAGGGTTTTTCTTGAGATTACAATGACTGTGAATATCATTGTATTATATATTCCTTTGTTTTCTCTATGGAAGGAGCTCAGTTTATATAGAGATATCCTTCAAATTTTGCAAGTCCTATAAATGTTAAAATATAAGTTGAAATCTTTTCATTATTCTACCATATTTACCTCTGATAATGATCCTTCTACAAATTTGGATAAATATGAACTCCCAAGGGTTTGAAGACTTGTACACTCCTTTGAAACCAAGTGTTTCATGATCTTTGTGTGTAATTTCAATATATTTCTCTTATCTTTGTGTATAGCTTTTGTCATTTCTTTTTGTGACACTAGAAACATTTTGTAGGGTTTCATTTTGTACAATCCATGATGTAAAGCCTTCAAGTTCTTTTATTCATTTTTTCACATGCATGTTGTTACTCTGAAAACATTTTTTAGCATCATTTTTATTTTTTATACAAAGAAAAACAAAATTATTTAATTTTTTTATGCCTTCCATCGTGTATTCTTGAAATGGTATGAATATACTTTATTTTTACATTCTTGTCTCTCTATCTTGAGATCTCTAAGGTTGCTATGTTGATTAATTAATTTTTTTATTTTAGATATCAAATATCATTTTCCTTGATACTTTGTTACCAGAAATGGACTATAATTTGCTCCATGTTTTATTATTTGTGTCCCTTAAAATATCATTGTCATACATTTTTGCTCGCTTCTTACTATTGTATCTTAACTATGATTTGGATATGTTCTCATAATCTCCAAACATGCTAAGGTACTCTAGGGCATGTGCAATCCTATGGCTGACATTATCTATTTGGCTACGACATTCAACACTCTCATGTGTGTTTTAAACTCTCACCATCAATATGTCAGCATTGTATGTAACTATTTTGACTTGATAGCATGTGGATTCCATCTTATTCATATCATTTGATCATTCTCTCTTAAATTGAAATCTTCAGAACATAATGATACAACATTTCTTTTATCATCCAAGATTCCATTTTCTATTTTAAACCTTTGTCATTAAATATCATTCATGTGTTGCATGTTGTTGATGTTCTTGAATAAAAACACTAATTGATACACATAAATCAAATCATTCATGGTATTTATTACATTTAGGATACATTAAATGACTCTATCTATCCCTATATCAATTGATAAATTGAGGTGAGCTTCATACGTGAATATTTTATGTTCCTATTTTTAGTCATTTCATTATCTACATTTCATAGAAATTATGCTACTATACACTACCATTAAGATGCTAATATTTGTTGTCACCAAACAACATTTCCTTTCTCTATGTCTATCTTGTATCATGCGTGTGTTCCCACCTTTACTCTGATATTTGCTTGTCATGTTTATTTAAGGCTACTTGTTCTATTAGACCTTGAAAATCAATGCACTCATATCTTTGGAAACTGTGGCAGTCATGGCCTTTTTTTCACATCATTGAATCTCCCTTCTCATATTGACTAATTACTCATTGTTTTTGGTCCTTTTTTCAATGTTTCAACATAAAAAAAATTATACACAGTCATTTGTCCCTCTTCACCTTGACTGTGGAATTTTTCCCTCTTCTCATGGTCATCTTTGCTCCTTATTGTTAATGTTATAAGGCACTGAGAGGGGGAGAGTGAATCAATGCAACCACAGATCTACAAAATCTTTTCATAAACTTGCAAATTAACCAAAATACAAATGTAATTATAACATAGAAGCATAACACATAAAACATCCACTCAAAACCAACATAAAAACATATATATATTTGTGTGAAAACCTTTTTTTGAGGGAAAAACCACGGTGGTAATTATCACCCACTAATCTTACTAGTGCACCAATAAGATCTTCTTTGTTAGGGGCATTACAACACCCTGTTAAGGGTATATCCAGTTAAGAGTATCTATAAGTCAGTTAGAAGCTATTACAAAGTCAAGTTAGGAATTGTTACAAACTAGGGTTGTCGTTGCACCAAAAGATCGACATGTTAATGCCTGATACAACCACTAGACTTATAGAAGACACAAGAGGCAGTTAAGCCATGTCGCGAACCCTACGAGGGATGCTGGCCCACTACCAACAATCCCCCTCCCAGTGTCACTCACCGTGGCCTGCATGGATTCAAACCTGTGACCAAGCTCTGATACCACTTTTTACAAGCTAGGGTTGTCGTTTCACCAAAAGATCAACATGTTAATGCCCGATACAACCACTAGACTTATAGAATACATAGGAGGTGGTTAAGTCATGTCACGAACCTTGTGAGGTATGCTAGCCCACTACCAATAGGAACTACCCTATTGGGGGATTTATAACTCCTTCTGAAAGTCACCTAGTTAAAGGAATTAAACTTCAAACCTTTTAGGATCTTGCACACCCTGTTAATAGTAACCTTGTGAGAGGATTTTGACTGCAAGTGATGCAGAGAAAACATTGATAAGGTGAATTAAGCCCAATCTCCCATCTTATCTCAAGCAAACAACCACATCTGCAACTATTTAATTAAAATCTGAATCTATTATTCTATCTTTACCGAGCATTGACCAATGACTTTCGATCTATCAATACCCCAAACTGATAACATTAACTTAATAATAACTTCATGAATATCTCTTAATCAATTCACCCATGCATATATATAGGATTACTCACCACCACTCTACAATCATTCGTGACTCTGAACTCAACCATGATGCTATTGCAAAGCAACTCCACCAAGTACGAATGCAATCCTCACAGAAAACACATCTCCTTCTAAGATGAATGTCGTTGCATCACCACTCTACTTCATCAACCACTCGCTGACTCTCCAAGAGATATAAATGGTGCATGACTTTCGGCTTCTTTGCAAACTATCAAAATACTGAGCATGAGGTATCGAAATCTCCTACTGTCACATATAACCGATTAGCCTTCCATTTGGATTAAATACACAACAGAGATCTTTGACCATTGAAGAGGAATGATCCTTGGTAACATTCAAATCAGTCCTCTACAACCATAATGCATACGGTTTTGTCTGGGTATTAGTAATTGATAACAATGCGCATTCAATCCTGTAGGATTTGAGCAATACAAATCCACAGAACGCCAAGATCACCTGTATACAAAAAACCTGTTACAAGGAAGTAGAGAGAAGAAGAGGCCAAGGGTTTGACTCAGAATATGAAGAAGAAAATATCCTCAAATAACTAAATGAATAATAGTGTACAATGGATCATCCATATAAAGGAGATCAAAGGCCTTGAAAAGGAAAACCTAAAAAGCAGAAGTGCATGTAATAATCAGTTAAACTATTACAAGACTAATACATGCAAAAAACAACTGATGCATAACTAGTGCATGAGTCAACTAAAGAAAACTGATGCATAACTAGTGCATGAGTTGACTAAAGCAAAGAGTTGATATCTTAAGAAGGGAGTAAAATATTAATAAAATTAATAATTTACTCTAACACCCCCCCTTAAGATGAGCAATGATGCAGCTACAAACAATGCAAGAAGAAAGCAAAGGAAACTACAATGTTGAAAGCAGAAATGGGCCCTAGCAATATGGCCTGATGAGGTACCCAACACAACCAAATCTCTGTAAAATGGAGAAATAGAGAAAACCCAGTGGGAAAAAACCCTACTCCAAAAAGAGATAGAAAAATGCAAAAAAATAAATGGCTCAAGAGACTCTCTCAAAACCATAAGTACAACCAGCCCCTCCATGAGAGAGGGGTGAGACACCAAAGCCCCCCCAGTATGATGGAACCCCTGTGGAAATGATCAAACCAATGCAACTCCAATGTGGAAGAAACAAAGGCACAGAACAAGGAAACCCCTAAATGAGAGGTGAAATTGGAAGGCCTAACTGATGCTCAAATGAGAAAACATGAGGATCCTGAAAGGGAATCCCCAATGTAGGTGGTGTGACAGGTGTGCTGACACTGTCATGAAAGAGGAGATGAACGTTCTCTGTAGAATCCTCAACAAGTGCACCTGGTGGCTCAATGAATGGAGCTAGAGGGTTAGGAAATGCTAAAGAATAATCCTATTGAAGAGAAAATACCTCAACAGGATGTGGTGTGGCAGTCATAGTAGTGATCTCAGGAACAATACAAAAGTTCAAGCGACCTAACTGCACCACATGAGGCTCTCGTGAAAGAGGAGAGTTGTGCTCCGATAATGGAGATGGTGGACCAAAGTGTGAGAATGTGTAGAGACGAGTGGAATGATCAACTATCCCTATAGCAACAATACCTCCTATCATACTATCTCAAATGAAGATTGAATCTGCAGTGAACTCAACTGTCTTCCCTGAACCACTGTGTGTAATCTAATAAATCGAGAGAAGGTTTACAGACAGAGATGGAACATATAATACATCATTGAATGTGCCATCCTGAATGCTGACTGAACCTTTCCCGCAGATTGTCAGGATAGTGTTATTTCCCATGAGAATATGAGGAATGGGAGAAGCCTCAATAGTAGAGAAGACCCCTTTAGAAGATGCCATATGGTGAGAAGCACCTGAATCTAGTATCCAAGGGACCTGTGAAGGGGATGCAATGGATGCTTGTAATGCATGACCCTTTCCAAAATCCTGTCCAGATGTCGAAGATGTGGAGGAAGATTGAAAATCAAACCCCTGTGAGGTAGAAGAGGATGGAGAGGAAATAGAGCTCTTCTGAAGAAGAACTTGCAAATCTGCAATATGTTTCTCATAGCCATCAAATTTCTTCTCAAAATAATGTGACTCATCATGAGGTCCCTTCTGACAATAGGAACATGTAGGTCTCTCAGTCTTATGTTTCTCCTTCTTAGAAGAAGATGGTGGGCTAGTAGAGGGCTGAGAAGAGGAATCTGATATCTATTTTGGCTTCTGCTTCTACTTTTATTTGGAGGGTTGGGCAACCAATGCGTGATTCTTTAATCCTGTTAGAGAGTCCAACTGAGTAAGCTTGGCTTGCTCTCTAGTCAAACGATCACAAAACACCTCAAAAGTGGGCATGGTGAATGTAGGTCCCAAAGCATCCATGGTAAAATGAAAGGTAGAAGAGAAGATCTGAAAGTTTCCCCTAAGCTTTGACAGAATCAGATAGATGCACTCTTTATCAGTCTTTTGCTTTCCACATCCGTGTAACAAAGATCTCTGCTATTTTAACTTCATCAAAAAGTCCTCAATAGAGGGAAAAGAATCAAGTACAAGAGAGGTAAGTTCTGCCTCAATCTGAAGTGCTCGAAACTCATTCACTATACCAAACAAAGTGTTCATCTTTGTCCACATAGCTAGAGGGGTATTGCACCCATCAAGGTGAAACTGCAAGCTATCTGATACCTATAAAGCAATCAACCCCATAGCTTCATCCATCTTGTTTCAATGCTGCATCATCTCAAATGGCCTCTGTAATACTGGCTACAGTGCATCTAGACAAGACCAGAGCCCTTTTGAACAGAGAAGCCATGTCATCAGGGTTTCCCATATGTGATAATTATGTGGGGTCAGAAGTGCTAGACAAGAAGAGGTCTTGGCCATATTTTTGAGAAGGGGTTTTGTTTTGACAAATATCTTGTTTAACTGAAAGAAACAAGAAAAGAACACCCCCCCACAAGCCAAATATCAAACCCCCAAGCCTAAAATGATAGCTTTATCAAGAGAAGAGAAAAAAAGCTTTAGATCTAAATCTTGTGTACCTTGGAAAAAAAAATCTGATGAAAATAGGCAAAAATCTAGATAGTGCTTGAGAAGATCTTTCCGGCGCTTCTTTCGGATTGAAAAATGGAGTTAAAATGAGCAAATTAGCCCCCTTGGAATGGAAAAAGGATAATCTAGCTTTGACATCAGAAATAGTAAGCTAGATGGAAAAAAATACAAGATTAAACTCCATGAGAGCATTGGGTTCGAAACCAGCTTTCTGACAATATCTTATTTGTCAAAAAATGATGCCTAGAGCTCCCAGAAAGCCAATTTCAGTGAAAAGGGCTCCAAATGGCAAAAAAAAACAAAATAGATATGTGAAAGGGCTAGCCCCTAGTCACATCAGGCTGGCGCAAGAGGGCTGGCCATCGGTAGTTTGGGTCACCGCTGGTGGTTTAGCACAAGCCGCTAGCAGCTAAGTCTGGCGGTCTCCGGGGTGGCGGTTCTCAGGTTGAGCGGGCGCAACAGCAGTGGTGGCGGGCGCGTCGGGCACGGCGCGGGCGGAGTGGCCGAGGAGGAACCTTGGCGGTGGGCAGAGAAACCAGGGCAGAGTGCTGGGTGGAGGGTGGTGGCCACTGAGCGGTGCGGGGGTGGCCGCTGGACGGTGCCCCCCAAAAAAATATATATATTTTTTGTTTTAAAAAAAATCATCGTACTTTGCCTTAGTCTGCGTGTTAGGGTTGTATGGCCCTGGTATCAGAAAATTTTTTTGCCTCAGATGGCAACTTGTCCAAAATCGATAAGCTTTATATGGATTTTGACTATCTCGGGCCTTCCGGATGCAACTGTGGGGTCCGTTTGGGGCATAAGTGCTCCAAAAAATACTGATCACCTCAGGATCTGTGTCGGGGTTGATTGCAAAAAAAATTTCTCACAGATCCAACTTTGTCCAAATTTGACAAATTTTATATGGATCTTGGGGTTCTTGGATGCTCTAAATGCAACCATGAGGTCTGTTTGAAGCCAAGATGACCAAAAAAATAGGTCCCCCCTAGATTCAATAAAAAACCAAAAAAGCCATCATCAGATCTTTGAATCCTTCAAACACGAACAAGCTGTAGCAGATTAGGCTCTGATACCATGTAGGATTTGAGCAATACAAATCCACAGAATGCCAAGATCACCTGCATACAAAAAACTTGTTACAAGGAAGTAGAGAGAAGAAGAGGCTAAGGGTTTGACTTAGAATATGAAGAAGAAAATATCCTCAAATAACTGAATGAATAATAGTGTACAATGGATCATCCATATAAAGGAGATCAAAGGCCTTGAAAAGGCAAACCTAAAAAGAAAAAGTGCATGTAATAATCAGTTAAACTATTACAAGACTAATGCATGCAAAAAACAACTGATGCATAACTAGTGCATGAGTCAACTAAAGCAAACTGATGCATAACTAGTGCATGAGTTGACTAAAGTAAAGAGTTGATATCTTAAGAAGGGAGTAAAATATTAATAAAATTAATAATTTACTCTAACAAATCCAATAATGCATACCTCAGTTTCTTACGACCTGCATCAACTTGTTAACCAGTCTCGATATCTTGGATTGTAACCGGTTTCAAACTCATCAACGGTTCTTGAAAAATAGAATTGTTATAAACTTAATGATATTCGATATCATTTCGAGCAATATATATAAGAACACAACTTGATTAATCAACAGGATTCTTTATTATCACTTTCACACAATTGTGGTTCGATAAACTACTAACTCCTTCCGATATCATGCATCTGCTTAAATCAATCAAACATTTAACTTCACAAAAACCTGACTCCATATATGACTGTTCCATTCTTTCATATCAAATAAACCACAGACATCTGAAACTGATGTGCCTCAAACACTATTATCAATCTTCAAAACCGCATACTGTCCAATTCTATTACAACTTTATAAACCCGATTACATTAAACTTCTTCGACATACCAACTCAATGCCATTGCATGCCACTAACCCAAACTTAGTATAATGGTTCTCTGAGAACCTTTTAGTCTTCAAATTCATTCAATAATGAAGCATCAGCTTTTGAATCAAAATACCAATTCTGAACATTATATCATTTACTGTTGAATAATAATTTAAAACAGAGACAATAAAAATAGAAAATGAAATATATACAGAAAAGATTGAACAGAAACAGAGATGAAACACAAGTAAATATGAACTATAATTTATTCATTCATCCTCTTCATATTACACAGTTCATCTCTCTTTCCCATCGATTCTCCAAAACCTATCCTCTACTCCCAATACTACTCTACTACTCTCCCCTTCTCAGTTTTACATGGTAAATATAAAAAGATTTTCAAAAATTGATAACTAACTCAAATAACTATCTTTTTCTAACTTACCACAACTGATCCTAACTTATTCTAATTTCCCTATCGGTTCTTCATGACCGATCAAGGAAAGTTCTAAAAACATTTAAAATTTATTATATCTTAATTACTTAAGTCTACCCGACCCAACACCTTAATAACTATTTCAAACTAAGAATCAACCCATCCAATTACATTATTATTATTAAAATAACCATAATCTTTGAAATGTTTCCAATTGTCGGATGCCCCTGCATCAGCAAGCCTATTAGAACTTTCCTTGAGAATGAAATCGATAATAAATTATCTAAATGTAGCACATTTTTCCTAATAAATCTACTTTAGCACTGCTCAAATCATTGTTTTTTATCATACAAACTTTTCCTTCAATAATCACAATCATCACAAAACCTAACTCTCTCAATTTCTCTACAATTCCATCTCTTATACAAACATTTAGGTCTATGGAGTAATCCTAAAATGTGTTACTGATATCGGCCTCCAAAATCCATCCAAATTTCATAAGAAATCATGCCAACATAGTAAATTGAAATCCTCAAGGTCGACCCTCAACAATATAATTCAAAAATAAAATAATTATTAACTCTTATCCAACCCCTACCTCAATTTCATCACCTTGACTTGATCAGTTGACTGTTCTTGTCGATAACACTAATGTTTCTACCAAATCTTCATATGTAATTTGAATCTAGTTACATGATCATAGATGTATGTTTGCATGACTCTTTGGATTCTACCTCTTCAATCACACCACCATAATTTTCCAGATCATCATTGTGCATCGCATTTACCATGACTGACTGTGTTATCACCGATACATTGGATACTTAGAAAATACTTTGTGTAATCAACTTTGTCACTGGTGTAATGGATTCAATCATCCTAGAATATTTGTTTCCACTAATGACAACACTGCAACATTCATCACATGATCATGTTCATCAAATCTTCATCAAATGCCAACACTTATATCATTGTTCTATGTCATGATGCATCATTCTTAATCATGTGTCCTTGCAAATTACTATACTTTCCATGTTTTAAATGTATCTCTCATTTGCATTACCCTTGTCATGAATGCATTAATATTATTACTCTTAACTAGACATGATTATCTACCTTTTGTAATGTATCCATAATAGGATTTCTCAATGCTTCTACTATCTTTTGACAATGTTGAATATATGATCATTGTTGTGCTAACTCTTTAACTTACGACATAGATAGTAAATGTAGATGTAGTCACTAGAACTATTGTTCTATAATCATTCATACTTAATCATGCACCATGAAACTTGTTCATTGAAATTGTAGTGTGCATCTCTTGGTAACCTTCATGTATGATGACTTTCATTTTATCTATTCATTTGCATGCTTTGAATGATGAACATACTCTCATGTTATCTACTCATTTTATCCTATAAATATTCCCTTGATTTTAATGGTGACTATAATATCATTATTGTTACTAATTGTTATCATCTCAAGCATCATTAAAACCTTTACTGTTGCTCCACCAGTGAATACTTTTGTACCATGTTCATTGTTATGTATGCATTCAATATGATTATTAGATATATTTCAATATGGATTTTGTATTTTGACTTTGAAAACATCATTTACATTTAATTCATGTGACATTACACATGATTCTGGGGTATTCATTGGTAGTTATGATTGCACCTTTGATGTATTTTTTGACAAATCTTCTTTAGTCCCTGAAATTGGTCACCATACTATTGTTATGTATTTCATTAGTACTACTATATCCAATTACTTTTGTATCTGAATTCTCATTTAGAAATTGTAGCATTTTTTGAATTATAATAGATTCTCTTACACTATTTGTGTACATACCTATAGCATTGATGCTTGGTCATTTTTATCTCTAGATCTGACACTCCTCTATTATTTATGCTCTTAAGAGTTGATACTCAATATGACAATAGTAGCATGATATGACTGTCATAAGCTTGTGTGTAATATAATTTTCATTGTCATTATTTTCTCCTCTGATATCAACAATATGTCGTTAAGATCTTCATGATTATGAACTCGAATCTCTAATACAAAAAGTATACCACTCATAGCTACACTTTCACTTTAGGATGATTTCTTCAATAATGTATCAACTCTGATTTGTTCCTATTGTTATCATAGTGCATAATTGTATACTTGATCTTCTGATTGTTGATTGTTAAACCAAAAGATTTCAAGCCATGATAGTCCATCCCTTTGATGGTCTATTATTTTCAATCATGTTGCTACACAATGAAATAAACTCATTAGATAAATCATGATTCTCTAATTATTTCCTATCTATTCTCTATTTTCTACTTTAAGTATGCTTTCATTTGATACTTAGTAGATATAGGACTAGAACCTATCATTTCTCTTCTAAAATCATTTTACCATCTTGCAAGCTGATGTTTGAGATAAGCACTTTGAAGATGAAGATAAGGAAAAGGACAAGCCTCCTAAGGAAGTGTGGGGATTCATCATTACCACTAGAAATGGCAAGTCCCTATCCTATTTCTACTTCTTGTCATTTGTTTCATATACTTTATTTACTTGTATCAATTTTTCATAGTTGTCCCACGACTTGTGTGGGTTGTTTACCTTTTGTAAATAAAATGAAAAAATTCAAATTGCAAAATGTATTTGTAACACTCGCTTTTGTAAACATTTTGCAAATCAATGTAATGTACCTTTCATAATGAAATGAAAAATCTCTTTTGTTTTTGCATTCAAATTTTAGTATTATACTTTAAGCATTTCAAATTAAGCCAAAACACTTAAACAATGAAACTCAATGCAAACCATTAGTGTACCTTAGATAATTACAAAATGCAATCAGCTCTATCTATTTGAGTTGTAGGTGAGAAATAGGTAACATAGCCTTTATCTCATGCTCAACTATTTCTTTGAATGTTTAAATACGATGTGCATTTAGCTCACACATCATATCTAATTAGCATTTTTTGATAAACATGTGATATTCTCTTTTTTAGGTATGTGAAAGGATACCTTGGAGGCAACATTCCTCCAACATTGTAGGAAGGAGGCAAAGTTTTCACCATATTTCTATTTGGTATTGCAGAGATCCATTATGGTTATTTCAAGGACGATGTTATGTGAGTAATGAGATATGAACTTTTCAGCAAGCTCATTCCAAGATCTTATCCCTAGATAGAGTTGAGAAAATAACTCCATGGTTGACCCACTAAGACTACATGGAAACAACCTCAGTAGGTAAGTGTCATCATGGCCCACTTCTATACATGTTGTGAAGATTTCCTAAATGTGGTCATGCACATAATCCTTTTCCTTGTTTTTCTTTATCACTTGTAGAATATGTGGACACGGTGTAAAAAAATGCTTCTAATAAGGAAAAAATGGTATGTAAAACCTCCAGTGTCAGATCTGCATTATCCTTATATGGTAGTGGAGATTTTTGAGCCTCTCAAACATAATGGAACAACTAGAAATGCTTTTAGAATGCTGCAATCACCCAAATCTAAAAAAACATATATGCTAAACAAGCATTACTGGATCTTCATAAACCTTTTGTTGGTTCTCCAGATCATGTAAAATGCAACAAGATTTTACAAGATCTCTTAATAATCTAATCTTCCAAAAATAGGCTTTGATACCTTGTTAGAATTTGAGAAAATATATTTAAACCAGAATCAAATCGAAGAGTTAGATCAAACAACTAGAAATAAAATGGACATAATAATAATACTATATAAACTTGATGTGAATGCTCAAAGACATAATAGCACCAAAAGAAATCTTCAATATCCAATATCCCAATCTTTCCAATATGAAACATACAAGTAATGTAACATATTTATATAGGCTAGAGTCATGGACAAGGTTGAGACAAGTGTCTCAACTTGAAGGAAGTCGAGTCCTAGTAAAACTCAACAATATCCTCTAGAAGAGTTAAAGTCCAAATTGGACTCAACCATATCATAGGAGGAGTTAGAGTCCAAGTGAGACTCGATAATATCCACCTAAATAATATATGGACCTAATAAATAAGTTCACCTAAGTAAACTTAAGTCAAGTGTAAAATGGAAAAGAACCATTTACTCCAACATTTAATTTATTTTACAGTTGCACTTTTTCAAACCCTAGTTTCCAAGTTTTCTTTAAGATAGATCTAGGTGGTAAAATTGTTGATTCAATTAGGTTACAAGAGATGTTTTTGGTGAATTTTTGGGATTAAAGATTATTTTTTTTAAACTTGAAATTTTGGGTTGAGATTTGGTCTTCTTCCTTTTCAAATTCAAATTGTTGATTTGAGGTAGGGTTTTGAACCTTTGAAGTTTTTAGTTCTTTCCATGTCTTCTTCACATCTGCTTAATTTTGTGTGTGACTATTGAGTGATGTTTCAGAAATTATGTGTTAGTAGTTTTGGGAAAAGAAATTTGGTAAAGAGTTACCTTTAAAAGTTGTGATTTTGAAAGTTTTAAGAAATTCAGTTTTAGGAAAAATGCATGTTTCCCTCAATTTAAAATTTCTTCTAAATTATTGTGTGTGTGTGTGTGTGTGTGTGTACACACGCTTGCATGTTTTGAAAAGTATATATGCATATTAGAAAAATAAATATATTTATACTTGCATGTTTTAAAAAGTATATATGAATGTCAAAAAATAAATATGTTTATACTTATATGTTTTAAAAAGTATATATATATATATATATATATACTTGCATGTTTTAAAAATATATATGCATGTTAGAAAAATATATATATTTGTACTTGCATGTTTTAAAAAGTATATATGCATGTTACAAAAAAATGCATATTTACACTTACATGTTTTAAAAAGTATATATGCATGTTACAAAAATAAATATATTTATACTTGCATGTCTTAAAAAATATATACGCGTGTTAGAATATATATATATATATATATATATATATATATATATATATATATATATATATATATATATATATATATATATATATATATATAAAACATATTTAAAAATTTAAAAAAAAATTGAAAATACTTTTTTCCATGCATCAATTCCTTTTTAAAAAAAAAGTGTTTTCCATGCATCAGGTGGAAGAGGCTTGCAAGGATCTTCTACCCCATGTTGTAACTAATGTGAATCTTGATGAATATTTTTTTGTTATTAAAAAGGCATATGATCCTTGACTCCCTCTTTTTGAGCTCATCTTGATTTCTAGTCCCTCTTCCACTCCTCCCTTCTATCACCCCCCGAAGCATGTTAGAGATTTTGAACACTTAAATGTTGATCTCATTTGTGCCCTTGATTGTGTGTTTGTTGTGAAGATGAATAATGATGACTCCTTGTGTTCTGAGGAGGAGGATGGTTGTAAGGATAGGGAGCAATGGGTCATCATTCTTGATAAAGGCCATGTTGATAATGATCTGATTGATGTAGCCATGGTTGCATTTGGTAATAGGAAGGTCATTATGCTTAAAAATAAGAAACAACAAAAGACAAAAACTAAGACTATTCATGTCCCAACTCTAAAATATGATCAAAGCTTTGAGTTCAAAAAGAAGAGAGGGTGACCCCATGGGCCCATTACAAAGAAACATGATTCAATGAGAATCCTAAGCTGATTACCCAATGTTATAAGTCATTCAAGGTACCAATGGGCACCTCTCCCTAAATTATGGTGGAATTAAACTGCATCTCATGGAATATCTGGGGGTTGGAGACCCCAGATAGGAAGTATGTGGTCAAAATATTCATGAAGTTGAAAAAGAACACTGACATCTTGTTACTGCAAGAGATTAAAGTTATCCATTTCTCTCTTGATATTAGTCTTAAGTGTATATAGAGAGAGGCTGAACATTTTTATACTAAACACTCTAAGGGTAAGGGTGGTGCAACTATTCTGGTGGGGGAAAAATGACTAAATTTATAGACAAATGGGGTTGTTCACCATGTAATAGAGTGGTTTGGATTATCCTCAAACACAAAGACCAACAGTGTGGTGTTTCATCTATTTATGCCCCAAATAATCATAGAGAGCATACTGAACTATGGAAATGGATGTCCCAAATCGAGGATGTCCCATGGATTTTAGTCAATGATTTCAATATGATTGAACAGGCTCAAGATAAGTCTAGAGGCTCTAAATTTGAATGGAAGCCTAATGAGAATTTTTACTAGTATAGAATGATGAATAAACTAAAACTTCTTGATCTCATGGCTAAGAAAAAGGAATAATATAAAGACATATGACACATGTGGTATAATTTCCAACAGGGGACCAAAAGGATCTACAATTTACTTCAATAAAAATTTGATCAATATTATGAAGGACTATAATGGATCCAGTGTAAAAGTCACCCCTTACACCCTCTCTAATCATCATCACATTCAGGCAACCTTCCAAATGTCTGGTGGCTCCTACATACCCAGGGTGGATAGAAATAACTTTTCTCTCAATATTAAATTATTGGATGACGAGGATGTGGTGTATGCCTCATATATTATTAGACAATTCAACTTTTGTAATCTACATGAGGATAATGCTATCAAGAAATGGAACCAGTTTGTTTCTAGTTGGAAGGTGCTTTATCAAACTGTAGGCACCAAGAAAGTTAAGGATTTGAGGAGGATGAAGACAACATTACATGATAATATCATCAAGGCTAAAGAGTTTCTCCAAACTCAGCCTA
Organism: Chamaecyparis obtusa; assembly: GCA_027943335.1. NCBI lineage: Eukaryota > Viridiplantae > Streptophyta > Pinopsida > Cupressales > Cupressaceae > Chamaecyparis > Chamaecyparis obtusa. Next base: position 1,401,654 of record BSBK01001994.1, read on the forward strand.
AGGATCTAGTAGCAACTAACAATCTAAGAATATCCAAGGATGGCTTTAGGAAAATTTAGAATGGAAAAATCCCAGGAGCGAAAACTAGAGCCAGAGCTACTTGGCTCAACCATGGAGGCAAAGGCTCCAAACTATTTTTTTATCTTCTCAGGATTAAGGAAGCTAGAGACCTAATCAATAATATTTCTGAGGGAGAGGCGAACATAATTGATCAATAAGGAATTTTAGAAGCCTATATTATTTTTTATCATAATTTATTCCCTACATAAGATCACGGTTTACACAATGTGGAAGCTAAAATGAGAATCAACTCTATCATCCCTAAAAAGGTTAGTGACAAAGAAGGCATTATATTGGGCAAGGAGATAACTTTGGAAGAGATTCATAAGGCCATTCTCACTCTCAAGAATGACAAGGCCCCAAGTCCATAAGGGCTTCCCATTTAAATTTACAAGATGAATATCTCTTGGATTGGGAAGATTTTATTAATCTATATAAAGAGGCCATAAATATTGGCTCCTTAGGTAAAGAAATTAATAGTGGTGTTATTAAACTCATACCAAAAGAGGGAGATAGAACCTTGTGAAAAAATGGAGACCCATTACCTTTTTAAATGTGTCATATAAAATTTTGGCAAAGATTCTTTCCCTTAGATTAATGGGTATATTGCCAAAAGTCATCAATACTACTCAAATGGGTTTTGTTAAAGGCAAATATATTTTGGAAAACCTAATTACTTATTGGAAAACAATGCATTGGGCATAGGAGAATGGGTAGAGAGTGTCTATGCTTCTAATTAACTTTGAGAAAGCCTATGATAGGATTGAGCGTGTTAGTCAATTTTCATATCAAGTGCAAATTTTGTTGAAAATTGGCTAGGTTGAAGAAATAGGATTTATCATGTGCAAAGACTTTCAAAATAAATTTTTTTAAGTCCAGAAAACCTACTTTATTCTATTCCTTCATTACTTTTTGTTTCACTTAAGCCATTTTATGTCACATTTTTTAAGTCATCGGGCGGGGCCAAGTCTTTTAAACTTATAAAACCTAGTGGGCCCCTTTTAATATTTTCCTAAGTCCTAAGTTCCCAGTTGATTTTATTTTTCCTAAGTCCCGCATGAAAATAAATTGAGTCCGATCTTTTTTTATCCTATGGTGTGCGTAATCCTGCAATGAAGAGATGTGAAGCCTTTATTCTTCATGACATCATGATTGTGTGACACCTCGCAGATGATGGACCCTGGTTGGAGCTTAAAACAAGTGATAGATGTTAGTCAGATCAAAGTCAATCTAACGGCTAGTGCATTTCTGCAATGAAAATATGTTCAAAGGTTATTCTTCATGGCATCACAACCTTGTGATAGGTGTCCCAAATGACATCACAATGCAGTTTTAAATAAAGTTGAATTAAAGGTCAGATCAAGTTGATATGATGGTGTCGCAAGCCTGTGAAGAGAAGTTGTAAGACTTTTATTCATTGAGGCTTCATGACTAAGTGACACATGCCCTTGGTGATGATGTGTTGCTCAGTCTAAGGGGAAATTAAAGAAATGAAGGATCTAGTTGATCTAACAATTTTCATGAACCTGAAATAAAAATTTGTAAGATCTTTACTCATTGTAGCTTCACTACTGATCACCATGTAGCCCTGGCAAGTTGTGAAGTGTAAGTAAGATGCGCATAAAGTTAGATGAGATGTGACAGTTGTCGTGAACCTATGAAAGGATGTTTCAAGATGGCTTATCATCACAACTTTAGGATAGAGTGTCGTGTGTCCAAGATGAAAAAGTAGAAATGTGGTGACATCATCTTGTCACCTGGTAGTTATATGTTGTTTTCTCATTGGTCGACTTTCCAAATCGGATTTCAAGGTGGACCCAAGTTTTAATAACTTAATCTGAGTCGTAGAATCTATTACATGAAAATTTCATCGATGACTAGAATTCAAATTTTTCAAAAGGAACATTTAGACAACTAGCAACATTCAATTCTATTCTTGTAAAACTTAATGAGAAGTGTGTGACCATTGTAGTTGTTGATGTAAATAGCTATTTGCTCAGAGTGTTATTTCACAAAGTTTTCAGCATACGAAAAGCAAAATTATTTTTTGAGGGCAATGTAGTCAAGAATTTGCATACGGAAGAAGCTTTCATAGTTTTCAAAATTATAGATTTTGAAGTGTGAAACAAGTAAGTCCATTTTGCAAACCTATTAGTTTTAAGAGTTTTGTGAGATTGTGTGATATATCTAAGAACATAAACCCTAACTTTTAAGAGATGGTACTGCAAAGGGATTTCACTGGTAAAATTGAGTACAAAGATAGGGTTGTATATGATGCTTTCCTAGTTTAATTGGATCATTCCACAAATGATGTAGCGGCAGGAAAGAAACTTATCCCTAGTGCACCTCGTCTGAAAATTAATGAAGGACTATATGACAAAAGCAATTGGCTAAGAGATGCACACATAGGTGTCAGTGTTATGAATATTTTTAAGGTGTGGTTTAGATAGAGTAATTCATATGCTCCACATTGTAATGAATATGAGCTAGATATGGGAAAGTGTTAGTAATGGGAACACTGAGGGGGGGGTGAATCAGTGTTCTATATATTATTACTTTTTCTCATATCTTGAATCTTAACTTTATTGCTTAAGTATTGAACTGAATATCAATGCAAGTAAGATAAACAACCATAACACATAACACCAAATATGATTATAGGGAAACCCAATTAGGTCAAAACCCCGGTGGGAATTAACACCCACTAAGAACTGCACTAGTGTTTTATGATCCATGTTAGAAGATCTTGCAACCCTGTTAGGAGTTGATCTTTACAATGCTTTTAGTATAGTGACATGGTCAAGGGTCAGACCCTATTAGGATTATTTTATAATAACCTTATTAGGGGTGGGGATACACTATCCTAGAGCTCACTACTCAAGTGGTGAAGGCTACAACCTTTTGGATCTCAGATACTCACTATATCTGCAAGGTGAACTACTATTGTGACACTGCTTGTCAGATCAGTTCCTTTTGTGTGTTGATGCTTTAGCCTCTTGTAAAGCTCTACAAAATTTTGACTAATCTTCATATACTTTTTCTTTTCTACTATTAACTCTATATCTCATACCATACTTAATTACAAGGGTGCATGTCTTATTTATATGCGCATACAAAACTATTCATTAAGTTGGCCTAAAACTAATTGAATACAATGCTTCCAAATTAATTGGCTCAAGAGTGTTTAAATATGATCATATTAACATTTCTATGACCTAAATACAATAGGTGCATAGCCTTTACAAAACAATATTATGATTGCTAAGCAAAATACAAACAGTCGGCTTCATGCTCTGTTCAGTTCTGCTGCTTACTGACTGTAACTCTTCAACTGGTTATATCTTCATCATACTGACTCATCTGAGCATGCACTCTTATACTTAGCATGACTACATACCAACAAGATTATATTCAAGGGTTCATGCCATAACTCAATCATATGCACGTGCACTGATGCTCTATTCACCTGGTGCTTTGCTGACTGTCCAGTCTTCCATACTTAACCAAATTCTGATGTTCTAACTGGTTGCACTGACTCCATAATATCATATGAATTTTTTTCCATAATGAAAATACTAAACATAGTCATATACATTAGTATACTCAACTTTCCAACAATCTTTTCCTTTTTCATTAATGGCAACAAAGGAATATGGTGAAGTTACTAACTGTATCTTTATACAAAATTTTCTAACATATACTCTAACTTATATCTCCCTTCTACTATATTCTCTACTCCCCTTTACATCATATACATAGCTCCATATTCTCCCTTATATTATATACTCTACTCCCCCTTTGACATTAATGACAAAGGTGCACAAAAAAGTGTATCTACAAGTACTTACAAGGTGAGTACATCTAGATATGCTATTTTTAAGTTCTGGATCTCTTGCTGCCAAAATGTTGTCATTGCATTTATAGTCTAGAGATGGGCGCACAAAGCATATGTCAACTTCTCCATCTTCTCCAAATCTAAACTCGGACCTTGATCATATTTCACCATAGTGGCATCGATCTCCTTGATATTCTGATTTAACACATCTAATGAGGGTGCAAGAGCATTTCTTAGCTGCGTTTGCATTGCCCTTATCTTAGAAATTTCTTTTTCTACTTTCTCTATCTTATCCACTTGTCCTTGGTAAAAATTTTCACATATTTACATCTATGGAGAGATCTTCCACTGATTTCCTTACTGCATCTATCGTAGCTTCTGCTTCCTGAATTTTCTTATAAAGGTCTGCAGTCAGTTTGTCTTGGTTCATACAGTCTGTTATGATTTTCCTTCCTTTAGCTGCAATCTCTTTCAATGAAGCTTGACCAACCTTATGTGAGCTGAGGTCAAGTGCCAAGTTTGTTGTTAGGTCATTCAATCTTTTCTTATGATACTTTTCCTCTACAACCTTGGATGTTGATTCTTCAAGGCTAGAAAAGTTTGCTTTGAAACATGTCATAATGGAGCTAACATCATCTACTGAGTGTATGCTTGAAACTTTCTTGTCTGTAGGCAATAAGTTGTTCAAAATGTTGATTGACTCAACAAATAATGGATTCCTCATAACCTATTTTTCTTTTGCCTTCTCCATTGCAAGTACACTGATCTTAATCAAGTCTTCTTCTCCCCATGAGTCTAGGCTTGTAGTGTTAGGATTCAAACTTGACAACAATGATATTGAGGGTTTTGGGGTAAAGAGTGAACTTTGACTGACATCCATTACCTTAGTCTTTGCAATCACAGGTTCATCTTTCTTCTCTTCATCCTCTTTCTCCTTTTCTTCTTCCTTTTCCTCTTCATCTTCCTATCCTGTTATGTCTTCAATCTACACTTCTTGTTGCTACATAGGTGAATTATCACCGCATATATTTTAGCTTCTTCTATACTTACAAAAGCTTCCTCAAACTTATCCAAGTCCTTATATGTTTCCGCCATTGATATTTATATGTTATCAATCACAGTGGTGTTTTTCTTGTCTTCAGGCATAGGCGTAAAATCATGTGGACCTGTCATTGGTGCATTTGGGCTCGTAGCTGTCTTTACTTGCTCACAGGGTACTTGGGTTGTGGTCACAGATGATGGATGCATGCGTTGTTCCATAAATACCTTCTCAAAGGCTTTTTCAGTCTCCTTGGCTATCAACTCATAATCCTTATTCATGATTTGCAAAGTTCTCATCTTTTTTTTGAGGTGTGGCTTTACCAATTCCATTAGCAAAGACTTTTCTTCAACTGAGCACACTGGTAGGTTATCATCTAGTATCTTTTATCTTATTCTAAAGTCTTCTTCACTAGCTTGTCTTTTCAAAGTATCCAAAATTTCCCAAACTTTATCTAGAATGATTGTCTTTAGTTCCAGAATGGTCTTCTTAAATTTGATCAACATATCATGGATCTTAGACTTGTCAATCTCATGATATCTATCATAAAACTTGGCTACCTTATCAATCCTTCCTTCATCTACTATCCTTGATCTCAATACTGACAAATTTGGTAGGAATCCTACCTCAGGAGGTGGTTGTACATTTTTGCCTCGGCTTCTTGTGGCTCTTGTTGATGGGTGGCTTGTAGCTATTTGCTTCTTCCTCTTGGGCATCTGACTTGGTTCAGGAGATGCTTCAGTGGATTCCAAGTCAATTGTATTTGTGGGCGCAAGAGTGATATCATCCTTTGGATCATCAGATTTCTCAATTTTTACTTTCTTCATCTTAGGGTCATCTATCTTCTCTGATTTGGCTTCGGCAGTGGATGCACTCTCAATTTTCATAGCTATCTTAGCTTCTCTAGCTTTATCTAGGTCAGCTTAAGTGACACCATGATTTTAGAGGCTTTCCTCTTGGTCGCTATATTGTTTAAGAATGCATCTACCTGTCTTGTCTTTTCCTCATATGTTCCCCATCTTGGCTCATTGGGATCCTTTGGCACTATAAGGAGGACTTGTGCATATACCTCTAGGATATGTTCCTCCACTTCATAACCAAGTGGATGAATCCACTTAGTTCTAGGTTCTACTGCTTCCATGCATGTAATGTCTATCTCTACCATGAAGAAAATACTATCCTTGTATTTCTTAGCAATACTCTCAGGTATCCTATACCTAATCTACATCTTTATCCTAAATGTGTTGATCTCTAACTCCATATAATCTTTCAAGGTACTCTCAGTTGATGCCTTAAGTGATATTTGTGGCATTGTAGGCATGTTCTTATCAAGGTATAAATCTAAAACTTTTCCAACTATATGAAAGTACATGTAGATAATCAGAGACCCAAACCTAAATATCTTTCTCTTGTCATGCTTGATGGCCCTTATGTTGTCTATCAACTGTGTGTGCAAGATCTCACACAAGTTGAATTCACCGTGTTCTTTCACAATTATGATGGCTGCTAGAATAGTGGCTACAGACACACTATTGACCATGTTTGCATGCTAAAACCTATAACCAAGAATCATAGCAATTAACTTGATGTCTTTCTCCTCAATTGGCTCTATGGTCATACCGCACTTGTCACTGCATGACTTAAAAGCCTACTCAACCAATTTCTTCACATCCTTACCAATAGGAAGAATGGATCTTGTTCTTGATAGACCTATCATCTCATAAATGAGATCAATTATGATGCGAACTAGAACTTCACCTATCCAGAATAGGTCATTATGAATTATTCTCAACAAGATCTTAATCCATTTGGACTCGTAGAATTCATACACTGTGGCATACTTAATGATTGGGTGATTTTCAAGGTGCACGAACTCATCCATGAATGTTTTATCAGGATTCATCATTATTTCTAGGTGCGACCTTATTCTGTCCAAACCAACTAGTTTCTTCTTGCAATATACGTATGCGCATATGTCTTCTACATGCATAATGCCCAATGGGGTTCTAGAAAAGGCTCCTTCTAGGTCATCTAGGGTGGATTTGAATGGATGCTTCTTAAATACATATATTTTCCTTTCAGCAACATCAAAAATGACTGGAGTAGCCATAACTTACTTGGTGAATCATTCAAATATGTTTGTAAGGGTTTCTGAATTATTGCATCCGAACTAGGGCTTGCAACAATCTATGTTCCTTCTTCGTTGATAAATCCAACTCCAATACTTCAACTCAACTACTAGAACTCATGTGATCTCCAAACGCTCAAAGTTGATTGCAAATGTATGATCAATGAATCTTTGGTGACTATAAAGTATTTTTCCACCATCAATGCTTTTCGCGTAAACACAGAATGCAACTATGAATTTGATTCTATGTCTTTGCTATCAATCAAGCAGTGCGCTCTTGCATACTACATCACTATCTCCAAATAGTTGTAGTCCAAGGTGCATACTCTTAGAGTGAGTATACCAACCACATAGGGGTCTAGAGCTAATCTAGCTCCCCCTATGACCATGATGGTCATTTTAACCATAAATAGGAGGTACATCCATTGCCATCCTCAACTATTTCATCAACATTATCCTTCTTTTCTTCCTTCCAAATCAAGCTCGCATCTTCTGTAGCTTGCACAAACTTGACTTCTTATGCTTCATCCAATATTGATCTTTCTGAATTTTTAGGGCTTTTCTGTCTTTGCGCTTTTGATCTACATAACTTTGAGATGTGTCCAGCCTTGTTGCATGAATGAAAAATGACTAGAGGCATGATATTCCTTTGTGCATTGATGTCAGTTACCATACTGCACTGTCTAGCTATGTGACCAACATAATTGCATATCTGACATGCGATGTTCTGAGGACTTCTGACATTCTATTGTGGATGACTTCTTTGATTTTGATGATTCTAATTTCTTTGATTTGATCTAAAATTCATAGCTCTATGATCCAACTTCTTGCGTGAGTAACAATAGCCATTGAAAGGTCTTACCTCTTTACAATATCTTGCTATGTGACCATGCTTGTTACAAGCATAACAGGTTTTTTTTACTAGCTTGCGCTCATCCTTAGATGGTTCAGCTTTAGCTTCAATATGATTTCATGTCTTCTTAGCTTCTACAAATTCTTCTGATGCTTTCTTTCTTGCTCACATGTCATTGATCTGATTTTGTGCTTCATTAAATCCAATACCGTTATTGTCTCCTTTAATCTTTTGTGCATACAACTGAGACTCTATGAGATCCTTGATTGTGTGTAATTTGTTAATATGGTTCTTTGCCTTAGTCAATTCAGATTTCTTGATGTTCTCTAACTGCAAGACTTTCATGTTTGCTTGGCTTAGTTCTTCATCTAACTGTTTGTTTTCTTTGACCTATTCTTCATAAGCTTCTTGATTGTTGAATAGCTTTTCATCTAACTCTTCAATCTGATCCTTCAGAGATGTGTTTTCCTCATTCATTTTTTTAACCATTTTTCCCAAATCAATTGTGGAACAGTCTTTCAAGTCTTTTTTTAGTTTCTTGACGGTTACATGAGAACTACTAACCTTGTCTTTTAGTTCTTCATTTTCTTCTTCAGACCTGTCAAGATATTCAAGAGTTGCTTCAAGATTCTTCTTCAGATGTTTCACTTCACCTATATCCATGATATCCTCAAGTGGTTAAACATTTCTTCAAAGGACCAAAGCTCTGATACAAATTGTTAGGAATGGGAACACTGAGAGGGGGGGTGAATCAGTGTTCTATATATTACTACTTTTTTATGATATCTTGAATCTTAACTTTATTGCTTAAGTACTGAAATGAATATCAATGCAAGTAAGATAAAAACCATAACACATAACACCAAATATGATTATGGGGAAACCCAATTAGGTAAAAACCCCGGTGGGAATTAACACCCACTAAGAACTGTAGTAGTGTTTAATGATCCCTATTAGAAGATCTTGCAATCCTATTAGGAGTTGATCTTTACAATGCTTTTAGTACAGTGACATGGTCAAGGGTTGAACCCTATTAGGATTCTTTTACAATAACCCTATTAGGGGTGGGGACACACTGTCCTAGATCTCACTACTCAAGTGGTGAAGGCTACAACCTTCTGGATCTCAGATACTCACTATATCTGCAAGGTGAACTGCTACTGTGACATTGCTTGTCAGATCAGTTCCTTTTTTGTACTGATGCTTTAGCCTCTTGTAAAGCTCTACAACATTCTGACCACTCTTCGCATACTTCTACTCTTCTACTATTACCTCTATATCTCATACCATACTTAATTACAAGGGCACATGTCTTATTTATATGCGCATACAAAATTATTCATTAAGTTGGCCTAAAACTAATTACATACAACGCTTCCAAATGAATTGGCTCAAGCATGTTTACATATGATCATATTAACATGTCTATGACCTAAATACAATAGGCACATAGCCTTTACAAAAAAATATTATGATCTCTAACCAAAATACAAATAGTCAACTTCATGCTCTGTTCAGTTCTGTTGCTTACTAACTGTGACTCTTCAACTGGCTGTATCTTCATCATATTGACTCATCTGATCATGCACTTTTATAATTAGCATGACTACATACCAACAAGCTTATCTTTAAGGGTGGATGCCATAACTCGGTCATACACATGTGCATTGATGCTCTTTTCACCTAGTGCTCTGCTGACTGTCCAGTCTTCCATAACCAAATTCTGATGTTCTAACTGGTTGCGCTGACTCCATAATATTATATGACTTTGTTGCCATAATGATAATACTAAACATAGTCATATACATCAATATAGTCAACTTTCCAATAGAAATTTGGTTGTTCCAGGGGTTTTTATAGATGTTGATTTATTAATGCTTGTTGCTAAGTGTTATGACCTAGCAACTAGGGTTGTTAGGAACAAATCTAGAACACCTCTTATATCTATTACTGTTGATGAAATACGTTCATTTTTTAGGTTAAGCACACCTATTGAATACCATGGGCCTGTTGATTTTGATAAATTGAAGGAAACTTATGAGGCTCAAAGAGTTTTTGGGGGATTGATGTTAGTTGGAGCTAATACCCTAGAGCCTTTCCTAAAGAAGTATTTCAACCCCCATGATCTAGGAGTGTACATGTCTCTGTGTAAGATTTTTGGTGAGGATGAGACTGATCCAATGCCCATCCACTTCACATTTATGTTGATTCAGATCATGCACCCTATTTTAGGAGCTAATTTTGATTTTGCCCCTTATATTGTTGAATGTATACACAATAGCTTGATTGGTATTGAGAAGGCCAAGGTTGATCAACCCTTTGTATGGTACTACATGCGTATGCACATGTTTTTGTTCAAGGGGGAGTCATTCTTTGAGAAGGATATGGATCTTGTGAAGTAGAATGATGGTGAAGAACTGTTAGTGCAGTTATGGAGTATAGATTTGTCATGGGATGGAGTTGATGCCAATTTCTTGAGATTTGACAAGGTCTTTGTCTCTAGACTAAGGTCACTTTTCTTTCATGAGAACCCTAGAATCCAAAAGGTTCTCCTCGATATCATCAAGCCCAAAGAGTTTTCTCCTGAGTTGAAGATAGTACACAATTGGGGTGATGTTATCTTGTACCTTGTAGCTACTGTATTAAAGTATATGGTTTTAGGGGTACCCCTCACATTTTTCCATACCAAGTCCCTATCAAGATTGGCCTCATAGAAATTTTGTGGCAGATGGGTTGTCTGCAAGAGAGAGAGTTGACAAGGAGGGGAAGAGGCACAATCTTTCCAGCTTTCACTGTGACCCTTCATTTTGTAATTGCAAAGAGGGGTTGGGTTCATTTGAGAAAAGTTTTAAAGCCCTATGACATGAGGACATCTGTGGAGTAGTTTGTTGATCCTGGGGGATTTTTCCATATGTTTAGGATGAGAGTAAAGGTAGGGGATAGAGCTCATCAATTCCATTTCCCATAAGATGTTATTAGGAATGAGTTCTCTCTCCAAGAGTAGGAGGTAAGGAAAGAAAAGTGGTTGGTTTATAAAAGAACCCTTTATTTTGTTAACCACTTCGATAGTAGATATAACCCTCTAGGGGATGTTAAGCCCTTTGGTGAAAAAATTAATAAGTTAGTGACACATTTTGAAGAGATTATGGGTGTTTTGATTAAGAAGAAGGCCAGAGTGGTTGAAGCCAATCCTGATCATGCCAATCTAGTAATGAAAAGAATTGCACCTATAACCATAATTGCCTCAAGAGATTATGTATTACAACAAAGGGCCCTACTCTCAAAATGGGCACAAATGGATTCAAAAGAAACACCCTCTCATCTAGTGGAAGAGTAGAAGCTGCATGTACCTTACAAGAGGTCTGCATCTGAATATCCTTTTGGTTCATCACCAAAGAGGAAGAGAATGGAGGAAGTTTCCCAACCAAGTGGTGAAGCCTATTCACCTTCCTAGTTGCCACTACATTTTGAGAATGAACAAGAAGCAGCTAAACAATTAGTTCAACTTGTTAGTGCAAGAGATCTGGTTTTGAAAGAGTTAAAATTGTAGGAAGGAGTGCCAGAGGAGCCAGTTGCCACTCCCATGGACCTAACAATAGAAGAGTTCAAAGGTAAAGAGCTTGACCCTGTTATCAGGGAGTCTTACAACATGTTTTTGTCTGATGATAATTTTGCTAGATCTAGGGCTTTTGTGCAATTTGCTTGGAGAGTGAGCATCTCCAATTTTGAGAGCAGATGTGAAAAGAGACAGGCAGAGAAACCTTATAAAGAGGACTCTATTATTAAATAATAAATAAAGAAATAAATTCTTGATGAGCTTATAATCACCCTTTAAGAAGGGAGGAAAATGATCATGGATGCATGGATCTTAATTTTGCCTGAGTGGGATATTGTTGATGTAGTGGTCTTTGATGTTGTCAGAAATAGAACTGACACTACATGTAATACAGAGGAGGAAGACTTTGCAACATCAAAGGGAGTAGTCTTCACTGACGACCATGCTACTCTTGTAATGTGGTCATTAAAAAAGCAAGATAAAAATAAAAGGGGTGAAGGATCTAGCACAACTCTAGTAGGTGGCTTAATGGTAAAAAGGGTGAGTGAGACTTATGTGGTGGAAGCAACTAACATAACTGTCTAGGTAGAAAATTTTGCAAAGGCTACAACATTAAAGGATAACTAGATTATGGAAGAGCTTAGGCTCAAATGTGAGAAGCTCATGGAAGCTTATGATAATGAAAGAAAAAGAAGCAGTGAACTAATGAGAAGACTTTCCAATCTTGGAGGTACATCAACCTTACACATGGAAATAGGTGAGTCTTCTACAAGGCTATTTGCATCATCCCCTACACCACCACCTAGCTCAAGCCCTATCATTTATATTCTCCCATCTCTCATGGAACCCGATACTCAGTTTGAGGAAGAACTGCAAAATGAGAATGTTAGGAATAGTCCTATTGTGGTCCCATAACCACACTCCCTTTTTTCAACTTGTTGGTTTTAGGGGCCCCCATTTTTTGCTTTTTGCTTGTCTTTGGTTTCTGGCTTGTTGATTTTTGTTTTTTTGCTTATTAGTTAGTTTTCAGGGTTTTCGGTCTTGTCGCACTTTCGCACTTTCAGATGTCCGAAAGTGCGAAAGTCCAAAAAGCAAGGAGTGGGAACAAGTCTTTTTTGCCTTAAGCATTTTTGGTCCTGGCAATTTTTCAAACTTTTTAGAGGTTTGGGTTTTCGAAGGTTCAACTCCCCAAAAGGGAGTCGGCCTTTTGCAAGTCCAACAACCCCAAAAGGCCGATCGATGGGCTGCTGACATCAGCCGTCGGAATTGCCTATATAAGGCATGGTGGGTTTTTTTGAACTTACCTTTTCACTCTCGCCCTTTTCATCTTTAGAGTTTTTTGCACACCGTTTGTTGCTAGCTTGTCGCCTCAGTCTTCTTTCATCGTTGTCATCTTCTTGCTTCTTATTTTCAAGGTAGGTTCCCTCCTCCTCTCCTTTCCTTCATTTTCTTTGTGTTTTTTTGTGGTCGTAGGCTAGGGTTTGTGGTTTGTTGGTCTTTTTGACATGTCCTTTAGGTTTAGGTTGTTTTGGTCAGCCTTTTCAGCCTCGCGAATCGCCATGGTAGTCCCCTTACATCCCCTTGGTGAGTTTGTGGTCAAACTCACCATCTGACTCATTTTCGAGTCTGATTATGAAAACCCTAGTTTCAAACCTTCAGGGTCTGAAACTTTCAAGCTCGCTTTGTTTCAAACCCAATAAATTGCCAAGTCATCCATAGCTTTCAGCATTTCGGTGTTGGCTCACACTGAAACATCCTATCCTTAGAAATGCTGAAACTAGAGGACCCAACCTTTTACCCAAATGCCTAAGTGCGGGTATCATCCTTTTTGGCCTTTCGCACACCAAAGATTTGTCTTCCTCAGCTCACCGAAAAAATTCATAGTATCAAACTGGCAAATACAAATACTAAGGCATCTTTTCAGTGATTTGAGGTTTTCGGCCTGCGAAGGTTTCGCACCTCCGATTCACCGAAAGATTAAATGAGGGTTTTTTTTCAAAAGAAATTCATCACAAGCCTATTTTCGCATTCTCATCCTTTTTAGCATTTTGGAGGTCTCACACCCTCGAAGGTCTGAAAGGTTGAAAGTGTCTTTAGTGGCCCTTTTTGAACTTAATTTTGTCAGTGTACTTTTGAGTTTTCTTCCTATCGTATTACTGATCCATGTCTTGTCCTCTTTGCAGGAATGGTCGAGAAGGTAGTCGCATCACCATCCATGAAGTATCAATTCAAGGGGTACCATCCACCTTCTAAAGTAACCAACTTGCATGCAGGCATAACAGACACAAACATCAGGAACATGAGCTAGAATGATTACCTAACAAAGTGTGCCCAACCGATGGGACAATCAGAAGACTGCACTTCCTTGGTACACTACTCTTTGGTGAATGTAGCGGCTCACCCAGTCTCCATCCTATCATCTGACTTGATTAGAACATTGGCCAACCACTATGTACCTGATGAGCATATGGTGAAAAATAGTGTTGGCGAGGTAGTCCTAGACCTAAGGTCAGACAACATTAAGGATGTCTTCCACCTGCCTAAAGGGGTCGATAAGTTCTTCAACTTCCATATCAATAAAGGGATGAAATTCTACAACAAGGATATCTCTAAGGCTCATGGCATCGTAAAAAATGAATATCTGATGCAGCCCATGCCCAAAAACAAACTAGATAGAATTGATATGAGGAGGGGGGATATGCAAGAGGACATCCAAGTTGTGATAACAATGATCAACAGGGTGTATGGGCTGGCAAGGTCTTCTCAATTGGAACCATGGATGATCTTACTAATCCAGAAGATAAGGGAAAGGCAAGCGAGGTTAGATTGGGCCTCCATTTTGAGTGATAATCTTGATGAGCAGCTGGTTTGAGTAAAGATAGATCCTCATTTCTACATGATATCTTATGTCATGTATCTACTAACCGCTAGGGCAGTTTATCTAGGACTGATCAAAGTTGGGGAAATGGGAGAACAGAACACCTGGCCATTCACACTATATCCTCAATTGGTGAGGAAATATTTTTACACACATAATAGCCCAGACATCAGAATTGTCAATGATACTTTCATATTTGCCATCATACGCTCCATTGAGGGAGATTATGCCAAAAGATTATTCGCTGAAGCAAAAGCAAAAGTAAAGGCCCTTGGGGCATTCTACATATAGTTTCGGACCTTCACGTACATTCAGGTGGCGGGAAGCACCCTGGCACCGAAGAAGTTACCAAGATACCCTTCTGACAGGGTAGTTCTCTTGGAGATAGCAAGGTAGCTATCTTATGCCCATGAACATATCAAGCATAAGAAGAAACATTGTTGGGACTTTCCTATTTCTATCGGCCCCCACTACATGCCAGACATGAAGGTTTGCAAGTCTCTAACTTGGGAATGGGATGAATTCCCACTACCAACCTATAATTTGGTAAGACCTCATTTTTATCCTGTTGGTACATTCGACCATATAATGGGGAGGCATTACATCCATGAGCCTCATATTGAAGATCATTTGGAAAACTATGTGGATGACTATGAGGTGAGGATCCGTGACTATTGTTGGATGAGTTTGGAGCTGGCATAGACTGCTCTTTCATTAAGAATGCCTCAAAGGGTAAAGGAGGCTGATTTCAAGGACATAATGGACTCCATCTACAACACAAAAAAGGTGTACACAAGGGCTATCCTAAATGCGAAGGTAGATCAAGATAAGAATGATGATATTAAGTTCAGAGCCCAACATGTGGTCAAGGTGACCAAATCATGGATTGCCCATCCTTTCCCAATGAAACTGGTCCCAATGAAACAACTCCTGGAGAAGCTCTCTAGAGAAAAGAAGAAGAAGGGAGAAAAGATATTGAAGCCATAGTTCAAGGAGACTACTCCTCTAAAGCCATAAACTATATACAAACATGAGCACCCCACCACATATGGTTCGGCTATGCATTCCAAGAAGGTCAAGACTAGAATGACAAGAAGCATTACACCACTAGATATGCCTTCATCCAATAGCCATGATTCTCAAAACACGACAAAGAAAACAAAGTTCAAAATCATAGCACCCAAGCTGGATGGAGTGATCAAGGGAAATGTCTACAAGACAAAGAAAGGCTTTACACCTACACAGATGAACACCCTACTAGAAGAAGATGAGGATGAGTTAGATGACATCCCTCTCAGCAAAAGGATAAGGTCCACAGGGTCAATAAAAATGAGGAGAGTAGTAGATGATGATGTAGAGGATGCTAGGGGGGCTACTCAAAAAGAACCCATGAATTTGGATGCCCTTGGTGATGATGAGATTGATATCATAGATTTCACAAGATTGCATGGCTTCAAGGAGTCTGAGCTACAAGTCCCTACTCAGTTCACAAGCTCTCTTGGTGGCATGAGAGAGGACTGCAGAGCCAGATAAAGACTCTTTTATTGGGGTCACCTTCGAGGAAGACTCAACTACACAGGTCCCTTTGGTTTCATCCATTCCACCTCTGCCTCTACATATGCATCCAACTCCACCTCCATTTTCACATCAAACGCCACCTACCACTCCACTTCCCCCTCTAGTACAAACCACTCCGCTACCTCAGCAACCTTCATCATCTCATGTTCCCTTGCCAACTCCACCTTAAATGCCTTCATCCACTCCCTTTGATGCTCCCACTCCACCTCTTGATCAATATGAGTCAGCACCTCAAAGCTCACAAGAGCCTAAGAAAGATACAAAGACAGCTGATGAGGAGAAAGTAGAAGGAGAACATGCGGGATCAAAGGAGCCCACTGATCAAGGATAATCACAAGCTGAAGAAGAGCCACACACTGAGGAGGAGAAACAACAAATGAATACAGCGGAACAAATGGCTGATGAAAAATAGACAGCTGGCGATGAAGAGAAAACCAAAGATGAAGGATAACAGGTAGTGGGTGAACAAGAAACTGAGAAGGAAGAAGAGAGTAATGAAGAAATGGAGACAGAGCACCCGATAACTTCTTCCACATTGGCTACTTCGTATGAGCCTTTAACTTCCTTTTCAAAGCCCACCTAGTTCATAAAAGAAATATAGTCAAGGGTTAGAGTATACATAGATAATGAGGCTAATATGGCTACATTAGGGCAAGCCTTCCACCAAACGACATAAATTACCTGAGCAAGAACATTATCTTATGTGACACAAGATCAAGTAGGTAGGTGGAAGGCATAGGTGGTTGTTCCCATGATGGATGTCAGGACAAGTGATATCACTCCAGACCACTATGTGTTGGAGGAGGTAGACTTGGGGGAGCCAACCAGAGAAGGCAACAAGACCTTGGCTACCCTTGGGTTGAAGCATGCTCTCGAATTCATGGATAAGGATGAGGAAAGAATAAAGGCTCTGGTAGAGAAGAATGAAGCCATGAAAAGATTTATTTTGAATACATTGGGTCCCATTGACCCTAGCAACCCTGAGGCCTCATTACAAGCAATTTTGGATAAGAAAGGGGAAATTGATACAGATATACCACATTCTTTTGTACAAGCATGTGCTAACTGGAAGGAGGATTTCAAACAGTTCACCAGTTTATCCCTCAAGAAGATCCTAAGGCCCCTTCAAGGCATTTTGGTGGGAATAACATCCTTGGTTGAGATCATGAGCGAGGAAAATGGTGTGGAAGAGACAATCCTAAACTGGCAGAAGGTACTAGATGAGCTGACAGTAATAAGGAAGCAGTGCTTCAAAGTTTTGGTAAAAATATATGAAGGCTCAGAGTTAGACAGTTTTGAGCAGTGGATCCAAGAGATAACATCAGCATTAGCCATATTTGAAAAGGTTCTCAAAAGGTTGGATAAGAGGAGGGATAACAATTTGCTTTTTGTGGAAGAATTACATAAGTTTTTTGAGGGTCTGGACCTGGATTTGTACAACAAAGAGGATGAGAAAATGATGTATTCAGTAAATGTCATCATCCAACAGTACCTAGGAATATTTTGGGGAGTTAAAACCAAGGATGACCTCCAACAAATGTTCTATCAGAAGGAGGAGATTCATAAAATGTTATCTCGAGAAGAAGAAATAAAGACTTTTGTAGAAGAATTGATTGCCTTCCAAGATAGGTAGCAAGAAGTCCTTCAAGGGATTAAGATGCCTAACTTTGATGAAGTGTTGGAGATTGTAGATGGATTCAAGAAAGCACATCTAGAAGTGCCCCCCAGCCAATGAGCATTCGGTCCAAGTCCAGCCAAATTTTGTGTACAGAAAATGCAGTTTTGACACTTAGCCATTTTTGCAGAGCCTGACTTTCGGCATTTTGGCCCTAGAAAACTTTCAGCCTCTGAAAGTCCGAAGTCCAAAAATTCTAGAGTAGGAGACCTGACACTTAGTCAATTTTGGAGCTTGAGTTTTTCAAACCAATTGTTGGGATTTGGGTGTTTTTTCTCACATCCGAAAGTTAACTCCAGTTATCTCAAAGATCATTTTCTAGTCAACTAGGCTTCTTTTTTGGGATCGTTTGTGCATGATTTTTGGATCTCTTCCAATTAGGTCCACGTGGAGAAGCTAGAGCCAAAGATCAAGGGCAGAAACATGAAGATTATCAAGTGCATGCATAAGTTCCAACTCCATTTTGAGATATTTAATGCATAATTTATTCAGAGCTTTGTAATGCACGAGGTTTAATTCTGTACTAGGATAGTGTAGCTAAGTTTTAGCAGTAGTTTCTTTAATGCAATCTCTAAGTTTAGATTTACTTTCAATTTTTAGTTGTAGCTAAACCCTAGTTGCGAAAATAAGAGCATGGCTCTATAAATTGTAATAAAATGATGTAATGAGAGTCGATTTGATCACTAATACAATATATAAAGTTGGTGCTTCATTCATGGTGTGATTTATCTATTATCTATACGAAATTTATGAATGTGTGAATTGATCATTCTTTTATTTCAAAGAGCCAATTGGTTGTTTAATGGTTTTAAGTCTGTAATCTTTTAGTTTGGTGTTTGTTGGTATTGCATTGTTGTGTTGTGACAAATTTCTAAGAAGATTATTCTTTGGTGCTTGAAGATTAACTTGTCTCACATGTGCGCACATCTGGGGTGGCTTCGTGATCTAATGAGTTTTGGCTTATCATACATATGCATTTGTTCGATTTTGTTGATGATTGCATCCATTTAGCTGAAGATTGTGACATGATCTGATCTTTGTTTTGTGGGTTTCTTCATCTTCTTGGTTATTTAATTTGCATGGTGGTGTGATGCTAGCATATGTCCATTAGGTTTCTTTTTAGAAATTTCATTCAAATCTCTTGTTACCCTACATCTTCTAACCCTCTTTGCAAGTTATTTTCAGTAGATTAATTAAATTAGCATTTCTTTCATTCCTAAATCTGAAAATCATATAAAAAAAGAGAGATATCTTGGTTTCCTAAAGTTTGTTTTATAGTTTCCCTTGAGAGAAGAACCAACAAAGGCCTCCTTGATAATAGATTCATATTTATTTTCTATTGAGCTATCCAAGCGGTTGAGACCCAGTCATAAGGAACCTTGAGATTGATTTCATCGATCTTCCAAGAGGGGAATTTGCTCTTGTAAATTCCTAGTCGTTGTCTTCATGTAAAAACAATGCTCAACAAGTCCCAAGAGATAATTGAGAGGGGGTTGAATTAGTTATCTACGAGATTCAATTATTTATCCAATTTAGCACAGAAGAACATTAAGCACATACACATAAAGATAACACTTAAACACAACACCATAATTTTGGTTACGGGGAAACCAAATAGGTAAAAACCCCGGTGGGAATTAGCACCCACTATAAATTGCACTAGAGTATAATGATCCTTGTTAGAAGATCTTACAACCCTATTAGGAGTTGATCTTTATAATGCTTGAAGTACAATGACCTGGTTAAGGGTCAGAACCTGTTAGGAGTCTTTTACAAATAACCTTGTTAAAGGTGGGGACACACTGTTTGGGAGTACACTACTCAATGGTGAAGGTTGCAACCTTCTGCACAACAAATACACACTATATCTAGATCTTGGTAAACTGGGAAATAAACTTGTTGTCTTGATCAGTTCCAATGAATAGCATACACTCTCTTCTTCTTCACATATATATTCAACTGATAATATTGTTGCCTCAATACATTTGCACCTTCTGCTCTCTTCTATATCTTCATCTCACTTCTTTCAGTGATCACAACTGACCGGCTATAAGTATCCTTCTCCAAATGATATAATCAATTTAACCTATTAGAACCTTCTTGAAATCATATTAAAGAAATAACATAACTCTCCAACAACTATACTAAGCACGCAACACAAATAGGATCGCGCAACCCAATATGAGTAGACGCGTCGCTTCACACAGTCGACTCCACCAAATTAACTGAAACTTTACTCTCAAGCTGAAATACATTATGCGCTCTTAGCCAAACAATCTTAACTCATAACCAAACATGCATACCATAATGATAGGCACGACTACTGAAACAATATAAACAATGTCAGCTCCACTAGATAAACTCCATAAACTGTAACTAGCTAATAGAAACATCATAACTCAACTTGGACTGCACAACTAACTCTGTGTCCATGAACACAACTTCACTATTATGTCTAAAACATAAATATAAACGCGCAAGGCTCCATCATAACCATACTAAGAATTACATATAAAATTTTGCTCGCAACACTATTAGGAACATTGTTGTTATAAACAACTGTACAATTGTCTGTACTCAAAAGCAACCTTTGCGTCTATGATATCATGCTGATAACATATCCATACAACATATGCTCAAGGCTCTCTGCATAGAACTACAACACACGCTGCTTACCATATGTTGTCATCAATGAAAAATATACAGTCAACACTGGCTTGTTGGAAAATCTCCAACAGAGAAGGCAAAGCTTAAGGCCTTAGAGGTAGAAGTTGTAAAGAGATATGAAGAGAAAATTAGTGACACTATTCTACATCTTCTTATTTTTATTGACACAAAGATTCTTTATTATAGGGTTTCTAAGCTTTTTGATATTTTAAATTCTTTTAAAGAGGATAAAACAAATTTGGAGTAGATCTTGAATAAATGAATTGGTCGGGAGAATAAGATGGAAGAGATATATTTAATGGCCAAGGAGAAAATAGAGATAGATTAAATAATAGAATAGACATATGATCACACTACAAGTCTATTGGAGTTTTCTATTACTAGGGAGTCTGTGCAAAGAGAGTCTAGGTCTCTCCTTTTGGAATATTCTAGTAAACTTTTTGATCTGTTACCTTGTATTTTAAAAGGTTTGAAAGAGCTTAAAACCTGAGAGGAGTGGATAGAGGAATTAGATGTAGCCCTTACTTCAAGGATCACTATAGTTGTGATTAATGATGACAACTATTTGTTTTGGAGGGCTATTGAAGAGATTGTAACTGCCAGATTTTATTGTGATTCTTTTGGGAAAAGGGTCAAATAGTTGAAGGCCAAGTGTAAGCACTTGATTGAGGGAGAGCATAAAGTTTTGTAGTTTAGTTGGTCTAATGATGTTGTGATCAATGAATGGGCATCAAAGTTCATCCAGTAGTGATAGGTGTCCAGATGGCACCAGAACCTTGACAAAGATGATGCTCCTATTTCATCAGCTTCCATGCTTTTTGTTGGTGAAAAGTTTTGATGGTGACCTTTTTTTCATATTGTAGAAAACATTGTTGTATCCTATTAAAATGTGACATGTGTTACCTTCCCAGTTTTGAAGCTTGTTGCAACCCTATGTCTATAAAGGGTTTCATAGACTAGGAAAAAGGGTCTGAGATTCCTTTTGTGATAGCACTTTTTATGTCATAGATAGTTGGTCCAGACAGTGTACAATTGTAGAATGTTTTAATGTCTGTATTTTGAATTCTATCTTTAATCAAGAAAGCTAATAGTTCTTATTTTTTAAGATATTTTTTCAAGTTATTATTGAATAATATAGTGAATGTACATTTCTCAAGGAGATTAATGCAAAAGCATTGCAGGGATATTTGTGTCTAAATCTTGTCTCCTATTATTATCATTTTTGTTGATTTTATGAATATTTGAGCAAGTCTTAAATTTCATTTGCAACTCTTTTAGGTTGTATATCTTTTCATTGTTGTTATTGGTTCAAGGAACCGAGTAAATGCTTCTATGATTTGATAAAATCACTAAAATATGATAAAAGATATTATAAGAATGGGGTTTTATGATAACAATTGATACATTTTTTTATAAAGTGAATAAATAGATCATAGTATTCATTGTGGTTCTGTGACTCTGTGAAAATAACAAAGTGGATAAGGCACTAATTAGTGTTTGAGAAGTCAGGAAAATGCTCTTATGTTGTTCACAGTTAAAATAAATATGAAAATTCAAGTCAATCATTTCTTACAAGAAAATGGGTTTAAAGGATGGTCTTCTCTTAATATTATGAGCTAATAGATGCATTGTTCATCAAATCTATTTAGTATCATTCAATAAAATAAGTTTTAGTGACCAGATCTGCTTAAAGGGATTACAAACAAGGAATTGTGGAGAAAAAGTGTCAAATCCAAAGTGTACATGCCTTGGTTTAGTAGAGCCAGAAGTGCAGAAGGAATTTTTACCTTGTTAGTTGGCCCAATGTCAAATAAAGTATGCTTAATATGAGAAATAGTTGATCCCTACATGTACTTTGTTTATTGTCTCTTGGTTATTCAAAATCTATTGAATCAAAAGCCAATAGAGTAGAAGTTTGTACTGAAAATATTAGTGAATAAAGGTTTCCTTGATAAGTTATACATAATGGTTAGCACCCTACTGAATGATTCCATGACATGTGTGGAGTTGAATGGTGTTAGATCAAAGAAATTTTAGTTTTTTAGGTCTTTAAGGCAAGGATTCCCACTAGCACCCGCCTTGTTTGTAATTGTAGTCAATGTTATGTTCTATCTTCTTAAGGATTTTTCACTTTCCATATGACCAAATAAATTCTCTAATAAGCTTCTGGATAAAGGAATATTGATAGTTGTTGAAGATCCATGAAGAGGTATAGTAAACATTGGTATGAGAATGAACGTGAATCAATTTGATTTGATCATTGGTGATGATTTTCTATTCCAAAGCTTTAGGAGAGGTTAATGTTGGAAATTATAATTGAAACAATTGTTATATTGTCATTGATGTCAAGCCTTAACTGGTAAGACAATTGCTATCTAGGAGAGTACCATATCTTTTGATAGATGAAGAGGATTTGAGAATGAGGAGATAACAAGAGAACTGAAGGAAATGTTGAGTTATGTAATACTTCAATGGGTACTTGATTAGTTGGCATATTGACAAGGTAATGTGTTGTTTATCTTTAACACCAAGTGAAGAAGAAAGACTTGAAACATAGGCTTAATCGAGCAAAAGTGAAGAAATCTAGTTTAAGCTAAGTGATGTTAGTGTCAACCGAGTGCTAGTATATGCTGAGAAAATTTAGTGTTGACCGAACATAGGTAATTTTTGAGTGACAGATTATTACCGAGATACACAGTAATGACTGAGGAGATGAACACAGTATTGACCGAGTGTCAGTAATTTACATTTTGAGAAAGAATTGAGAATCCCAGTCGAAATAGTTGAATTCTTGGGATATGTAAAATGTGTTGACATTATTAATGAATGGTATAAAACATTTAATGCATCATAAATCATTTTCTTATGATTTCAAAGAGAAGTTTGGAGATGTATCTACAAGAAAAAGAAGGAGAACATAATGATGGAAGGATTCAATGAATTTGTCCTAAACCTAAGATCTATAGAAGAGATTAAGAGGCAAAAGATTAATCTACCTAATCAAGGAGGTATATGTTATCTTTATTGAGCATTAATGATTGTCATTAATATCAAAGGAAGTCAAAGACATTGGTCGGTTACTTATATGAACCCAGTCGGTAACTGTAAGCATCAAAAGCCAGTCAGTTAAGTCTTCATATGGAGCACCAGATAGTTTTACTAAGCATTAGACACTAATACCGAGAGACAGTAAACATCGAGCATCAGTGTAATTATTAAGCAGTATTTAAAGTGTTTACTGAGGATCATAGGAAATGACATAGGAATCTGAAATGGCACATCTATCTATGCAAACGGTTACAACAGAATCAGAAAACATTTTACCAAGATCAAGGATAATTTATTGTTGAGACATTCATTAAATGCGATGAAGATCTTATGTAATTATTTTGATCTAGGTTGTTTTTGTACACCGTAGATCTTAGGGTTTTTCTCTAAGTTGTTGAAACCTAATTTTGTTTAAGTGACATAAAGCAGTATGCTATATATTTGTATTTTACATCATTTTTTATGTGAACTGATGTATGAGAGAAGAAATTCTTGAAGCATTAGCCAACATTCAAGGTTATCAGTTGACAGAGCAGAACAGTATTAAGAGGAAATCAGATTGAGCAGAATCAGAGCAGGCTAACCGAGCAGTTCAAAGCAAAGATTTTCATAGTATAAGGTGATATATATTCAGTACTTTATTGATCTGTATCAAACAAGTTGAGTTGTCATTAGCAGATAGTTACCTATTGCTTTCTAATTGTTGTAATATAGTTTTGGTAAAATCTCCTAACAGAGTAGACTTGACAGTCTTTTATAAATCTCTTAACCGAGTGCACACTCAAGTAGTGTTGCTAAAATCCTATCACCAGGTAGATCTAGCTGATCTAATATGTTACTCCTAATAGGGTAAGATCACCAGAAGTGATCAAAACTTGTAGCCCTAACAGACAAACCTTTTCTATCTGTAGTAGTGAAGAATTTGTGGGTGTCATCCTCACCGCAATTCTTACCTTCTAACAAAGGGTTTTTGCGTTACCAAAATACTTGTGTTATGGGACTATTATATTGTTGATTTCATGTTATTTAATTTTACAAGTTGATTAGATGAATGATACATGCATTTGATACAAGTTATTATGCAAGGTTACTACTATTTACAGTTTTAGATCTGAAAGGTTTTTAAGTGAAAGTTTTTGTGGGCACTGATTCACCCCTCCCCTCTCAGTACCCTATCTCTCTTAATCCAACAATTGGTATCAAAGCCCAGTTCTCTTATTGGATAGTTTAACCATTGAAGGATAAAGATCTATTCATGGAGAGGTATAAGTTAGATAAGATAATAGAAAATGAGAAGATTCAAATGTAGATGTTTGTTGAGCAGTATAAGCAAGCGAAGGATGAACTGAGGAAATTACTGGTTGAAAGAAAGAACCTAGCTATTTTGCAAAATGAGATTAGTTAACATGAAGAAGCAATTGATGATCTCTTTGTTCACATTGGATCTAGTTCTGGAAGTATTTCTGATGGATCTGAAAGTAGTCTCTGACTTGTCTAAAAAGAATCTTCACTTAATTGAACAAGTGAAAGCACTGCAAATCGGTCAAGAATCTCAGATGGTAAGAATGGTAGAAGTAATGAACAATGCTAGATAGGCTGAGCAGGAAAGGAATCTAGCTATTGAAGACCAAAGACTGATAACTGAACAACTTCAAGCAAAAGAAAGTGAGATTCAAAGACTCACCGAGCACCATTTCGAAATATCAAATCAGACGGTGATAGTGAATCAGGAGGTCAACAGAGTTAATGGTGAATTATCAAGAAAACTTGAAGATATAGGAATACTTAGAGAAGAAAATGAAAAGCTGAGAAATGAAGTGAAAACACAACAATGACATCATGAAATAAAGAAATTGGTTGAGGATAGTTCTAAAAGGATTGATGATTTTCTAATTAATCAAAGGAGATTTGGAAGCAAAGCTGGATTAGGCTATACAGGTGAAGGAGAATCATCACAACAAGCTGAACAAATCAACAACAATCAAAGTCAAAGACCTAAAGTGTTATCATGTTATCACTATGGCAAACCAAGACATACTTCTAATGTGTGTAGAAGCAAAGCACAAGGTAAACCTCCGGTCACTCCTAAGTTTAATGGTTATTGCTATTATTGTGGAAAGTATGGTCACCAAGCTTATGAGTGTAGAGCTAAAATGAACAAAAATGCTAACAATCCTACTATGGAGAAATTATGTTACACTTGCAATGAACATGGACATACTGCACGAGAGTGTAAGGCAAAAATGAAGCAAGTCTAGACACCTAAGCAGAAGACACAATGCAAGCCTTATCAACTGAAGAGACAAGGTAACTCTTATGTTTGGGATTAAAAAACATGGACTAACTCTATTACATGTGGTAGATATGGGCACATTGCAGTAAATTGTAATAGGAAAAGATGGGATGGACAATCAAGAAGCTGGACAATCACTGTAATGGCATGTTTGCATTGTCATAAGGTTGGTCATCTAAGAAAGGACTATAGAGACCGAGCACCAGAAGAAAATCATGTATTTGAGAGTGGAAACACTATGGCAGATGTCATGAGAATCAGGAACACTATGTGGAGAAAGGCATCTAATGAAAATGTTGAGTCAAGTAATGTTGTCGGTGAAACCTCGTCCACTAGATTGGGTGACATTGGTACTTCCACCTAAGGTGATATAGGTGTGTATGGGACTGACATTACAAAATGATCACATTTTACATACAGTTCCTTATACATGTTGTGCACATACCAAATTTGCATGAATAAAGATGCATTGTGGTTTATATGTTTTGAGCTAACAAAGTTACACAATCGGTAAAAGTTAGATTGAGCATTGGTTACCCATCGGTAATCACTATTCAAAGTTAACCGAATAATAATATCAACTGAGCAAAGAAGTCTTGTGTTAACCAAGCTGATGAAAGATTGTAGTTGTCACTAAGCTGACAGTTGTCATGAACTAGAAAGTAGGTCAAGCATTTATTACATAAAGTTTTGAGTGGGAATATCAAAAATTCTATAAATACACAGAAGACAAAGATTTTTTTTTTTCACATTACGATTTCAGAGAGCTAAAATTTCACAGAGCGAGTTCGAGCAAGAATCTTTCAAGAAAATTCAAGCAGTTGCAGATCGAACCGAGCACACTCTTCGATATATTCTGAGTAAGTTGAAATCCTACTAAGCATATTTCTTGTACTTATTGGAAAACCTAGTTTGTTGAAATGGCATTTACTGCAAGTTCTTTTAAATTTGTGGAAGAAGAAGTTAATTTAATAGTGTCAGCAAGCTACAAGGAACCTCCTTATAAGTTACACCCTGAAGTAGCATAAAAAATGGATTTAGCAAGTGCTTTTTCAAGCATCCCACCTAGGGTTTTGTTAACTGAAGACATACGATCATACATACACTGTAAAATTAGGGAAATAGGTGATTTTGATATGTATGTTGTGTATCAGGCACTTTGTGATGAGAAAATAGAACTGAAACCAGAGCACAAAATCGTTGAAACACTTGGTCTTACCAATGCCCTAAATTTCTTGAAGAATTTTAAGAATGAATGGATTAGGGTTGTGTTGAGCTGCTATCATAAAGGCACATTCTAGCTAGACAGACCAATCAAGGTTACAAAAAGAATGATTAGCAAGGTTACTGGTTACCCTACTACAGATAAAGCCAAAGAATTCAGAAGCTCGTCACGAGCCGAGATTGAGAAAAATACTGGGGCAACATGGGACGGTAGAGCACTGAAATTTTCATCAATTTTGGATCCCAAAGTTAAGTTTGCAATGCATGTAATTGGGTACAAGACATTTCAATCAAGCAGGGAAAATAGTGTACCATGTAGTGCAGTCGACATGGCTCATAAATTGATAAAGAAGGGTCATCAGATAGACCTTGTCGAGCTACTACTAAGACAGGTTGAAGAAAACATGAAAACAATCAGGACACAAAAGTCCAATACCTATAAGTTTGGATCATTACTTGTATGTTTATTTTTCTATCTCTAGAAATTCTTTCCTTCTGTCAGTCACACTAACTGGACATATGACACACCGATCACTTCACAAATTTTTGAGATTATGAAAGGTTTGGGAGATAATGCTGGAAATGTTATAGATAGTTATTTTGAAGATTTTAAATTAAAGATGAATTTAAGAAGTAGAATTCCAAGTCAATTGGTCAAAAAATATGAGAAGGACATTTGTTTTCTAGTGAACACCGACCACACTATGATAAAAGTAGTTGAGCTGAGAATAAAATGGATAGCACCTATGGGCTATGAAATGAATCATGATTTCGGTTTGAAATCTATTAAGGCACTACTAGCATTACCGAAGGACAAAAAGGCCAAAAGGTTTGGAACCTTTGAAGAAGCTAAGTCTAGAATTAAAACAGGTTTGGTCATCGGTAAAATGACAAGGAAAGCAAATAAAATGAAGAAATTTTTATTTGAGAAGTTTGGGAATGAATCTGACTCATCTAAGGAATCACCGGTTGAAACTACAACCGAAGATCAGTTAATGTTGGTTGACAAACCATATGATAGTGAAGAAACCAAGTCCGAAGAAGAACCTATACCAATTTCTCCCACTCAAGCTTTAGAGAAGAGGCAGTTGCTAGTGCAAACAAGTGCTAGCACAAGGTCATCAACTGTAGCTTCACCACCATAGAAGAAGGGAGCTGTGAAGGTAGAAAAATGAAAGGTTGCTACACCAACAAAGAATTATGTAAAGAAAGGACCCAAGGCTGTAGCAGAGGCACCAAAGAAAAGGAGAAGATTGATAAGAAATAGAGAAGACCTTGAGGATGATAAAGATGACAACAATCAATTCAAGGTTGTCAGTAATAAGAATAGGTCAATTAATGAGGTTGTTGCAAACATAATTGAGAATGAAAATCTTGCAGATCTGAAACTTAGTAAGTTTGATAGTATGTCAACTGAAGAACAAAACAAAATTGAGGAAGCAGTCATCTAGATGATGATACGCTTTAAATGAGTTCCATTAGAGTTTGAATTATCACTGCCCAAGGCATTAGAAGATAGAATTAATCAGAAGTGGTAATATGCCTTGGACACTGAGAAGAGGATGAGGGAACAAGCCCTCATATCGATTGCACCGGAATTATCTCTTGATGAAATTAAGGAGCTTATGGATACTTATGTGCAGATATTCAAAGTCAAAAGTCAAGCTATGCAAATAATAGATGAGAATCTGGCAGATCTTGATGAGTCTGGTCAACTCATCTGGAGTTAACTTTTAGCTGTCAAAGAGCAAAATGAGAAAGTTGCATTTCAAAAATTTTCTAAAAAGAGATAGAATTCCAAAGGTAAAGGTATATTCATTGATGATGGAATAGCTAAGTAGCAAAAAGAGTCCCTTGCATCATTTACCAAGGTAATTAATACAACAATTGGTCAAGAAATTAAGAATAGTTCACAGGATGCATCGAATCCAGAAGTGATTCAAATTGAAGAAACAAATGACAAGGATGTACTCATTAAGGACATCACAACCAGTGATCCTGATGACAGGGATGAACATGATGATGTGAATAATGCACCAGACATCACATAGGATGAAGCATGAGTTATTGAGCATGCATTCACATCACTACTGGGTGAGCTTCATGTACTTGTTGAAGCCATGGAGATTCTATCTCAAGAAAAACCCGATGGCTTAGACCCCAAGAAACCTAAAGATACAACAGGGGAACAAAGCACTGAGACACCTGCAGAGACAAACAAGCCTAAAGGAAAAGAGGCTATTGACACAGAAATACATGCACAAGAAGAGCCCAAAGCAATTGAGGCTACCCCACATGACACAACATCAGAGGCTCTATCTTAGTTAACCAACACATAGGTTACCAAGGAGAAGAAAAAGGAAGACAATGTGTCAACTAAGCATAACACTTTGAGGGCTGAAGAAAAGGCTATTGTTCTAGTTGCCAAGAGTTCACCACAGGAACCAAAGAAGAAGAAGAAGAAGAAGAAAAATAAAGGAAAAGGGCTGATCACTCTAGATGAAGTAATTTTGATACTTGAGTGTGACCCGAGGACCCTTAGCCCCAAAGAACTAAGCAAATATGGGGAGTTATGCAAAAGAAAAGCAGCACAAGAGAAGTTGAGACAAGAGAGCAAAAGCAAGGAGATATTAGAAAATGTTTGGGATATCTTACAATAGGTAGTACCTGAGATAAAAATAGATGAAGATACTCCGATTATGGACCAACTTGCTACTCTCACTGAAGGAAATAATGCCCCAAATTTTGATGCCAACAAGATAATTGAAGAGAGGGCCGAGTTGAAGATACAAGATAAACTTGCAGAGAGAATAAGCCAAGAAGTGGAAATTAACAAGGTTAAGCTATGAGAGGTAATAACTGAAATTCAATGTATTACAAAATTAATTTGTCAAATCTTGTTTAAGCTATGCATTATGGAAACCTTCACTGTAAAGATCAGTGAAAATATAAAATAATTTGAAAATGAGATCACAGCCAGTGCACAAGCTACTACAACCAAGCCACAAGCTATTTCAAAGCATATAGTGCAATTTCAAGATCTCAGGCAGTTGATAGCAGATCTCAGGAAACAAGAAGAGAGAGTTAGTGATCAGGTCACTGAGTTACAAACTGAGCTCCTACCCTACCTGAAAATTTTTGAGAAACATATTTTCAAAGCGGAGAAACTTGTTGCAACACCAAAATTTTTTGTGTTGGATAACATCTTTGACATGCATGCACAAGTCGGTCTTGAGCACCTTGCTCTCACCAACTTGAAAGAGGAATGGGAAAACCTCTTGGAATCATTGAAGAAAACCCATCCACACATTTTTGACAAGCTGTAAGTATACATTTTTGTATTTGGCATTAATATCAAAAAGGGGGATAAAAATTTATATGCCAAATATGTAAATAGATGCTAAGTATACTACACATTATCAGGAGCATGCACCGAGGGGGAGTATTTAGAAATTTTTGATATATATATGTATATGGTGGAGATATAAGTTTTGAGACATAAGGTCTATATACATTAAGGTTTTGATACTAATGCCAAAGGGGGAGATTGTTATCTCTATTGAGCATTAATGATTGTCATTAGTATCAAAGGAAGTCAAAGACATCGGTCAGTTACTTATATGAACCCAGTCGGTAACTATAAGCATCACAATCCAATCGGTTAAGTCTTCATACTGAGCACCAGATAGTTTTATCGAGCATCAAACACCGATACCGAGAGACAGTAAACACCGAGCATTGGTGTAATTACTGAGCAATATTTACAATGTTTACCGAGGATCACAGGAAACATCATAGGAATCAGAAATGGCACATCTATCTATGCAAATAGTTACAATAGAATTAGAAAACATTTTACCAAGATCGAGGATAATTTATTGTTGAGATATTCATTAAATGCGATGAAGATCTTATGTAATTGTTTTGATCTAGGTTATTTTTATTCACCGTAGATCTTAGGGTTTTTCTCTAAGTTGTTGAAACCTAATTTTGTTTAAGCGGCATAAAGCAGTATGCTATTGTATCATCTTAAAATGGAAGCACTTCCATGTTAAGAGCATTTAGCCCTTCGAGTAAATGGTTTGGGGTCATGTTGAACACCTTGAATAGATATTCGACTTGGATATGGCTTTCTCCCCGCTTTCCACTTCTTTTCTGCTTCATTCTAGGTGAAATTAGGGTTAGAATCTCAAGGATTCTCCTGAATTTCTCTCTTCCATGGCTCTATTTTCTAGGTAGGATTTAGAAATGGATCCTCCTGGCCTTCATCTTGGTAATCATAGGATTGTATGTCTATTCTTGACATTCTGTCCTATTCTGGCATCAGTTCTAGGTTTTTGGGCATCCCTGGGACCTCTTGACTTGGTTCTGAGTCAATTTAGGACTAGGGTCAATGTCTTAGGTTGAACTTGACTAGGTCAAGGTCTTAGGTTGACCCTGACTAGGTCAGGGTTAACCTCAACATTGACCCCTTTCTCCAAATTTTCAAGATTCTTAATTTTCGGGCTTCGGGCTTTTGGGAAATTTATTTTCCTACCTCCGGGTTCGCCATTTCAGGTTTCAGGATGGTAAATCCTTTAATTGCATTTAATCTAGGTATCTTTTCTAAAGGTGAGGACCTAATTGGGATTTAATTCTCTAAGGTGGCCCATCTAGAGGAGTGTGCCCTAAATCACTATAAAAGGAGGTCTTCCTCTCTCATTTTCATCATCAAGTTTTGTGAGAAAATCCACAATCAAGTTTTGCAATTCATCTCTCAAGCTCTCAAGCAAGAAGATCAAACATTCAAGCCTTCAAGCATTCAAGCATCCAATTCATCAAGGAGATCCATTAGTAGCCATTGAAGGATTCAAGCTCTATGGAGCTCTCTTGTTGAAGATTCCTCCATTTCTATTCAAGCCTCTTCCTAGTTCAAGATCCATTCAAGATTGGTGTTGAAGATCTAAAGACAATTGATTGGAGACATCCTATATTTTATTCTACATTCATCCGATTCTACATTCATCCATTCTTGTGGATTCAAGAATTTGAATCCTCCACAAGGGTTTCAACTCAAGCAAGGTGAATTGTTTTGTTTACTTTGTTTATTCCAGCAATTTCAATTCAATTTCAAGGTTAATTCCTAAATTGGGGTTTCACTGAGGCAAACCCCCCAAATAAATAACCAAAAATTCTCTTTTTCTTGCAGGTACAGGTGCAAAATTTTAGATCTGAGAGAAAATTTGGAAACCCTTTTCGGCAAACTTTTGAGATCTGCGAACAGAATTCAAATCGGACTTCAAATAAATAATGTGGTATTTGACCTTTTATGAGGGTCAAACCCGAGCTGAGCCATCTCAAAAAAAGATTTTTGGATTTTGTAGATCTCGTAGTTTTGGTCTAAGATCGCGAGAATCAATAGTTTTTGAGATCGTTTGACAGGGTTTTCAGCCGATTCTTTTTCAGAGGTAAGTACCTTTATTTCTTAATTTCAATATTAGTCATCTACATTTACTTTCCATATTAATACAATTTCATGTAAGTATAAAATATTGGCTTTGGGGTCTCTTTTGTGTGCAAGCCATTGCCCTAAGACCCCATGCACTATTTTATCCTTTACATTTTGGTGAACCCGACATACTTACTCTCTTTCTTTTTGGTGTTAGATCATTTGTTTTCTCGCCTTAAGATTAGATTTATTTTATGCTCTTGCATTTACATTTCAAAAATGCAAAAAAATTGCAAAATTTCTTCAAAAATACAAAAATATTTTTTTAGATACCCTATTGTGTTTGATTTTCATTTGAATGCACTTGGATATATCTAGATCTATTTATTATCATGTTGCATAAGTTGTTTCAAATGTTGCATGGTGTTACACCTAGAAAGACTTCATTTATGACATGTGATCTCCATCATATTTCTCTTTATGAAGAGGAGTTGAGGATTGATGTTCATTCTTCTCCTACTAGATGTCCTTCTTCCCCCTCTAGGGATCAAGCTTTAGTGAATTATGACAACCCTACAATGTGCTTTATTGGTAGAGATGATAATCCTCCTATTTGGGATGAACCTTTGGATTTGGATGTTGATTACTCTCTTCCTCATGAAACCATTGAGAATGATCCCTTGGATAATGACATTGATTTATCTCCTCCTCGCAAAGAAGCTTGGATACAAGAGGGTGATTTATTAATAGATGACATATTGATACATGATAATAACTCTTTTTCTAAAAAACACTCCCCTTGTACAGACATTTTAGTGAAAGAAGATGATATCATAGATCCTCTACCTCCATTTGAGATTCCTTCTAGTGATGAGGCATTAGTGGAGAATGATATGAATTCCCTTAATGCTCTCCCTTTTAGTGATGATCCTATGGAGAATCAAGATCTTACCTCATCTCCTCCTAGGATGTCTTCTTTTCTTCCTTCTTGTGATTCTATTTGTAGTGTTGAGACAACTAAAATGGTTTATCCTAAACCCTTGTTGACTGTCAAAGGTTGTCCCCGCATTACTATTAAAGGTAAACCTATGGATTCTTTCAATGATCAAGATTTGATAGCTCACACATATCATACAAGGAATAATCCTCAACCTAATCCAGTGGTTTCTACTTCTTTACCACCTTCTCAACCTATTCTTCCTCCTCCACCCCGTCTTCCTAGCAAGGAGTATAATTTGATCACCCAATTGTAAAATACTCCTGCCAAGATTTCTTTATGGGAGCTTCTTCAAACTTCACCTACCTACTATGAAGTCTTGCAAAAAGCTCTAGCAACTCTTCCCACTTCACCTCCTAATCAAGAGAACATTAATAACTTCTTACAATGCATGCATGCTACCTCGGGTCCTCCTGATATTATATTTACTCAAAAGGATTTACCCTCTAAAGAAGTTCAAAATCAGTATGATGCTCTTATGGTTGTTGTTTCTATCAATAAAAGTATCATTCATAGGACCTTGATTGATAATGGATCTGGGCTTAATGTTTGTAGCATGGACATGCTCAAAGCAATTAATGTCGATCTTTCAACTATTCAACCTGACAATGTTGCTATTCGTGGCTTTGATAACATTGCTAAGAACACTTTAGGCATCATTACCTTACCTATCAAAGTGGGACCGGTCATCCTGAATACTCCTATTCATGTTATGCCTGGACTTCTCAATTATAATCTTCTTTTGGGTAGACCTTGGTTGCATGAGATGCATGTTATTCCTTCCACCCTTCATCGTAAAGTCAAGTTTATACATAATAACAAGATGTATATGCTTCATGCGGATGATGCACCTAATCCTTGTCTTAATATTCAAAATCAAACTACTCCTATTCCTAATAGCAATCCTTCTTCCTCTAATGCTCTTCCTGATGATGATTGGGGAACCTTGGATTTTAATCCTACCTTTATTGGAGAGTATAAAGTTAATGATCTTGATTTTATGAAGAAACAAAGAGAATTTGAACAACGAGTTTTTACTTCTAACACCCTTAGTAATAACTTTGTTGCTGCTTCTACCCACAATAAATTTTTCAAACCTACTAATGATGACATAGTGACTACTGAAGTTCCATTGACTTCTTCTAACATGGCTTCTCGTGATGGTGCTGGTTATCACTTCCTAGTTAAACAAGGATTTAATGGTCAAAGATGTGGTAAGCATAAACAAGGAATTCAAATGCCCTTACACACTGGGGGGCATGAGAATTCTTATGGATTGGGATTTAATCCTCAATAACAAATCAATGTTAACAACATCTCAAATAACACTTCAAAACATGATGAAACTGTGAAGGAATTTGACCAAGAAGTTCTTTTGCCTAAACTCCTTCATGCCAAGATGATTACTAGACCTAAACGCAAAAAGAAATGTAGTTCATACTTGAAGACTCTTCCTTTTTGTTTATATCATATATTTCATGATCACTCTACTAATGAATGTCATGCTTTACATTATAAGATTAGGAAGCTCATTGATAGTAAGGTTATTTATATAGCATGTGATAATGAGTTGTATTTCAATACTATTTTCTTTAAATAACATTTATGTTCCTATTATAGAACTCCACATTATGTAAACAATGTTAGCCTAATCCTTGGGGGCTTGTTGACTTGCATAGTGTTGCGAGTGATATAATAGGTCCCCTTCCATCCTTGTTCCTACACTTGGGGGGCAAGGATGTCATCTCCTTCATTTCGATCTTTTTGGGATTCACCTCTTTCCATGGTTAAGTAGTATCTATCTATTATGTGATATCCAATCATACATGAAAATTTTGGTTTGCATTGAGGATCTATGCCCTTGATCACAACCTCTTTCATTGTTTGACATTGGGTTTCCATGGTTGATATATATCTCACCTTGGAAACTAAACAGTGTGCTATCCCTCACAAGGGTTACTTTTTCACTTCTTGCATGATATCTCTTTGCATTCTTCCCTTCCATGGCCTCATAGAAGTTGTGACCTTCTTGGCTTGGACTGGGTGTTGTCTATGGATATTGTCTTGATGTTGAAGAAGGCTTTATCCTTGTTCTTTTATTTCCTTAACATGTCAAAATAGTATGTTTTTGCCATATTAAGGAGGGGGGCATATATATGGCCTCCCTCGATCTATATTATGTATTTTTGTTCTAACCTTTTGTTTTGTAGCATGCTAAATCTCGGAAGGTAACACACATAAGTTGCTAAATCCTGAAGAGACACACATTTCCAATTTCAAATATGCTAAATCTTGGAAGGTAATGCACATAAGTTGCTAAATCTTGAAAAGACACGCATCTATATGCTAAATCTTTTGAGGGTAACACACATAAGTTGCTAAATCCTGAGGAGACATGCATTTTGTATTCCATGGTCATACAAGAAGGTGGATCCATGGGTACTTTATAAAAGTCATTAGAAGATGCACTACATACATACACAAAGCCGCTAGATGGTGCACAACATTATGGGGTGACTATCAAGTATTTTCTTGGTGGGCCATCCTATCCTTTTGTGGTTCATAGTGAGATACACACATCTTACTGGGCGAGCTAGCCACTCCTCTCTTCCCTTTTCTATCTTTTTCTAGTGATGTCTCTCTTATTGCAATCTTGGAGTTGACAAAGAATCGAGTCCCTGGGGGCTTGAGGATTCCTTTGTCCCTTTGATTTCAATAAGATTATATTTTTCTTTATGATCTCCTTTACTAAGAGTTTGCATCGAGTCCATACTCTTGCTAAAGTGGGGGCTTAATGTATCATCTTAAAATGGAAGCACTTCCATGTTAAGAGAATTTATCCCTTCGAGTAAATGGTTTGGGATCATGTAGAATTCCTTGAATGGATATTCAACTTGGATTTGGCTTTCTCCCTGCTTTCCACTTCTTTTCTGCTTCATTCTAGGTGAAATTAAGGTTAGAATCCTGAGGATTCTCCTAAATTTCTCTCTTCCATGGCTCTATTTTCTAGGTAGGATTTAGAAGTGGATCCTCCTGGCCTTCATCTTGGTAATCATAGGATTTTATGTCTATTCCTGACATTCTGTCCTGTTCTGGCATCAGTTCTAGGTTTCTAGGCATCCCTAGGACCTCTTGACTTGGTTCTGAGTCAATTTAGGACCAAGGTCAATGTCTTAGATTGAACCTAACTAGGTCAAGGTCTTAGGTCGACCTTAACTAGGTCAGGGTCAACCTTGACATTGACCCCTTTCTCCAAATTTTCAAGATCCTTAATTTTCGGGCTTCGGGCTTTCAGGAAATTTATTTTCCCGCCTCCGGGTTTGCCATTTCGGGTTTCAGGATGGTAAATATTTTAATTGCATTTAATCTAGGTATATTTTCTAAAGGTGAGGACCTAATTGGGATTTAATTGTCCAAGTTGGCCCATCTAGAGGAGTGTGTCATAGATCACTATAAAAGGAGGTCTTCCTCTCTCATTTTCATTGTCAAGTTTTGTGAGAACATCCACAATCAAGTTTTGCAATCCATCTCTCAAGCTCTCAAGCAAGAAGATCAAGCATTCAAGCATTCAAGCATTCAAGCATCCAATTCATCAAGGAGATCCATTAGTAGTCATTGAAGGATTCAAGCTCTATGGAGCTCTCTTGTTGAAGATTCCTCCATTTCTATTCAAGCCTCTTCCTAGTTCAAGATCCATTCAAGATTGGTATTGAAGATCTAAAGACAATTGATTGGAGACATCCTATATTTGATTCTAAATTCATCCATTCTTGTGGATTCAAGGATTTGAATCCTCCACAAGGGTTTCAACTCAAGCAAGGTGAATTGTTTCGTTTACTTTGTTTATTCCAGCAATTTCAATTCAATTTCAAGGTTAATTCCTAAATTGGGGTTTCAATGAGGCAAACCCCCCAAACAAACAACCAAAAAATCTCTTTTTCTTATAGGTACAGGTGCGGATTTTTGGATTTGAGAGCAAATTTGGATACCCTTTTCGGCAAACTTCCGGGATCTGTGAATAGAATTCAAATCAGACTTTAAATAAAGAATGTGGTATTTGACCTTTTATGAGGGTCAAAACTGAGCTGAGCCATCTTAGAAAAACATTTTTGGGTTTTGTAGATCTTGCAGTTTCGGTTCAGGATCGCGAGAATCAATAGTATTTGAGATCGTTTGATAGGGTTTTCAGCCGATTATTTTTCGGAGGTAAGTACCTTTATTTCTTAATTTCAATATTAGTCATCTACATTTACTTTCCATATTAATACAATTTCATGTAAGTATAAAATATTGGCTTTGGGGTCTCTTTTGTGTGCAAGCCGTTGCCCTAAGACCCCATACACTATTTTATCCTTTACAGCTATATATTTGTATTTTACATTATTTTTTATGTGAACTAATGTATGAGTGAAGAAGCACTTGAAGCATTAGCCAACCTTCAAGATTATTAGTTGACAAAGCATAACAGTATTAAGAGGAAATGAGATTGAGCAGAATCAGAGTAGGCTAACCGAGCAGTTCATAGTAGATATTTTCACAGTATAAGGTGAAATATATTCAGTACTTTATTGATCTATATCAGACAGGTTGAGTTGTCATTAGTAGATAGTTACCTATTGCTTTTTGATCACTATAATAGAGTTTTGGTAAAATATTCTAACAGAGTAGACTTGGCAGTCTTTTGTAAATCTCTTAACTGAGTGCACACTCAAGTAGTGTTGCTAAAATCCTATCACTAGGTAGATCTAGTTGATCTAATATGTTACTCCTAATAGAGTAAGATCACCATAAGTGATCAAAACCTGTAGCCCTAACAAGAAAACCTTTTCTATCTATAGTAGTGAAGAATTTGTGGGTGTCATCCCCACCGCAGTTTTTACCTTGTAACAAGGGTTTCTGCATTACCCAAATACTTGTGTTATGGGATTGTTATATTGTTGATTTCATGTTATTTACTTTTACAAGTTGATTAGATGAATGATACATGCATTTGATACAAGTTATTATGCAAGGTTACTACTATTTACAGTTTTAGATTTGAAAGGTTTTTAAGTGAAAGTTTTTGTGGGCACTGATTCACCCCTCCCCTATCAATACCCTATCTCTCCTAATCCAATAGTATAAGATTAACCTAATTATGAGGTTATAGAAAAGAGAGAAGAGGTTGATTTTATTGACTGATAAGTCTAAGCAGAAGGCTGAAGGTGAAGCTGTGAAGGAGTTGAACAAAGTTGTGATTGCTTGAAGTGAATTTCGAGCAGATCAAAGATAAAGATGGAAATGAAGATCAGTCAATAAATCAACATATGTGTGAAGTGGATCTGTATTTGCAAAGTGAGTTGTATATTTTCAGATCAGAACCTACTATTACTTTCTAACCATTGTATCAGTCTAAATCCTTTAATCAAGGTTGACGTAACAATCATTTTGTATAAATCATTTAATCAAGGTGATATTCTAATGGAATGTTCTTAAGCCCTCTAACAAGGCCACTCTTAATAGGGTGATTAAATCCTTTAACTAGGTCACATTTAACAGTGTGTATTGTAAATCTTTAATTGGGTTGGCTTTTCACAAAGCTCACTTCAGAAGAGTGAAAATCAGTAGCATGTTACAAGTGGTTTTTCCCAAACCGGGTTTCCACTATAAATCCTAGTGTTATACTTGTGTCAATGTTATTTTGATGTGGATGATGTTGAAAGTTTTATATTCTGCAAGTTATTTACTTTAGGACAGTGGACTGCAAGTTTTATGTTATTGGTATATGCTATAGAGACCAAGTTGAAACTTGATTAGATCTGAGATTGTTGAAGAGCTCGAAAGTTGAATTGGTATATCTGGACTTGAGAATAACTGATTCACCCCCCCCCCTCTCTCTCAGTTATTCTAAAATCATTCTAACAATTGGTATCAAAGTTGTTGGTGCTTGTAGAGAAAAAGATTGAAGGTACTTGAAGCTAATGATAAAGATGTACAAAAAGGAGGTATCAAAGTTGAACAGGGAGAACTTCCCTGCATGGAAAAGTTTGATGGAATTGCATCTAGTTGGTATTGGTGATTTGGTGAAATACTATGTGGAAAATGAGTATGTAATACCTGTTGCACCTTTGACTGTTGAGGAGATCAAAGAAAAATAAGAACATAATCAGGCAATGTTGGAGATTGCATCTGCCCTAAGCTATCTTGAATTTGAAGACATCAAGGACTATGCTAATGCAAAGCAAATATGGGACACTCTAGCAGCTATCTATGGTGGGGACACAAATGTAATAAGAGCTAAATCTGAAAGCCTGAGAGGTAAGTTTGATGAAATGAAAATGCAAGATGGTGAAAATATTGCTCAGTATTGTGGTAGAATTAAGGAAGCAATGAATGCTATTAGAGAATCTAATGGAAACATTAATGATGAGAATCTTATCAATAAAGTATTGAGAACTTTGCTTCCTATCTATGCTATCAAAATTTCGGTAATACAAGAATGAAGATGTAACCCTGGTAATGTCCTAACTCTAGAACGTCTTGTTAGCAAGCTTACTACTTTTGAGTTGTCTAATTATGATAATTTCACTGTTCATAAAGTTGAATCTATATTCAAGTCTCAAATGGTTCTTCATAAGCCTAAAAAGGGAAAAGAAAGATGTGAGAGAAGTGACATCAACAACAACAGTGATAGTGACACTTTTGATGATGATCTAGATGATCTTGAGGTACTTATGGCTAGAAGGCTTAAGAGAGGAAAAGGGAAATATAAAGGTAAACTTCCTATTATCTATTTTTCATGTAACAAAGTTGGCCATATTGCAGCAAGATGCCCTGACAGGACTGACAAAGATGAGAAAAGGGAAAACAAGTACAAAGACAAGAGAAATGATAGAGATCATTGAAGGTACAGAGACTACAAAGACAAAGGTAAGAAATCTTTCTATATTGCTGAAGAGGAAACTGACAGTGAAACTGGTGAATCTGATGAATGTGAAATATAAGTTGTTTATGTTGCTATGAAAGATGATTCTAATGAAGATGAGAAAATTGAACTTATTTCATATGTTAGTAAAGGTGATCAATGAATTATCGATAGTGGTTGTTCACATCACATGACTGGTGATAAAAGAAAGTTTGAAATCCTTAATCATTACAAAGGTAGAAGTGTTGAGTTTGGTAATGATGCACCATGTCCTGTGAAAGGAAAAGGATCAATAAGATTGACTGATAAGATTAGATGTGATAATGCTTATTGGGCTAAAGGTCTTAACTATAATTTGTTGAGTGTGGCATAGTTGAATAGTACTGGTTACTGAGTTAAATTTTAGCATAGAAAGGATAAAATATTTGA
Organism: Chamaecyparis obtusa; assembly: GCA_027943335.1. Lineage (NCBI taxonomy): Eukaryota > Viridiplantae > Streptophyta > Pinopsida > Cupressales > Cupressaceae > Chamaecyparis > Chamaecyparis obtusa. The sequence continues at coordinate 1,442,246 of BSBK01001994.1, forward strand.
TGTCACTGGTGAACTAATTGGAATTGGAAAATAGACAAGAGGTAACTTTTTCTGTCTAGACCTATCTAAAGAAACATGTTTTTTTGCACAATATGATGATGTATGGTTATGGCATAAAAGGTTATGCCATGTAAACTTTGACAATTTGGTAAATATCAGTAAGTTGAAGAAAGGTAGAGGTTTACCAAGATTGAAGAAACCTGATAATGTGATGTGTAAACAGTGTCAATTGGGAAAAATGACAAAGTCTAGTTTTAAGAGCAAGACATATACTTCTGACAATATTCTGGAATTGGTTCATACTGACCTTTGTAGACCTATAGGTGTACAAAGTTATTATGGTGATAAGTATTTCATTATGTTTGTTGATGACTATTCTAGAATGATGATTGTAATATTTTTGAAAGAGAAATATGATGCATTTCAGTTGTTTAAGTAGTATTTGGCAAAAGTTAAAAGAAACTGGTAAAAGTTTGAAATGTTTGAGATCTGACAAAGGAGGAGAGTTTATATGAAATGAGTTCAATTTGTTTTGTAATGATAGAGGAATAAAGAGACAAATGTCTGCACCTAAGACACCACCATAGAATGGTATAGAAGAAAGGAGAAACAAATCAATTATGGATTGTGCCAGAACACTGATGATTGAGAAGAATGTTATACAAAAATTCTGGAGAGAAGCTGTAAGTACAACTATTTATACATTGAACTGAGTACAAATCAAAAAATGTACAAATGCTACACCTTTTGAGTTATGGCATGGTTATGCACCTAATGTGAAATATTTTAGAGTCTTTGGGATTAAATGCTATATACAGAAAGACAATAGAAATGTAAAATTTGATGCTAAAAGTGATGAAGACATATTCCTTGGATACTCCACAAAGAGAAAATCTTACAAGTGTTTGAATTCTAACACTAATAAAATTGTGAAAAGTGCAAATGTTAGAGTTGATGAATATGCATAAAAGAATGAATTGGAGTACAAGAAAGACCTTGAAGATTACAGATCTTTTGTATATATGGAAGAAGGAGAGGCTAGCAGTGCACCTAAACCAGATGTCGAGGAACTACATGAATCTGTCGAGCCACAACAAGATATTGTCGAGCATTAGGAAGACATTGTTGAGCATCAACAGGATGCTACCGAGCATTAGGAGGATGTTGTCGAGCAATCAGAACAAGAGGCAGAGAATTTACAAGATGAACCTGAAGATCAAGACCAAGGAGAAAGGAAGTTTGAACCTACTTTGGCACAGTATGTGAGAAGACATCATAATCCTGAATAAATCATTGGAGATAAAGAATCTAGAGTCATGACAAGAAGTAAGTTAAAAGATCATACATGCTTACTATGTGAGTTTGAGCCTAAAATAGTGAAAGATGCTTTAGAGAATGAAGACTGAAAACAAGCCATGAATGAAGAAATAGAGCAGATAGAAAAGAACAAAACCTGGTCTTTAGTGCCAAGACCAGAAGACAAAGAAGTGAGATTGGAATATGTGAAAACAAAGGAACAATTAGCAGATATATTCACAAAATCATTACCTAAAGATGCTCATAAATACCTTCGAGGTAAATTAGGGGTCATTCCCCTAGTTGAGGCTACCTAGAAGCATATAGGAGCATTGCATCAAATGTGCTAATCAAATTATATGACAATTTGATGTAGAAGAGGTCACACTTTAGGAATTGCCTAGAGTTGTGAGAAGTAAAGAAAATATGTTGATTAGTCATAAGCAAAGATGACAGAGGGAGTATACAACATACATAACTGACATGAAGACGTCTATATGATAAAGATGTAAGTGAAGACACAAGTTTCTTTGGCATTGTTGTCAATGAGGGAGAGATTCAGGAAGAGAGATACAACATGAAAAAAAATTCAATAAACTTGAGAGATACAGAAAAGTAAATGACCCTAAGCAAAGAGGGAGAGATTCAGTGAACATGCAAAGCTAAATCTATCCAAGAGGGAGTTGGTACTTGGATGTGTTGGATGAGAATCAAAATGAAGCTAAGGATATTAATGGAGATCTATTGCACAAAGATGACCACATAAACTTGTTTAGTCTTGATCTTCAATACATAATAGATTCATGTTATACAATCAAATAACTAACATAATGCCATAGACTCATCAATAAGTTATCCAATGTATACCATATCCATATCCTTCTTATCCATCTCATCTTTATGTAGATATCTCATTCCTTTACCATTTTTCTTTCTTAAGATGTTTGTAACTATCATGATAAGTACAATCAAAACTAGTTGAAATCAATGACAACACATTAACTGATTTAATTATCTTACATACACTTTCGTAGATCAGTGATCATCAATAAATTGTCTTTCAAATATTCATTCCATTGTCAAACTTTCCTCAAGATTATCATGAGCAAGTTCCTCAAGCCTCAAACAAGGTAGTTGATGCTATGGACACCATAGTATATTTGTTAGACATACCTCTAGAAGTTACAAATTATGGGTTCTTGGTCAAACAAATCATGGTCCTTACCATTAAAGTCTGAACATATGAGTTCATGTGTGATATTGTTGGTCCCCATCCCCTATGATACCAAGAAATCTATGCTTATATCAAAGAATAAACCATATCTCTTGACTTATCCAAAAACCAAAAAAAGTCTTAAATAAGACAAGCTTCTTGATATGGCATTATTTCTAATATACTTTATCGAAGAAGTCTAGATGGTATACTCCTTCGATGTTTCAATTCAAAATAAGAACAAATGACATTATATGAGGTAGATGAAGGTATCTTTAGTGCCCATTATAGTGGTTTAACCTTGGATAAGAAACTATTGAGGATTAGGTACTATTGGCCCACTATGGAGATTGATGCCAAAAAATTTATCCAAAGGTGTAACAAGTGTTAGACACATGGTAACCTTATCCATGCACCATATCTCAATCTATAGCCACTTACTTCACTGTGGCCCTTTTCACAATGGAGGATCAATCTCGTTGGCAAGATTCACCCATTATCCACTAATGGTCATAAGCATATCGTTATAACCATTGAGTATTTCACAAAGTGGATTAAATCAATTTTGATGACCTACATAACTAGTAAGAAAATTTCTAATTTTATCCTAAACTACATCATAAGCTAGTATGGAGTACCACAAGTCATTATCACTAATAATGGTACTCCACTTAAAAATGAACATGGTGAAAAAAATTGTGAAATTTCCACATCCAACACCACTATTCCTCACACTACTATCCACAAAGTAATGGCCAAGTGGATGTGTCTAATAAAATCATCTTGAAAATCTTCAAAAAGATAGTCAATGTTGTTGGTCAAGATTGGCACATACAATTCAATCCTATCCTATTGGTATATTGCACCAGTTTTTGCACACCCACCAGAGCTACTCTATATCACTTATCTATGGTACCAAGGCCATCTTTCCAATTGATGTTGAGTTTCCATGATTAGGAGTATCCCTACATAATGTCAAATCAAATGAGGAATATCATGTATCTCAACTTCAAGAACTAGAATTATTGGATGAGAAAAGACATAATGCCTTGAACCATTTATAGGCATATCAACAATGTCTCTATAGGAACTACAACAAAAATTTCAAAGTTTGATTCTTTAAGGTTGGAGATTTAGTACTTATGGAAAATTAGAAGAATTAGGTGGAAAGAGAAAATCATGATAAGTTTGAACCTAACTGGTTGGGTCCCTATATCATTACAATAGTCTACGGGTTTGGAGAATATCATATATCTACACCAGAGGGCCAACCTCTATCAAACCCCATAAATAGTTTACATATATGCAAGTTTTACACATGAATCTCAAAGTAGGCTATTTTAAAAGTCCAAAAAATAAAATAAAATAAAAAAAATTGGTTACCTTGATGAAATATTGTTAATATTATAAGGCACTGAGAGGGGGGGTGAATCAGTGCAACCAAAAATTTGAAACTTTTACTAATAATCGTTCAAATTAATCAACATGAAAATGTGAATATTAAGTAACAATACAACATATAAAACATTCACACATTTGAACACACAACTCCAAGATTTTTTCTTTGGAAACCCTTGTTAGAGGGAGAAAACCACATGTAGGGATAATGCCCAAAAGATTTTACTAGTGCACTTGGAAATCATCCCCGTTAGGAATAATTATAATAACCTTTCTGAGGTTTGTACCTGCTAAGAGTACTCATAGTCCAGTTAAGAACTATAACAGTCCCGCTAAAGACTACCCTTCTAAGGGATTTAAAGACTCTAGTTAAAGAGCTACCTTGTTAGATTTTTTTCACTTAAAATGTGTTAGGATCCTTCTCATCCTATTAGGAGTGACCTTTTTAAAGGATTTATCATTCAAATCTATTAGAATCAACAAGTAGAGAATGACCTGATATTTGCACTCAAGGCATGACAGATCCAATGAATTTTAGATCAATTACACTAATCTGAATACTTTAGTGTCTCTGTACAATCTCCAACAATAATCACATATCATCACAACGACATCACAACAACCTGCACCATTAATTTCTTAACCATTTATATACTTGTTCTAGGTTGATGCTACAATCCTAAAACATTTTACAAGTCGGCCCTCAAATCTAGCTTATCATTAAGAGTGAGTATGTCAAAATAAAAAATAAACATCTTTGACGTCATCCTTAAACATTAAAATCCAAAAACATGTTGGCCCAACATAAACATTTAACTGCAACACCACTCTAACCAACTGTGTCCATCGGTTCACTGTTCTAACTACCAGTTTCACTTCAATCTTCAATTACTTTCAAAATCCTTCAAAATAAATGATGTGATCATAGGAATAGATAGATATACATTTGTAGATGTTAAATCTATGACCACGCACCTTAACTCAATCATATTCTCCAGAAATAATTCATTGTTGCTTGCTTTCCACACTATCACCGATTGACTGAACACTTAGTCATTCTTCAATCTGATCCTTTAGTACCATTAGAAAAGCTATTTAATTTACATTAAAAAAACATGTTTCCAACAATGACAACACCACAACACACTCATGTGAGAAAAATACATATGACCATCAAATTATAACAATCTCCCCCTTTGGCATTGATGGAAACACTTAGAAAAATTGTTAAGTGCTAACTCCCCTTTACACTATTCCTATTCACCCTTTTATGCTATACAAAAATAATTTGATTTCTCTAACTAATACTACTCCCCCTTTGAAAACAATGACAAAGGTAAATTATATGAAAAAAAGACATTTTATTGATCAAGAGTAGCATAGTACAATTTACAATCTACTAAAAATTTCATGGAAGTTAACCTTCAATATTTTCCAATCACTGACCCATGACTTGTGTCAGTTCTCCATTATGAGTATCTATCCATGGAGCAGAAATGTTGATTCCTCTAATCCTTGAGCTGTGTTCTATAGATGGGCGTTTCAGGGCTATCTCAACCTCTTTCAAACTCTATTGTAGAATGTCCATCTTAGGTAACAAAATTATTTGAAGCTCCATTAGATTACCAATTCTCTTGTTTTTTTCATCAGTATAGATCTTCAACTTTTGATGAATCTTTCCTAACTCAATTCCAAAAGTTGTGGCAGACATATGAATGAGATCAAAACTTTGTGACAAGGCATTTAGTTCCAGTTCAACTTCACCCTTCTTCTTCTCAAGATCTTGCATGAAATTAGAAAAGTCACAAATAATTTTTAGTGTCTTACCCCCTTCATGTAATGCTTCCTTAATCTGGTTCATAGCTAGTGTAAGAGTATTTCTATCTTAAGCAATAGAATGAGATAATTTATCATATATTTTCTTTTCATAATCCTTTTTTTGTATATTGCTAATGCATTAGGGAAATGGTTGATACATTTAATATGTTTAATCACTACTTTGAGTGATGCTAGAGTTGCTGTTGTTGCCATTAGTGTTTTGTCACTTATGTCAACGTATGTTTCTGTGAAGAGTGCAAGCTTCTAATGATAGTATATATACACTATATAGATGTTTCATAAAGTATGAAGACATATGAAAGTACATGAAGATGTTGTGATATTATATCCAAGATCACATCATGTAACATTTCATATTGAATGAGTTACAAATGTTTTGGTGAGGACTGGTTCCTGGACAATGATAGTGGAAGCTAACAGAGTGAGTCTCTATGTTTCTGGTATATCTTTCAAAAGATATGGTTTCAGTGTATGCAAGCTTAATAGATGAAAGACAAGGTACTAAAGAATATTCATTGGTTAGCGTAAGGTACAAAAATTTGAATGATGTCAGCTGTGGCGTGTGATATGGAGAGGACTTATTTGGGAGCCAACTTCAGTAGTGTAGCGTGCATTTCATTTGGCAAATGTAAATTAAGGATGTCGGTCCTTAATTATTGTAATGTAATCATTGTACACTTGTTTTAGATACTGTGTGTATCTTAACAAGAGTTTATGGAAATATTTATGTAATTTGGAAAGCCTAATTAGCTGACCTGATCTTGTAGAATGTAATAGGGTATATATGTAAGATCTTTTCTTTGGAAAAGATATGGTGAGAATATATGTGATGAAAAAGGAATTGGAAGAGATGTAAGCTTGTGTCTGCTAGATGTAGAGCAGAGGATTACTGGTGAACTTCATTGGAACTGATCAAGTAAATATAGTTGTTGACGGACAGTTCACAATATTGTGTATGTCTCCATATACACTTGTTGTGAATAGTGAGTTTTGAAGGTGGATTTAACCTTCTTTAGGAAATGAGCCCACCCTTCTTTCTTGACTCCTAATAGGGTCTGTCCTTTAACAAGGACTATGTACTGTAATGTTTCAATAAGCTCCTAACAGGGCTAAATCTTCTAATAAGGATACTATACTCTCAGTACATCATTTGTGGGTGCTAATTCTCATTGGGGTTTTTACCTTTAATAGGATTTCCCTGATACCAAAATATTGTGTTGTTGTGTTGGTATTCATTATGTTTATTGGATCTGATATTGTTGCTATTCAAAGTTTGAAGTTTAATAATCTTTCATACAACTGATTCACCCCCCCTCTCAGTTGTATAGTGGACTATTATTCCTAACAATTGGTATTAGAGCTACTGATCCTTAGAGAGAAAGCTTAACATCTTGAGGTGATCTTGGAGATGGTGTTCTATAGGAAGGATAGTCTGAAATTTGATCCTGAAAACTTTGACACTTGGAAGAACAAGCCGTGAACTCATTTGTTTTGTTTAGGCATTGATTACTAGTTGATTACAAATAATAAGGTAGCTATGAATTTTGAGAATGACTTACCATCAGCTACTGAAGATGAGAAGAAGATATTTTTAGTTAACATGGTTGCAAGGGAAGCATTGATTAGCACACTCTTTGAAGGAGAATTTATTGAAGTTAAAGACTTGGATTCGGCATACCAGATTTGGAAAAGATTAGAAGCACTATATGAAGGAGACGAGTATACCAAGAAAGTGAAGTTATAGAACTGGAAAAAAAAGATGGAGAAGCTACAAATGAATGAGGATGAAAGTATCAGGGCTTATGTCCAAAGGGTTATAGAAGTTGTAGTTGGAATCAGAAACTGTGGAGGCACTTATGATGAAGAAGAAGTTGTTGCGAAGATCCTTAGATCATTGACACCTGCTTACAAGTTTAAGGCTATATCTATTCAAGAGACTATACCTCTGACTCTAAACTTTAGCAAAGAGATGTTGATTGCAAAACTAACTACCTTTGAAGTTGCTAAATTAGGAGATTTTGTACCTAAAGTTGAATTTGCATTTAAAGCATCTACACACAAGAAGATAATGTCTGCACTTCCAAGCACCAACAGTGAGAACCTAAAAGAAGATCTCAGTGAATATGCTAAGGAATGGGAACATATACAAGCAGAGGAAAGAAAGATGGATGAGCTTGTTGCACTGATTTCTAGAAGAGAAAGGAGAGGTAAGGGTAAATTTGAAGGCAAATTACCTTTGAAATGTTTTTCATGCAATAAGGTAGGTCATTTTGCATCTAGATGTCCTACAAGAGTTCCTAAGTACAAGCCTAAGTTTTTCAAATCTAAGTATTCAAAGGATAAGAAATGTTGTTATGCTAGTGAAGGTATTTCTGATGATGATGATTTAGATCATGAGGAGATTGGATTTGTTGCTATTAAAGATGAACCAATACATGAGGAAAAAGATTTAGCATCTCATGTTGATAAGAAATCTGAATGGATCATAGACAGTGGTTGTTCACATCATATGAATGGAGATAAAAACAAGTTTGTTAAATTAGTAAAGTATGATGGCGGTGTTGTGAGGTTTGGAGATAATCTTCCTAAACCTATCATAGGAGTAGGATCTATTACTCTAGATGGAAAAACTAATACTGATAATGTAATACTTATTGATGGACTTAAGCATAACTTATTGAGTGTTGGACAGTTGATGGACAAAGAGTTTCAGTTACAATTCAATGATGGTAAATGTTTTATCAAAAGTAAGGCAGGAAAGTTGATAGCAATCGGTACTAAATCTAGAGGTAAGGTATTTGAATTAAATACACCTGAAGCCTCTTGTTTTGTTGCAAAGGTAGATGATAGTTGGTTATGGCACAAAAGGTTTTGTCATGTTAACTTTGACAATATTGTGAAGGCAAGTTTGACTAAAGAAGTAAGAGATCTACCGAAGATTGTGAAACCATCTAACACTGTATGCAGAGCATGTGTTATGGGAAAATAGACTAGAAGCAGTTACAAAAGAAAAGCATATACACCAAAAGAAAAGTTGGATCTGGTACATATAGACCTTTGTGGACCTATAAGGAAAAAATCATACTATGGTGAAAGGCATTTCATACTTTCTGTTGATGACTTTTCTAGAATGATGTGGGTTACTTAAAAGAGAAATCAAAAGCATTTGATAAATTCAAGATATTCAAGGAAAAAGTACATAATGAATAAGGTTTAAAGATAAAATGTTTAAGATCAGACAGAGGTGGAGAGTTTACTTCAGATTTATTCAATTCATACTACGAAGAGCATGGAATACAAAGACATACATTTTCTCCTAGGACTCCACAACAGAATGGGATAGCTGAGTAAAGAAACATGACTATACTTGATCCTGCTAGGACAATGTTGCTTGAAGGAAATGTATCTCATGTGCATTGGAGAGAGGCTATTGGGACATCAGTGTACACATTGAACAAAATTCAAATCAGAGAAGGTACAAGTAAGACTCCTTATGAATTATGGTTTAATCATACTCCTACTGTAAAATATTTTAGAATTTTTGGTAGTAAGTGCTATATCAAGAGAGATGATGAGATAGGGAAGTTTGATGCTAGAAGTGATGAAGGAATTTTCCTTGGTTACTCTACTAAGAGAAAGGCTTACAAATGTTTCAATCTGAGATTAAGAAAAATGATTGAAAGTAACAATGTGAAGATAGATGAAAGGTTTCAGATACAAGAGAGAATGTATGACTGTAATCGGGTTACAAAGATCAAAGAGGCTGCTGCTACAGAAGAAGAAGAAATTGTGAAGACTGAATGCGAAAATGAGATTTGTGATAATGACATAGATAAGACTACTGAGGTTCCTAAAAATTTGAGGTATGTAAAGAACAATCATCCTGAAAAAAAAAAATTGGTAATACAAATCAAGGAGTATTGACTAGATCAAAGGTTAGAGAAGAAATTTGTTTGATTTCTCAAGTTGAAACAAAGAATACAGATGAAGCTTGCAGAGATGAATCTTGGATAAATTATATGAAAGTAGAGTTAGATAAGATAAAGAAGAATAACACTTGGGAATTGGTTCCTAGACCTAAAAACAAAAATGTGATAGGAACTAAATGGGTTTTCAGAAATAAAAGGAATGAAGAAGGAGTTGTAGTAAGAAAAAAAGCAAGACTGGTATGTAAAGGATATTCATAACAAGAAGGTATAGACTTTGAAGATACATTTTCTCCTACTTCTAGAATAGAAGCTGTAAGATTATTCTTGGCTTATGCTGCACACAAAAACTACAAGGTGTATCAGATGGATGTGAAATCTACATTCCTAAATGAGGATCTTGAAGAAGAAGTGTATATAGAACAACCTGATGGATTTCCTTTATGCGAAGATAGGGACATGGTATGTAAGTTGAAGAAAGCTCTGTATGGGCTAAAGCAAGCTCCAAGGTCTTGGTATGCAAGGTTAGACAAGTAATTACTTTGGCTTGGATTTAGAAAAGGTAATGCTGACAATAATTTGTATTTAAGAACTAGTGAAGATGGAGTTTTGATAATAGAAGTCTTTGTTGATGATATTATCTTTGGAGGAAATGATGATCTATGTGAGAAATTCTCTAAAGAAATAGAAAATGAATTTGAGATGTCCATGATAGGCGAAATGAAATTATTTCTTGGACTACAAATAAATCAGAGAAAAGATGGCATTTTTATTTCTCAAACTAAATATCTTAAAGAAATGTTGAAAAAGTTTGGAATGGAAGACTACAAACTAGTTGGTACACCCATGGTGACTGGTAACAAGCTGACAATTGATGATGAGTCAAAGATTATTTTTCAGACTAAGTAGATATCAGGCAAAAACCAAATAATCACACCTAGCTACTTTGAAAAGGATATTGAGATATCTGAAAGGAACAATAGACTATGGCTTATGGTATGATAGAAATGATAGTTTTGAGCTTCATGCATATACTAATGCTGATTGGGAAGGAAACATTGATGATAGAAAGAGTACTAGCGGTGATGCATTTTTCCTTTGGAAAAAGTTAGTTTCATGGCTAAGTAAGAAGCAAGACTGTATAGCTCAATCTATTGTAGAATCGAAGCATGTTGCTACTGCTATAAATTGTACTCAAATTGTTTGGATGAAACAAATGTTGAAAGACATTGGAATAACTTTCCATGAGCCTATGGTTATCCACTGTGATAACACTAGTACAGTGAATATGTGAAAGAATCCAGTGATGCACTCTAAAACTAAACATATTTCTATAAAATATCACTTCTTGAGAGACAAGGTGGAAGAGAAGGAAATAAAGTTAGAATATATTAGTACAAAGGAACAAATTGCATACATCTTTACAAAGTTGTTTCCAAAAGATACCTTTGAATATCTCAAAGGTATGCTTGGGGTTCAGGCCCCACTTAGTCAGAATTAAATGATGTAGGGATGCATCAGTCCAAAGGTTTTCATAGCCTTATCATATTCTGGACTAGATGTAGGGATCTACTCCCCAGGGGGAGTGATCATGGAAGAAAGGTATTGGAGAACAACTGATGACTCATGACACCCTTTTCCATTTTTGTCAAAGGGGGAGTGTTTCTATGAGAAAATCCCTACTGTATGGGGAGATTGTATGAAGGAATACTGCTTGGTTACAAGACTTTTGGATTGATAAAAATCTTGGGATAGATTTTCCCATATGTTGACATCAATGCCAAAGGGGGAGATTTTTGGATATTGCTAATGCATTTGGGAAATGGTTGATACATTTAATATGTTTAATCAATACGTTGAGTGATGTTGGAGCTGCTGCTATTGCCATTAGTATTTTTTCACTGATGTCAACATATGTTTCTATGAAGAGTACAGGCTGCTAATGATAGTGTACGAACACTATACAAATGTTTTAGAAAGTGCGAAGACAAATGAGAGTACAGGAAGATGTAGTGATCTTATATCCAAGATTACGTCATGTAATGTTTCATATTGAATGAGTTACATATGTTTTGGTGAGGATCAGTTCCTGGACAGTGACAGTGGAAGCTGACAGAGTGAGTCTCTGTGTTTCTGGTATATCTTACAAAAGATATGGTTTTGGTGTATGTGAGCTTAAGAGATGAAAGATAAGGTACTGAAGAATGTTTGTTGGTTAGTACAAGGTACAAAACTCTGAATGACATCAGTTGTGGCGTGTGATCTGGAGAAGACTTATTTGGGAGCCGACTTCAATAGTGTAGCATGCATTTTGTTTGGCGAATGTAAATTAAAGATGTCGATCCTTAATTACTGTAATGTAATCATTGTACACTTGTTTTAGATATTGTGTGTATCTTAACAAGAGTTTATGGAAATATTTATGTAATTTGGAAAGCTAATTGGCCGACTTGATCTTGTAGAATGTAATAGGGTATATATGTAAGATATTTTCTTTGGAAAAGATATGGTGAGAAAATATGTGATGAAAAAGAAATTGGAAGAGCTGTGAGCTTATGTCTACTAGATGTAGAGCCAAGGATTATTGGTGAACTTCATTGGAACTAATCAAGCAAAGATAGTTGCTGACGGATAGTTCAAAAGATTGTGTATGTCTCCATATACACTTGTTGCAAACAGTGAGTTCTGAAGGTGAATTTAACCTTCTTTAGGCAGTGAGCCTAGACAGTGAGCCCACCCTTATTTCTTGACTCCTAATAGGGTCTGTCCTCTAACAAGGACTATGTACTATAATGTTTCAATAAGCTCCTAACAGGGCTAAATCTTCTAACAAGGATAATATACTCTCAGTACATCATTTGTGGGTGCTAATTCCCACCGGGGTTTTTACCTTTAACATGGTTTCCCTGATACCAAAATATTGTGTTGTGTTGGCATTCATTGTGTTCATTGGATCTGATATTACTGCTATTCAAAGTTTAAAGTTTAATAATATTTCATACAACTGATTCATCCCCCCTCTCATTTGTATTGTGGACTATTATTCCTAACACCTTTTTTGGTCTCTCAATTTCTACATCTTCAAGATTCTTAATCTCTTCTTCAGTAGTAGTAATGATCTGTCCCAACTTCTCAATAGGAGTAGCCTTATTTTCATATTCAACCTTTGCTACTAGTTCATAAAGTAAATCTCTAGCTTTTAATATGACTTGTCCTTCTTTCCTTATCTTCTCATTTTTGGCTTTGGACTTAATTTCCATTGAAAAATTCATCATGTCCTCTAGGATCATTGAGCTTAGATCTACTTGAACCTTTACCAGTAAGTCATCATCATTAATCCTTATCTTAGACAATGAGGGAGATGGAATATTTTCTTGTTCTATCTTAGTAATTACTTCCTCTTGTTTAGCTTGTACAATATCATTTTTACCCTCCTTTTCTTGTATTTTTTCTTGTTCCAGTACATTTTTAGTAGCATTTACTTATGCATCATCAGGAAAAGCATGATCGGTAGCCAATTTTACTATTCCATCCTCCTTTTGTTCCTCTTGAATGTACAATTGATTAAGTATGTCAATTGGTTTAACCTGTGTTCCTTGTATTGAAATGTCTCTTGTGTTATCCACATTATCTCGTGTAACATTTAAAAATTTATTGTCAACTATGACACTATCACCATCAATCTTCCATCCTTCATTGGTTTGAATAAAATTTACCTAACCTTCATTTGGTTTGAGTCTCATTGGCTCCTCAACATGTTCAACAATTTTCTCCATCTCTGCATCCTTGAGCATACCAAAGTGTTTCATCAAAATTTCTTCGGTCTCATCTTGTACACCAAGAGATTCATCGCATAGAAATCTAGTGAGTCTCTTATTTTTCTTGAATAAAGGTCTTGTGGCAGAAATTATATTTTTCATTTCTTCTTGTGACATCTCTAGTTTTAATTTCATTCACATACTCTATTAATTCATTATCCCTTCTAATTGCAGTATGTGATCTAGCTTCTAGGTTGTTATATAAGGAATTTGGAACTTGACCTTGTAGTTCCATCATTGTTTTAATTAATTTATTCATGCTATATACAATAACATATTCAATCAAATCTTGATCATCTTTATTGAACTTATCAAAATATTTGTTCACTTTAACAAACAATCCCCATTTCTTTACTTCTTGAATTATGACATCAACACTCATGAATTTACTGAAATTATGACCTAATAATTTTGGAGTAGGGTAACCTACCACCTTAAGATTTTTTTCCTTTAGATTTGAGCTCTCTTTTATCCTTATCTAATTCATTTTCTTCACTTTATTCATCAATTGCACCTTTATCTCTCATTTCTCTGTCCTTCTTTCTTTTTCGTGTAGTAGCTTGTGGTTTGACTAGTTCTCTTATCAGTGCAGAAGGCTTGGAAGCCTCAAATGATTTATTTTCATAAGTTTTCATCTGATATGATGCTTTAACTTATTTGTCCTTCCTCATTGTAGCACTTCTTGTTTCTTTACCGGTTGGGGCACTATCGATTGCACCTTCTACTTCCACATCAACTTCTTCTGCTGCTGCACTAGAAACACTTATTTATTCTGCAACGTGCTTAGATATAACTTTCTCAAAATTTTCCTTATTAAAGCCTCTTTTTTCAAAGAATAGTTCAACTTCCTTTCTTATTTTCTTCTCATTAACCAGTTTCATCAAATCAATGTGTACTTATATGGATTTTTCTTCATAAGTCCCAAACCTTGGAGTCTTGGGATCCAATGGTTGAGCTAACAAAATTTTTGCTTATAATGTCAAGATGTCTCCTACAACTTCATATCCCATAGGAATTACCCATGAGGTCCTAGGCTCAACTTCCATCATCAAGAATGAATCAATATCAACCATAAATAAAATAGTATCCTTGTATTTTTCATTAATTTTTTAAGGTATTATTTCTTTCTCATGCATCCTTTTCTGAAATTCTTTGAAATATCCCCATATATTGTTAGTAAATTCACTACCCAAGATTTTGATCATGTTGTTTATCTGAATACATACCGGAATACCTACTATCCATACTGCACTATTGATACCAGGAAACATATTCTAAAAATAAAAGAATAAACATACAATCAATTGACCATATTTAAATTTCTACCTCTTATCCTTCTTTATCTTCTTAAGATTCAACATTAAATGCTCCCTTAATGCTTCACTTAGATCATAATACTTATTTTCCTTGATCATAAGGTGGGTAGTATTAATGGCACCACCAAATATACTATTCACTCGACTAGAGTGATAAACCTTGTATCCAATCATCATTGATGCATATTTAACTTCTTCATCTATGATATCATTCATAGTCATCACACACCCATCCCATTTAGTCTTTTTTCACCTCTTCCTTGGGAATAGTATGAATAATAGGTCCAGTTGTAGATAGACTGGTTACAACATGGATCACTTCCTTGGTTATCTTATGTATTTTGTCCAACCATATGAAATGATCATGTATCCTACTGATAACATATCTTATCTAATCATCTTCAAATTCACTAGGATAGTTAACAACATGATGAAATTTTTTATCAAAAATATGTTTGTGCTCATCGTTCAATATCAAATTATTGTCACATAGCTTCTTGTACTGATCATAGATAGCTCTTGTACCAAGATCTTCTATCTTGCAATGAATATAAGATCTTCTATCTTCTACATGTAGAACTCCATTGGGTACACTGGTTAGGACACTCATTGGATCATTTTCCATTGAATTGAATGTGTTTTGTTTGAATTCTATTTGTGGTCTCTCAGTTATATTGATCAACTTATGAGTAGCCATATTAAATTTTAATCGCTCAAATAGATAACTGATAAATACCTCAAACTATTCGCAACTAGGGTTTTTCCAAGAAACATGACAACCACTACAACCTCAGACCTATTTTCTCTTTCAGATCACCACAATCAACTTCTTTATGTCGCTAGATCTATGAAAATGGCCCAAACAATTCTTCTTTCACTTTGAAACAACATTCACAATGTGCAAGGTAAAAATGAAACAAAAAATAATCTTTTTTATCTACCTTCACATGTGAGCATTAAATGCACTAACCAACTGAACATAACATTTTCATTGATTCATATACATGCTTATTTCTGATTAACAAAAACCTTATGCAATTGATCAAAACTTTCTCAAATTAGTTTAACATACCTCATTACATCTATATATGTGATATATCTTACTACACACTTGCAGTGGGGGTTTGAAAATGGATTTTGCAATTATTTCTCCTCCTAAGTCAAAGGAGACTTAGTTTGATGAAGAACCATCCAAACCTGATGGTGATGTGGATCCCTCCAATGTTTTGTTGTCATCCTTCTTTTTCCAAATCTTGCTCATCTCTTTTTTGGTCTTTTCCACATTAACAATTTGTTTTCCCTTTTGATTTTTTGATTGGTTCACCAATTGGTTTCTCATTCTATAATTCCTTGCTAGATGACCAATCTTATGATAGTGAAAACATGCCATACCAGTTGACCTCCATGGTCTAGCATTACCTTTATTTTTCCTCATTCTATAGTTCACATCCATTTGTCCATAATTCCCAAAAATTGAGCATGTGACATTGAATTGCCTTTCCCTTTGCTAAGGGATTTATTGATTCACTGGTGGACTTGGATTATTCATTCTTGAGCTTCATTCATTATCTTTGTGGCCATATTAGTTGCATGTATATAACAATATCCATTAAAGATACTAGATTTACTGCTAGATCTGGATCTACAATCATATACAGTATGTTTGATAGAGCTCAAAATTTCTACAAAACTTTTGGATCTACATAATGAGAAGACCATAAAAATGAATATCTTTATCCATGAATTATCCACACAATAGAGCAATGCTATACCAATGAAACAAATTGATAGGAATCAACCCGATATCAACACTTAGAGAAACAAGTGACCACCACATAAAATAATACATTGTTGTAGGGAAGCAATCTTTGACCAACATGTATTTATCTCATCATGTCCCTACATAGAACATAAATGCATTTTGAACAAGTCGAAAGAGGGGTCAATAAAATGAACCATTTCCCAATGTAAATAATATCAAATAAAATATTGGCGAGAAGCGATATCGAACAAAGTGGGTTATCGAGTAAGAAAAACTAGATGATAGCGAAGAAAAACTTATTCAATGAGTCGAAAGGATTTACTTGTGGGGCCCAGTATATGGCATCAAATAGACTGTAGTTTCAAATAAGATTTAAATGCAATGTTTCGATTGATGGAGATATTTAAAAAGGGAAGAATGCAGTGGGACCCTCCTTGATTCTTTAACTGAACATTTTGAGAACATATTTTCCATAATATTTGAAGCTGGTGTCGAGTAAAGAAGGTCATAAAATAAGATAAAAATACTATGTCAAGAAGGCAATCATCCATTGGGACCCATTTTTCCTCAGTATTGAACAATAAGGAACTTTGTATAAGTTAATATGGTTGAGTAACGATGGCTGAGGTTCTTCAAAATGTGGTGGGGCCACTTCAATTGATGCATCAAATATGATACCATGTTGAGTAATCCAACCAAAAGAAAAGCGATACATAAGTTATATGAAGGAAGAGAAATCAATATATGTATCAAGATCCTTTGATTCATGATGAATACATCAATAGGAATTTTGGCGATAAGAGTTTAAGTCCCTATTTCCTGGAGTGCTAGTGATCAGGATTGGAAGCAAAGTAGTATGGATCCTGAAAGGAAGGTTTAGGCCCAGTGCTAATGATTGAGATTGGAAGCAAAGTAGTATGAATCACAAAATTCTAAAGGGAAGACTAGGGCCTACATATTTAAAAGTTATAATAAGGATAAATCATAAAAAATACAATAGATCAGTGATAATTGTGAACTTCAAATAATACACTGTGTGGAGAATTGATGCTCGGGGTGATAATAATCAGTATTAGAAGCAGAATAAGGGAAATCCTAAAATTATGAAGGGAAGCTTTTGAAGTATGACATCGTCCATCAGAGAATGTAGGAAGGAATTTTGATTTTGAATCTTTGAAGAATGAAATTTGTAGACAACCAAGCAATGAGTTGGTGGGCCTGGGAGTGACTAATGGCTAATGCACATGATTCCACAAATTGAAGGCTTAAGGATATAAAATAACAATAGAATCATGACACATGGAAGATCAACTGGCGAGGTTCGGTGATGGGCCCTAGGTGGTTAGTGACAGGGGTCGAGCACTCGTGATCCTGTAATATAGGATGAAAAGGAAAGAGAATAACTATGGGATCGTGAGATGGTGCCACATGGCCAACTAATGTATAATGATGTGGAAAGATGCAAAGGTGGAGTCGACATGGTGTCTAGGTGGTGCACTGGTGAGTTTGCGAGCCAATCAAAAGCTACCATGTGGAAGTCAAAATATGGTTGACCAAGTACTAAAGTGATTGAGAATGGAAGTATAGTAGTATGATTTCCAAACTCTGAAGACAAGAACATGTGGACAGTCATGATATCAAGCGGATAGTCATGCCTATGACTTCATCGGTATAGATTTGCATTGTGGAATAAAAAGATGAATGTCACACCAAAAATTGATGGGTAAAGTGGTATAACCTATAGTGATGATCAAAAATACATATCTCTATTAGGATAGTAAATGGGCCCTACTTGGAGATGATTAATTCCATAAAATTGTTGTTTTCTTTCCACAAACTAATCACGACTAATTTTAAAGCGATGTGTCTCTTCATTTGTATGGAATCTCCTACTATATAGAGAAATTATTGTGTAATATAGGAAAAAAGATCATAATACTATTTACATACTCTATATTTCTACAAGTTATTTTTGTAAACAATGAAGACTTTTTATTCTTAATATATACCAGTAAGTTCTTTCAATTTGAAGTTGTGGATCTGATCATTTTGGATTAATTAGTCATTTGTGATTTACTTCCAGAAAGTGAAGCTTCTCTCAATATTTGTGTGTGGAGACTATTTATATTATTCTACAAATTTGATCATTAGATTTAATAAGCATTATTATCTCTATCTTATTAGTCTCATTAAGTTTGGGTTAAATTCAATAAGACTAATTATGGAATGATAAAGTAATTTAAAGCATCAAAAGGATGCAATTGATAGGAACATTTCTCATCTCACATAAGTTGTACACAGGATTAAGAAGAGACTGTCTCTATAGCACAATTGAAGAAGGCATTGGCCTATCATATTTTAAAAGTCATTGTTTAAAGGATTACAAGCATAAAGAAAGAACAATTTTCGTTTTACATAAATCAATTCATAAAAGAATTCAAAATACTCTTAGTACAATGATCAAAATATAAGTTTAGTGATTTATAAAATGTAGAATATACAATCCGGTCTCCTTAAAGACCTTATTTCCATCTTGAGAGATCAACTAGAAAACTCAAAATACATCTACAAATCTGCTATAAAAATCCTTAAGCCTAGATTTTGGGTTAAGGAATAGGTACACTCACCTTGGTACTGTAGAGCCTAAAGTTTAGGGGAAGAGGATCATAATAGATCATTCCTATTTGTTGGCCAAGTCAGTTGGAAAGTTCAAGCATTGAGCTAGGCAAGCTCATAGGATTTTTAATTTGTTGATTTGGGAACCAACAAATTGGCGACTCTGCTGGGGACTTGTTTGTAAAAATATTATTTAGAATGTTTGGTGATAAGATCCTTGATCCCTAAAATGTGTTACCAATCTAGAATATTCAATTAAAAATTTAGGTCGGCCTCAAGATTCATCGTACATCAATTTAATACAAGAACAGTCAAACTTTATTTGACTTCCCCAACACACTTCCATAACTTGATAGACTCGATCACCTTGAACAATGTAACATCAAATCATCATTAAAAATTTGTTATGCCACATCACCTTGACACCTGGGTCATGAAAACATTTACTGCACTTGACTGCATCACCACCGTTCAGTGATCTAACATCAATTGTTCAAACTTGTTCAAACATTTTTCTAACTTCCACATAATGATATTATGCCATTTCAAACTATGCCTTCCAATACACCAATCAACTTGCAATCATAGTATAAATAACATATCCTAGTCACGATAAACATATCATGACCACAACACTTGGATCCAAACCAATTTTATAGAACAATCAAATCATTCATTGTCTATTTACTTGTTTTTCTTGGTGTACTTCAATTGATCATAACTCACTTCATCCTTATTTCCATCATGCCCGATCATAAAATGTACATATAGAGACATCCTTGATTCTCCAACAATGATGGCACACTCGAATTCCTTCACATAATCACCACACATAGAATTCAACAACTCAAACACTTATCAAATCACTGTCAACCAACACAGTACTTAGTTGACATCAATGAGAATACAATAATTGATCTTCCTATAATCAAACCTATACCAATCAACACTCAACAATCTCTACATCAGTTATGCCAATATAATATATTGAGGGGGGGTGGGAATGAATTAATACATGAAACTTTAAACTTTATTTAACATTAAATAATTTCTCCAAACCTTAACCTTAGAATATTAATGCAACTCTTATTAACAAATGTAAGAAACACATGAAAGCAAGCATTTACAGATATGCAAGAACACTATGTTTATACAAAAATACAAGATGGAAAAGACCACAATAAGAATTATCCTCATAATAATAATGAATCACTTATAATGATTAGGTAGCAACCTATTAGATACACTAATCTCATATTATTATGTGAGCACCAACCCGCAAATTATATTAACCTCTTCTGTTCGATTACTAAGAAACAATCCAGTGACAAGGAATTCAATATCAATAGCAAGCATAAATGGTGGACCTTCTGATTTTTTGATTGATTGAGAATCTGAATGCTTACTCCTTAACTGATCTTTTACTTTAGGTGCATATACCACATCTTTCTTTGGCTCGCATTATCTCATATCCTCAAAGTACATATATTACACTTTATTGAAAAAATACATAAGAGAGGGTTCAAGACACCATTATAAATATATTACTAGTTATAATTAAACATGTAGGTTGACTAGATATAAAGATTATTACATTTGCAAGTCATCTCTCATCATGATCCCCAAAGTAAGCATGTAATGAGTCACATTTAAAATCTCACACACATAACACAACCCAATCTATCCATATTTGATTCCAATGGTCGTATTCACACAATATTTGGAGGATATAAACACATTACAATACATCTTAAAGTCAACCAAGTATAAATGAAATAGTTTTGGCCTAGAAGGCAATCACATAGTTCCACACAAGGTATCAAGGTACACAATTCCTATGGGAGATCAATACGATCCCAAGGAAAAACCTCCCTCCAATTCTAATAGATACAACATAAGAACACATGTCGCATCAAATCAAATCCTAAATGTGTATTGTCAGTAAACTAATAAATTATCTACCACATTCTACCACACTTGTCTTCTAAAAATATAGAATATGGATAAATCTTGTATAGGAATATTCTCTACTCAAGCAACAAGACATCATCCTTGAATATTAATGACTCTATAGAAAGACAGGGTTGTTAGAGAAATCTCACTATCTAAATAACACAACCATACTTCTAAGTTAATCTTTTGGAGTACTTCCAATAACATCAAATATTTTGTAATTGCATCAATCAATGTGATTGCAACTCAAAATGGCATTCAATATTATCTTCCCCAAATATTGTGACACCGCTATATATTTCATATATCCATACTACTATCAAGACATATTTTACATCAATGATAACATTTAAGTTTAACAATCTCTCCCTTTTTCATTAATGACAAACAACAAAATATTGTGACAATACTATCAACCAAAGATCTAGCATGTCAAGAATGAGTTGAGAAAATAAATTCATGCATATATGTAAGCTCAACATTTTGATTTCATTTATCCCCCTTTGACATCAATGGAAAAGTTCAATACTCCCAATAAGCCACTTATTCCACCTCATCCTAATAAACTCCTAATGAGCTCATTATTCTATAATCACCATATCTTCTTGCAATAGGGGGTCAATACTACCTCTCACCCAGTATTGCTTCTTGTTTCAAGAGAAGGGAGAAACCACTCCCAACATCTTCTAGAGATACTCAAAATTATCTTTAAGAAGAGGTTTTTTAAATATATCTGCAATCTATCCTTAGTATCCACATATTACAATTTTACATCTTTATCCAAAACGTTCTCTCTTAAAAAATGATATTTAATTACACTATGATTTTTCCTTGAATGAGTTATACTTGATAGAACTTGTGTTGTCAAAAAGAATAAGAACAATCTCATCAAATTCTACCTTCAATTCCTTTAGTATCTACTTCATCCATAATACCTAGGTATAACAAGATGTTATTACAATGTATTCAACTTCCAAACTGGACAAGGATATTTAACCCCTCTATTTAGTTATCCATGATAGAAGTCTTTGACCCAGAAATAATGCACCCCCACTTGTGATTTTTCTTTCATCAACACATCCAACCCAATATACATTAATGTATGCAATTAAACAAAGATCCTTTTTTCTAGGATACCATAGATTAAAATCAATTATTGTCGTTAGGTACCATAAAATCTTCTTTGCAACATTGATATGAGTTTCCTTTCACTTTTCTTGAATTTTCATCGTGATATAAGATTTGGATGTACTCACATACAACTGAGTTTCAATCTTTGACTTGTATAAAGTTAGATCTCCCAGAGTAGCATCATCATTCTTTCTTATCTTGCATCTGCTAACCATAAGTGTACTTCTAGACTTAGAATCCTCCATTTTGAATTTTTTCAACATCTCTTTTATGTAATTTTATTCTGATAAATATCATTTATCCTCTTCCACAATTTGCGTACAAAGTCTTTAGTGAATATAGTCAAGAGGTAAAAATATGTAACACATAACTAAATAGTTTTGTGTGCATTCATGTCCAAATAATTCAAATATTTATTTCTCATTATTGATGGCATTTTTTCTTGTGAACCTAGAAACCATTGATCTCTTTCTTCCAAGAGATCCTTCATCTTGTAGTCCATGTCACTAAATTTCTCAAAATCAAGGTGAGAAGTAGAATCCATGGTTTAAAATCCCCTTTTAAAAGTTATAAAAGATCACATAACATAATCTCCCACTACAAAAAAAAACCTTCAATACTTAAAGAGAAAGATGTCCTCTTCTCAACAAAACCTTAAGATCTGATACAAAATGTTGAAAATAAGTTGAACAAATGTTACAATATTATTTATGTGATAGAAAAACAAAAACATAAAATAAGTATGTGATATCACATTAAACTTCATAGAAAATTCATCAAACCATAAAGACACTTAATTTACATGGAGAAATTATTTTAACAAAAAATCCAACACTAGAAAGAGAGAAATAATACTACTTGTCTTCAATGAGGCATACAAAAATACACTTCACTACCCTCCAACATAAAAACGCCTTGATACGTGCAAGAAATCAATATAATATTGTTACCTCATGTACAAAAATAAATGGTTATCAATGGGGTTAATTATATTTTGTATCATACATTAGGAAAGAGGATGACCCGCTAGGCTTGAGTGGGATCAAGCACTTAGTAGGTGTCGTTGATCCTTCACTAATATGGAAATTTGATAGGGAGATATAAGATCTAGGATGAAATGGGGGAAAAGATTGAATTTATATGTATGTTGACTAACCAAAAATAGATAGATTTGTATAGATACCATAAATGGGGTCTAGAGGATGAAACTGACCTGTAAAATCAATTTGAGGCAAATCTATGGGGAATATGTCCCCCTTGCCAACCTATTCCCTAAACTTCTTGATGATTTCAATTGTACATTGTCCATGAGATCTTAAAATTCCTAGATCTAATTTGGTGCAAGTGCCACCTGTACCTACACATAAAAAATATGGAAAATATTGTGTAGAGAGGGATTTTCCTTAGTCAAACCTCAGTTGAGGAATCAAAATTTGAAATTAAATGAAATATGATTGAAAGGAAAGTATGATGATATGAAAAATATGCTAGATATTTATTATAAATTAACTTATTATACCTTGATGGTGTGATGCTTATTTGGATGTAATTGTTGGAGATTTGCTAGCAAGCCAGTACTGATTGTATGTTTATCATTGATGACAACATATGGTAAGTAGCATACGTGGAAGACTTTGTTGACTTGGTGGTCAGCACCTCCTTGGAGATTCATGACATGGCTTAACCGCCTCCCGTGGATCGGGTTAAATCTGACATTTGTATCGGGCATTGATAGTTCGAGCTTTTGGTGCAACGGAAAATGATTCCAACAATTGGTATCAGAGCCTTAGGTCACGGGTTCGAGTCTCCCTTCAGTGGGTGCTGAAGGCTTAGTCGGTGTTGAGGGGGAGATTGTTGACTTGGTGGTCAGCACCTCCTTGGAGATTCGTGACATGGTTTAACCGCCTCCTGTGGATTGGGTTAAATCTAGCATTTGTATCGGGCATTGACAATTCAAGTTTTTGGTGCAATGACAAATGATTCCAACAGAATTATGTAGTAAGCTTTGAGTATATGTAGCATGGACATGTTATCAACATGCTATCATGGACGCAGAGGTTAATTGTTTATACAGATAGTTGTGTAGCAGCTTGTGTCAGCAGTGTTCCCGATAGAGTTACATGTAGTGTTCTATGAGCGATTGTCCATATAGTTATCATGGAGCCTTGCGCCTTTGCATATATGATGGAGTCATGCTAGTGATGTTACATTCATGGATACAAAGTTTGGTATATAGTAGAAGTGAAGTTATACAGAGACTGAAAATCAAGAAATATTTACCGAGGAAGATATTGATCCTACACCGAACGATGAACAAAGAAGAGAACAAGTACTAGAAAAAATTGTGAAGAGACACCATCCACATAATTAGATTATTGGAGACAATGAAGATGACATGATGAGACGAAGTAAGTTGAGAAAAAAACACATGTTTAGTTTGTGAATTTGAACCTAACAATGTTAGAGATGCACTTGAGAATGATGAATGAATTAAAGCCATGAATGAAGAAATAGACCAGACACTGAAAAACAAAACATGGACATTGGTACCGAGACCAAATGATAAGAATATAATTGAAACCAAATGGATATTCAGAAACAAGTTGAATGAGAATGGTGAAGTCACTAGGAATAAGGGAAGACTTATATGCAAAGGGTATGCACAAGAAGAAGGAATTGATTATGGTGAGACTTTTGCACCAGTTGCAAGACTTGAAGGAGTTAGAATATTTCTTCCATATTCTGCCTACAAAGGATTTAAAGTATATCAAATGGATGCCAAATTTGCATTTTTGAATGGAATACTTGAGGAAGAGGTATACATTGAACAACCTGAAAGTTTTGTTGATCCAAATCATAAAAACAATATGATATGTAAGTTGCACAAAGCACTATATGGATTGAAACAAGCACCGAGAGTGTGGTATGAAAGACTGCATTCATATCTTATTAGTATTAGATTTGTTAGAATAAGTGACAACAATAATTTATACTTGAAAGGTGAAACTGATGATAAGATTCTTATTTCTAAATTTTTTGTTGATGATATCATATTTGGAGGACATGATAATCTATGAAAAAAATTTGTTGATGAAATGAGAAAAGAATTTGAAATGTCAATGTTTGGAGAGATTAAATTATTTCTTGGTTTGCAAATTTTACAACAAAGTGAAGGTATATTTATTACACAATCAAAGTACATCAAAGAAGTGTTGAAGACCTTTGGAATGAAAGATTCAAAAATGGTTGGTACACCTATGGTTACAAAATGAAAATTAACAAAGGATGATTAGTCAACCGAGGTAAATCAAACATTATACAAATCAATGATTGGCAAGTTGATGTATGTTATGCATAGTAGACTAGACATTGCACATGCAGTTGGTATTGTAGCAAGATTTTATGCTAATCCTAAAGAATCACATATGATTGTTGTTAAAAGGATCTTGCGATACTTGAAGAAAATTGAAAACTATGGTTTATGGTACAAGAAAGAGGGCAATTTTGAACTACAAGTTTACAACGATGCAGATTGGGCTGGAAATATTGATGACCGAAAGAGCACTACTGGTGGAGCATTCTTTTTGGGAGAAAGATTAGTTACTTGGATAAGCAAGAAACAAGCATGCATTTATCAGTCCACTGCCAAAGTAGAATATGTTGCTGCTGCTACTAATTGTTCAAACATTGCATAGATAAAACAACTCTTGGAAGGGATGAATGAAGAAATCATTGACCCGATGATAATATATTGTGATAACACAAGTGCTATACATATTTATAAGAATCCATGGATGCATGCAAAGACAAAGCATATATCTATAAAGTATCACTACTTGAGGGAACAAGTACATGACAAGCAAGTAAAATTAGAGTTTGTGAAATCAAAAGAACAACATATATATTTTCTAAACTGTTACCTAAAGATACATTTGAGTACTTGAGGACTTGACTAGGGGTCCATCCCCCATCTGTCAGTCACTAAGGTGATCAGGAGATTGCATCAACTTATACTTTATCAGAATATCAAATGATGTTGATGCATATTTCTCACACTTTAGGTTTCCTAAGGTTGTGAAAGCTAGAAGATGGAGAACAAACTGACATTGCATATCGGTACATGAAAGGTACTTGATCTGAACTAAACACCAGAGATAATATTTTGGTTACTGCAGAGCTATTTATTCTTTTTGGAATTCTTGTCAAAGAGAGAGAGAAATCAATGAAACATCATAAAGAGAGAGAATTGATGGGAGAGATAAATCAATAAAATATCATAAAGAGAGAGAGAATTGATGGGAGAGAGAAATTAATGAAATATCCTAAGGGAGAGAAGGAGAAACATGAGAAATGAAGAAGATCAAATCTATAGGGAGAGTCTGCATGGAGTGATAATTTTGTGTAGTGATTAAACATATTAAATGTACAAGCTAGGGAGAGCTTACCGAGCTACAACATTTGTTTATATTGCTTATATAGTCGTAGAATAGATGTTTGGTATTCTATGGAATATTTCATAATTGTGTTGCCATCAATGCCAAAGTGAGAGATTGATAACCTACAACTTATTGAATATAATGATGGAATGAATGGACAAGTGAAAGACAATTATTAATGGTCATCGAGCTACTAAAGTGATATGTAAGACAATTAAATCAATTAATGTATTGCCATTGATGTCAACTAGTTTTGATTATACTTATCATGATGGTTACAAACATATAAAGAAGGAAAATGGTAAAGGAATGAGATATCTACATGAAGATGAGATGGATATGAAAGATATGGTTATGGTATACATTGGGCAACTTATTAATGAGTCTATGGCATCATATTGTTGACTTGATTGTATTACATAATTTTGTTATGTATTGAAGATCATAACTGAACAAGTTTATGTGGTCGGTAAATAAAGATTTATGTATACACTGAGCTAGTGCAGTGTATACCGAGTATAGTATTAACCAAGTAGGTAATCACCGAAATATTTTGGTATTGACTGAGTGAAAGAAATAAATAAAGATTATAACAACCAATTGAATTGATGAACTGGACAATTGCCTATGATTCCGAGGTAGAAGATAAAGTTTGGTATGATGATCTAACGATTGACAAAATTCAAGATTGATTGGATGAAGGAGAATGAAACATGTTATTGACACAACTGCCGAAGAAGGTTAAAGCGGCAAAATGAATGATGAAGATTATGATGCAAAATCTAACAGATGAAAATAAAATAGTTTATGATGTCTATTTAAGGAGACATCAGATTCATTATTGAGTCTGAGATTTTTGATACTGTAGGAGAATTCACATGAAAGGACTATTTTCATGCACCACTGATCAAAGTGGTCGTTGAAGATAGAATCGAGTTGAATTGCGAACTTTACCAAGCATCAAAGAAGCATACACTGAGTGGAATTTAAAGTTGGAGGATATGAAGGATTGATTTGTTTATTGATCAGAGGAGGTATTTTGAGTTTCGCATAGATATGAAAATCTACAAATCTTAGTTGTATTTGAATCAGATCATTAGTGTATCAGTTTAACCATTATTACAGTAAAATCTCTTAGCCGAGTAGGACTTAATAGTCTTTTGTATTTCAATATGACATTCAATGAATGTTGATTGTTTTCTTGTTGACCCCATAGTGAATGTTGATCAAGGGAGAATTGTTAGTGATAAATCCTCTGACTAGGTCACACCTTAGAATGTGTTTTGTAACCTTTAACATGGTTAGCTCCTAATCGATCTCACTTCAGAAGAGTGAATTATTTTGGGTTACCTGTCCCAGGTGGTTTTCCCCTAATAACCCTAACATGGTTTCCACATTAAAAATCTATGTGTTATGTGTGAATGATGTGTTGAATTGTTATTTTTCTCTACACATTTCTTAACTAGATAGATTGGTAAACACAGTAATGAATTTACTCTCAATCGGTAGATTAAGAGAAAGACACTGTTGATATCTTACCGAGTTGATTATTTGATTCAAAAGTTTGAATGTATACATCTAAGAGATTTGGGACTATAGGATAACTGTACTTTAACTGATTCACCCCCCCAGTTATCTAACATTACCACCTTCTTAACCTTGACCCAAAATTGTAGACCCCCATAGGCCTATACAATAGAATGTGGACACATAGACATACTTACTCTATCAAAATCTTTTGATCAAATGGTTGCATGAAAAGTTTTGCTGAGAAAAACTCAGATTTGTTTTTTTTTAAATTGTCAGAGGAAACAAGTGACATTAATGAAAACATTCCAACATGCAAGACCTCAAACATTCTAGGACACAAAAATCATTGGCAAGAATAAAGAGGCATATCATCACCTATCCAACTCATCAAGGATTCATCTTGAGAGAGAATTTTCAACTAAATATATGAATTTTATAACTTTATTTTTTGTGTAATAAATTCCCCTTCCTCTAGATGCCTCAGTGGACTATGAAACCGTCATTGAACCACTAGAAGAAGAATGCACAATAGTCTCTATCGAAGAAGATAAAATAGATTTTGATTGAAGCATTCTAGAAAATTTAGCTCAAGTGGACAACTGATGCAGGAGCATCCTGGGTGTAAGAGCAATCTTGCATCACCCAAAAATATTTCTGTTTTTATATTCAATAAGGGCTATTTTGTGCAGAGCTGCTATTTATGGAAAGTTACTATTTTTGGTAATTTTCGTATGTGCTCAGAATGATCTGATTTCTTTCTTGGAGGTTCATTTTGGTCATATAAGTCTGCCAGTAAAGTTTCATTGCCAGATCAAGTGTATATTGGAAGATATTGAAGATTTTCGGTATTGGCAGCAGGGTACAGAAACTTTGAACTCAGTTTTGAAAGCTTTAGAGGCCCCGAATGAGGTCAAAAATTTGGGTGACAGATGCTTGCACGGGTCAAGCCTGTAGAGCGCTTCGTGGCATTTCTGAAATGGGGTTATAATAGCCAATCGGGTCAACTGGTGATGACTTATGGTCTTCGGAAGTTGGGCCACCTGAAGTGGCGGAAAATAATTTTCTTCAAAATTTCTGTTCGGGTTTCAAAGGTTATCTTGAGCCGACTATGATGTAATAAAATGTAAAATAAAATAATTCTAAGTTTGGTCGGCCTTATTGGCTAAAATTCTGGAACCTTCCCAGGCGGTGGAAAATTGCCTATATAAGGAAGGCTGTATTATTGTCTTAGGCAGTTCAGAATAGTTCTGGGTAGTAGATCTGGGTAATAGTTCGAGGCTTTATCCTACAGAATATTGTAAGGGAATGCCCATGTGGCTTTGCATATTGTAATTCTGAAAGTTTTTAATTCCACATTTGTGGAGATAATAAGAAGCCAATTTTCTGTTCTTGCATATTGTTGTTGTTTCTCTATATCTGTTATGTGTTTGTGGTATTAAGGGGAGCACCCTTCATCAAGTGGTATCAGAGCAGGAGTTTTTGAGTGTGTAAATAGATCGCCGACTGTGAGGCAGTTTGCACCAGGACCGTGGTTAGGGTTTCAGCGAACATCGTGAAAATGCCTCCACGAAGAGAATGTGGCGGAAGAGCTGGTGCTGTGACACCTGAGGTTAGAGAGCTGCAGAGACAAGTGCGAGCATTGCAAGAAGAGATTCACAGAGGAATGAATCTTAATGTCAGAGATGAAAGTGAGGATGAATCCGAAGAAGAATATCAAGAAGGAGAAGTCAAAATTGTGAACCAGGAGAAAGAAAGACTTTTTCGGGCCATTTCTAAGATTGGGAAAAGACCTAAGATTGAGGTTCCTACATTTTCTGAAAATCTTAACCCAGAAGAATTGATCGACTGGATCAATGAATGTGAGGAATATTTTGAGTATGAAGATGTTGAGGATCCTGATAGGGTCAAATTTGCGAAGGCCAGACTGAAAGGTCATGCAAAGATCTGGTGGCAAGAAATTCAATTGGAGCGAAATAGAAGGGGAAAGGAGAAAATCACGAGATGGGATCGGATGGTGGATAAATTGAAGTGACAGTTCATTCCTGTTGATTATGAGCTTGACCTACTGAAGAAAATGCAGAGTTTGAAGCAAGCAGGAAGATCTGTTCAGGAGTATATAGAGGAGTTCTATCGACTTCTCATCAGAACAGGCCATGCAGAAGCTGATAAGGAGAAAGTTGCCCGATACCTTAATGGGTTAAGGCCAAGCATTTAGGAGGAGCTGAATCTGGTTTGAATGAACAGTATTGAAGAGGCATACCAGTTTGCCCTAAAAGTAGAGGAAAAGTTGAACAAGAAGTTTGAGAGCAGACAAAATGGAAGAGGTCGTGGTGGATGATCTGGTGGACGGTCATATGGTGGCCGAAATGAAGATCTGAAAAAGAAGGATGAGGCTAGTAGCAGTCAGAATCAGTGAGGAAATAATTTCAATCGCTTCCAGGATCAGAATAATAGAGATCAGAGAGAAAGAGGAAGAGGACAAGGATCTGGAAGAGGTGGCTTCCGTGGAACATGTTTTCACTGTGGAGAAGAAGGTCATAGGGCATTTGAATGTCCTCAACGCCAAGGTAGAACAGACAGGAGAAATGAAGGCCAGGCCAAAGTTGCACATGTAGATGAAGATGCCAGATCATCAAATTTTGAAGATGCTGAAAGAGGAGAAATGTTGATTAATAGAAGAGTCCTGTTGAGTGGTGAGAATGAACCTGAGCAAAGGAAGAGCCTGTTTCGCACCAGGTGCAAGTGTGAAGGTAAATGTTGTGATGTGATTATTGATAGCGGAAGCACTGACAATTTGGTGTCAGAAGAGATGGTGACAAAGTTGAAGCTCAAGAGACAGAAACACCCACATCCATATCGGATTGCCTGGGTACAGGATGACCACAAGGTCATGGTCAATGAACAATGCCTGGTGAAGTTCAAGATTGGTGGATACCAAGATGAGGTATTGTGTGATATCATATCTATGGATGCATGTCATATGTTGTTGGGTAGACCATGGCAGTTTGACAGATGTGTTGTACATGATGGTCGTGCGAATACCTATTCCCTGACAAAGGATGGAGTGCGACATAAGCTAAAACCATTGAAGGAGACTGAAGAAAAGGTATGTGGTAATGCAAGGATAACTTTTGTTGATGGAAGAAATTTCCTAGATGGTATGAGGCATGAGCATGTATGTTTTGCTTTAATTCCAAAAGCTGGTAAAGAGGAAGTAGGAGATGTTCCTGTAGAAGTTGCAAATTTGTTGAATGAGTTTCAGGATATTGTATCCGATAACGTGCCTGATGGATTACCACCAGTCAAGAAGATCAGTCATCAGATGGACTTGATTCCAAGAGAGAGTTTGCCGAATAAGGCAGCACATAGAATGACACCTGCAGAAAGTGAGGAGTTGAACAGACAAGTACATGAACTATTACAGAAAGGATTGATCCGTGAGAGTCTGAGTCCCTATGCTGTACCAGCGGTATTAGCACCAAAGAAGAATGGAGAGTGGAGGATGTGTATAGATTTCAGAGCAATAAACAAGATCACAATCAAGTATAGGTTTCCATTGCCACGAATGGATGATATTATAGATTGTTTGAGTGGAGCTGTGTATTTCTCGAAGATAGATTTGAAGAGTGGATATCACCAGATTCGGATCAGAGAAGGAGATGAATGGAAGACTGCCTTCAAGACAAAGGAAGGACTATATGAGTGGTTAGTCATGCCTTTTGGGCTAACCAATGCACTGAGCACTTTCATGCGGCTCATGAACGAGGTTCTGAAAGAATTTCTAGGTAAGTTTGTCATTGTTTACCTAGATGATATTTTTATTTTTAGCAAGACATTGGAGGAACACATGATGCATATTCGTATGATTTTTGAGAAGTTGAGAGATGAGAAATTGTTGATTAATTTGAAGAAGTGCAGTTTTGTGAAGAAAGAGTTAGTGTATTTGAGATTTGTAGTTTCAGCAGAAGGTCTAAAAATGGACCCAGAGAAGGTACATGCTATCCTTGAATGACCTACTCCAAGGAGTGCTACTGAGGTAAGATCTTTTCATGGTCTAGCTAGCTTTTACAGAAAGTTTATCAAAAATTTTAGTAGTATTTGTGGACCCTTGACTGAAACAATGAGAGGGGATAGAAAAGAATTTAAGTGGACTAATGGGGCAGAAAAGAGTTTTCAATTGTTGAAACAAAAAGTTACAGAACAACCTGTTTTAGCACTTCCAGATTTTAATAAGGTGTTTCAAGTAGATTGTGATGCTAGTGGTACTGCAATAGGAGCTGTTATGAGCCAAGAAGGTAAACCTGTTGCTTATTTCAGTGAGAAGTTAAATGATGCCAAGAGGAAATATTCTGTTTATGATCAGGAATTTTATGCTATAGTTCAAGCATTGAAGAAGTGGAGACACTATCTGCTTCCTAAGCAGTTTGTTTTGTATACTGATCATCAAGCTTTGCAATATTTGAATAGTCAAGGAAAGTTGAATCAGAGGCATTTGAAATGGGTTGAGTTTTTGCAGAGTTATACATTTGTTTTGAAACACAGGAGTGGAAAGTCCAATAGGGTTGCTGATGTTCTTAGCAAAAGGCAACTATTGCTGACAGAAATGTAGATTGAAGTGGTTGGGTTCAAGGAACTCAAGAATTTGTATCCCGAGGATCCTGATTTTGGTGAAGCTTGGAAAGCTTGTACATAACCTGTTACTCTAGACAGGACAAAATGGTTGGATTTCATCATCCAGGATGATATGCTATTCAGAGGGAGTCAGTTGTGCATTCTACGAAGTTCTATGAGGGAGAATCTCATCAAGGAAAAGCATAGCGGATGATTGGCTGGACATTTTGGTCGTGATAAAGCCCTTGGTTTGGTTAGTGAGAATTATTATTGGCCACAGTTACAGCAAGATGTGAAGAAGTTTGTACAGAGTTGTAGAGTATGTCAGATAGCGAAAGGAGTGAAGTAGAATACAAGGTTGTATCAGCCATTACCTGTACCAGAGAAGCCTTGGGAGGATATTAGTATGGACTTTATTCTTGGTTTACCGAGAACTCAGCGGGGACATGATTCTATTTTTGTGGTGGTTGACAGATTTTCAAAGATGGCACATTTCATTCCTTGCAAGAAGACTAATGATGCTGTTCATGTAGCAGAATTGTTTTTCAGAAAAGTAGTGAGACTTCATGGTTTGCCAAAGACCATAGTTTCAGATCGGGACACTAAGTTTGTTGGATATTTCTGGCGTACATTATGGAAGAAGTTGAAGACAAATTTGAAGTTCAGTTCATCGCATCATCCACAGACTGATGGAAAAATAGAGGTGGTGAATAGGCGTTTGGGAAATTTGCTGAGATGTTTGGTTGGAGATAAGCCAATAGGATGGGATTTGATTTTACCACAGGCGGAATTTTCATACAATAATTCTGTCAACAGGAGCACTGGTAAATCACCATTCCAGATTGTATATGGAAGTAGTCTAAGAAATGCATCTGAATTGAGGAAGATAGATAAAGGAGAAATAAGTAGTGCTGAAGCTGAGGATTTTGCAGAACACTTGAAGAACATCCATGGGGAGGTGAGGAAGCATATTACCAAGATGAACGCACAGTATAAGGCTAAGGCAGATGAGAAAAGAAGATATAAAGAATTTCAGGTTGGTGATGAAGTCATGGTTCATTTGCGGAAGGAGCGGTTTCCGGTTGGTACATATAACAAGCTAAAAATAAAGAAGTTTGGACCATGTAAGATATTGAAGAAGCATGATTCAGGAAATGCATATGAGGTAGAATTGCCTAGTGAGCTAAATATTTCACCAGTGTTTAACATTTCAGATCTGACAGAGTATCATGAAGGAGGTGTTGACAATGAGATCACAGCAGCACAGTGGAGTATTCCAGCAACTAGTTCAGACACTAAGGAGATTGAAGATATACTGGATAGTCGTGTTGGCAGAAGCACAAGGAACAGGACATATGAAGAATATCTAGTCAAGTGGAAAGGATGACCTGTTGAAGATTCATCATGGCTGACAAAGGAGGAGGTTAGCCGTCTTGGTTTTCCTCTGCACACCTGAGTCGTGACAGGGTCACTTCTCAAATTACCCTGGGTGTCTGATGCAGGAGCATCCTGGGTGTAAGAGCAATCTTGTATCACCCAAAAATATTTCTATTTTTATATTCAATAAGGGCTATTTTGTGCAGAGCTGCTATTTATGGAAAGTTACTATTTTTGGTAATTTTTGTATGTGCTCAGAATGATCTGATTTCTTTCTTGGAGATTTATTTTGGTCATATAAGTCTGCCAGTAAAGTTTCATTGCTAGATCAAGTGTATATTGGAAGATATTGAAGATTTTCGGTATTGGCAGCAGGGTACAGAAACTTTGAACTCAGTTTTGAAGGCTTTAGAGGCCCCAGATGAGGTCAAAAATTTGGGTGACGGGTGCTTGCACGGGTCAAGCCTGTAGAGCGCTTCGTGGCATTTCTGAAATGGGGTTATAATAGCCGATCGGGTCAACTGGTGATGACTTATGGTCTTCAGAAGTTGGGCCACCTGAAATGGCAAAAAATAATTTTCTTCAAAATTTCTGTTCGGGTTTCAAAGGTTATCTTGAGCCAACTATGATGTAATAAAATGTAAAATAAAATAATTCTAAGTTTGGTCGGCCTTATTGGCTAAAATTATGGAACCTTCCCAGGCGGTGGAAAATTGCCTATATAAGGAAGGCTGTATTATTGTCTTAGGCAGTTCAGAATAGTTCTGGGTAGTAGATCTGGGTAATAGTTCGAGGCTTTGTCCTACAGAATATTGTAAGGGAATGCCCATGTGGCTTTGCATATTGTAATTCTGAAAGTTTGTAATTCCACATTTGTGGAGATAATAAGAAGCCAATTTTTTGTTCTTGCCTATTGTTGTTGTTTCTCTATATCTGTTATGTGTTTGTGGTATTAAGGGGAGCACCCTTCATCAACAACTCACCATGAGAGGGGGCTATTTATGTCCCCTTGTCTTTGAGGCTTGAAGAATCACTAGATTATGAATTAGCAATTTGATTATTACTTTTTTTTGTCTTAATCTCTATTATTATTGGGGTTTTGATTATTTTTATGATATTTTACTATGGTCAACTCTCCATCTATTTTAGAAAGAGAAGTTGAACAAGCCAAGTGTAAGGCTTATTAAGAGGGAATACCAGAGAAAATTCTTTTATTTTATGGTTAGAGGATTGACATTTAAAATAAGTGTTTGAAAAATTCAAACAAGGGACAGCTTGGTATGACACACTTAACTAATTTGAATATTTACATTGTAATATAAGTGAAGTTGGAAAGTCCAACCTCAACAAAACATGCTTGTATGGATGAGTTGAAAAGAACTTTTCAAGCTCACACAAATAATTGTACCAAGCGAATCAACAATTTTGGTCAAGAAATTCTACCAAGGTAAAGGTAAACCTAAGAATTTTATCCAGGCTAGCACACAAAGAGCCTTTTTATTGAAGACCATAAAAGTATCAAGTCCAAGGTTCAAAAATCAAAAGGGATGCAAAAACATACTATGAGGCATGTTTAAGGATGGCCTCTTCATAGCTAGCTTTGGCAAACTAAAATGGACTCAATGCATGACCCAATTCTTGTTGACCCAATCCTCAAGCATGCTTTTGTGGTGAGTTTTCCCAACAAAGTAACCTATTAAAGTAAAATGTTCAAGTCATTCATGGGGACTATCAAATTTTAGGATGGCCAAAACCACATGTGGAGGAGAATCATATTTAATACCCCATTTTAAACCTTGATAACAAATTTTTGGGGCCACTTATCAGAGGAGCCTTAATTTGGAGTCATCAAAACATCAACAACAATAAAAATTGCTAGGTTGATAAAATTAGACACCATTAAGAAAACCAAACTAAAAAAATCCTACAATAAATGAGGTAGAATAAGATTTTGTAGCACCAAAGATTTATGTATACTACTTGTCTTCAATGAGGCATACAAAAATACACTTCACTACCCTCCAACATAAAAACGCCTTGATACGTGCAAGAAATCAATATAATATTGTTACCTCATGTACAAAAATAAATGGTTATCAATGGGGTTAATTATATTTTGTATCATACATTAGGAAAGAGGATGACCCGCTAGGCTTGAGTGGGATCAAGCACTTAGTAGGTGTCGTTGATCCTTCACTAATATGGAAATTTGATAGGGAGATATAAGATCTAGGATGAAATGGGGGAAAAGATTGAATTTATATGTATGTTGACTAACCAAAAATAGATAGATTTGTATAGATACCATAAATGGGGTCTAGAGGATGAAACTGACCTGTAAAATCAATTTGAGGCAAATCTATGGGGAATATGTCCCCCTCGCCAACCTATTCCCTAAACTTTTTGATGATTTCAATTGTACATTGTCCATGAGATCTTAAAATTCCTAGATCTAATTTGGTGCAAGTGCCACCTGTACCTACACATAAAAAATATGGAAAATATTGTGTAGAGAGGGATTTTCCTTAGTCAAACCTCAGTTGAGGAATCAAACTTTGAAATTAAATGAAATATGATTGAAAGGAAAGTATGATGATATGAAAAATATGCTAGATATGTATTATAAATTAACTTATACCTTGATGGTGTGATGCTTATTTGGATGTAATTGTTGGAGATTTGCTAGCAAGCCAGTACTGATTGTATGTTTATCATTGATGACAACATATGGTAAGTAGCATACGTGGAAGACTTTGTTGACTTGGTGGTCAGCACCTCCTTGGAGATTCATGACATGGCTTAACCGCCTCCCGTGGATCGGGTTAAATCTGACATTTGTATCGGGCATTGATAGTTCGAGCTTTTGGTGCAACGGCAAATGATTCCAACAATTGGTATCAGAGTCTTAGGTCACGGGTTTGAGTCTCCCTTCAGTGGGTGCTGAAGGCTCAGTCGGTGCTGAGGGGGAGATTGTTGACTTGGTGGTCAGCACCTCCTTGGAGATTCGTGACATGGTTTAAATGCCTCCTGTGGATTGGGTTAAATCTGGCATTTGTATCAGGCATTGATAGTTCAAGTTTT
Source organism: Chamaecyparis obtusa (assembly GCA_027943335.1). Taxonomy (NCBI): domain Eukaryota; kingdom Viridiplantae; phylum Streptophyta; class Pinopsida; order Cupressales; family Cupressaceae; genus Chamaecyparis; species Chamaecyparis obtusa. The sequence goes on from BSBK01001994.1 coordinate 1,479,549, forward strand.
TGGTGCAACGAAAAATGATTCCAACAGAATTATGCAGTAAGCTTTGAGTATATGTAGCATGGACATGTTATTGACATGCTATCATGGACGCAGAGGTTAATTGTTTATACAGATAGTTGTGTAGCAGCTTGTGTCAGCAGTGTTCCTGATAGAGTTACATGCAGTGTTCTGTGAGCGATTGTCCATATAGTTATCATGGAGCCTTGCGCCTTTGCATATATGATGGAGTCATGCTAGTGATGTTACATTCATGGATACAAAGTCTGGTATACAGTAGAAGTGAAGTTATACAGAGACCGAAAATCGAGAAATATTTACCGAGGAAGATATTGATCCTACACCGAACGATGAACAAAGAAGAGAACAAGTACTAGAAAAATTTGTGAAGAGACACCATCCACATAATTAGATTATTGGAGACAATGAAGATGGCATGATGAGATGAAGTAAGTTGAGAAAAAAACACATGTTTAGTTTGTGAATTTGAACCTAACAATGTTAGAGATGCACTTGAGAATGATGAATGAATTAAAGCCATGAATGAAGAAATAGACCAGACACTGAAAAACAAAACATGGACATTGGTACCGAGACCAAATGATAAGAATATAATTGAAACCAAATGGATATTCAGAAACAAGTTGAATGAGAATGGTGAAGTCACTAGGAATAAGGGAAGACTTATATGCAAAGGGTATGCACAAGAAGAAGGAATTGATTATGGTGAGACTTTTGCACCAGTTGCAAGACTTGAAGGAGTTAGAATATTTCTTGCATATTCTGCCTACAAAGGATTTAAAGTATATCAAATGGATGCCAAATTTGCATTTTTGAATGGAATACTTGAGGAAGAGGTATACATTGAACAACTTGAAAGTTTTGTTGATCCAAATCATAAAAACATGGTATGTAAGTTGCACAAAGCACTATATGGATTGAAACAAGCACCGAGAGTGTGGTATGAAAGACTGCATTCATATCTTATTAGTATTAGATTTGTTAGAATAAGTGACAACAACAATTTATACTTGAAAGGTGAAACTGATGATAAGATTCTTATTTCTAAATTTTTTGTTGATGATATCATATTTGGAGGACATGATAATCTATGAAAAACATTTGTTGATGAAATGAGAAAAGAATTTGAAATGTCAATGTTTGGAGAGATTAAATTATTTCTTGGTTTGCAAATTTTACAACAAAGTGAAGGTATATTTATTACACAATCAAAGTACATCAAAGAAGTGTTGAAGACCTTTGGAATGAAAGATTCAAAAATGGTTGGTACACCTATGGTTACAAAATGCAAATTAACAAAGGATGATTAGTCAACCGAGGTAAATCAAACATTATACAAATCAATGATTGGCAAGTTGATGTATGTTATGCATAGTAGACTAGACATTGCACATGCAGTTGGTATTGTAGCAAGATTTTATGCTAATCCTAAAGAATCACATATGATTGTTGTTAAAAGGATCTTGCGATACTTGAAGAAAACTGAAAACTATGGTTTATGGTACAAGAAAGAGGGCAATTTTGAACTACAAGTTTACAACGATGCAGATTGGGCTGGAAATATTGATGACCGAAAGAGCACTACTGGTGGAGCATTCTTTTTGGGAGAAAGATTACTTACTTGGATAAGCAAGAAACAAGCATGCATTTATCAGTCCACTGCCAAAGTAGAATATGTTGCTGCTGCTACTAATTGTTCAAACATTGCATGGATAAAACAACTCTTGGAAGGGATGAATGAAGAAATCATTACCCGATGATAATATATTGTGATAACACAAGTGCTATACATATTTATAAGAATCCATTGATGCATGCAAAGACAAAGCATATATCTATAAAGTATCACTACTTGAGGGAACAAGTACATGACAAGCAAGTAAAACTGGAGTTTGTGAAATCAAAAGAACAACATATATATTTTCTAAACCGTTACCTAAAGATACATTTGAGTACTTGAGGACTTGACTAGGGGTCCATCCCCCGTCTGTCGGTCACTAAGGTGATCAGGAGATTGCATCAACTTATACTTTATCAGAATATCAAATGATGTTGATGCATATTTCTCACACTTTAGGTTTCCTAAGGTTGTGAAAGCTAGAAGATGGAGAACAAACTGACATTGCATATCGGTACATGAAAGGTACTTGATCTGAACCGAACACCAGAGATAATCTTTTGGTTACTGCAGAGCTATTTATTCTTTTTGGAATTGTTGTCAAAGAGAGAGAGAAATCAATGAAACATCATAAAGAGAGAGAATTGATGGGAGAGATAAATCAATAAAATATCATAAAAAGAGAGAAAGAATTGATGGGAGAGAGAAATTAATGAAATATTCTAAGGGAGAGAAGGAGAAACATGAGAAATGAAGAAGATCAAATCTGTAGGGAGAGTCTGCATGGAGTGATAATTTTGTGTAGTGATTAAACATATTAAATGTACAAGCTAGGGAGAGCTTACCGAGCTACAACATTTGTTTATATTGCTTATATAGTCGTAGAATAGATGTTTGGTATTCTATGGAATATTTCATAATTGTGTTGCCATCAATGCAAAAGGGAGAGATTGATAACCTACAACTTATTGAATATCTTGATGGAATGAATGGACAAGTGAAAGACAGTTATTAATGGTCATCGAGCTACTAAAGTGATATGTAAGACAATTAAATTAATTAATGTATTGCCATTGATGTCAACTAGTTTTGATTATACTTATCATGATGGTTACAAACATATAAAGAAGGAAAATGGTAAAGGAATGAGATATCTACATGAAGATGAGATGGATATGAAAGATATGGTTATGGTATACATTGGGAAACTTATTAATGAGTCTATGGCATCATATTGTTGACTTGATTGTATTACATAATTTTGTTATGTATTGAAGATCATAACCGAACAAGTTTATGTGGTCGGTAAATAAAGATTTATGTATACACTGAGCTAGTGCAGTGTATACCGAGTATAGTATTAACCAAGTAGGTAATCACCGAAATATTTTGGTATTGACTGAGTGAAAGAAATAAATAAAGATTATAACAACCAATTGAATTGATGAACTGGACAATTGCCTATGATTCCGAGGTAGAAGATAAAGTTTGGTATGATGATCTAACGATTAACAAAATTCAAGATTGATTGGATGAAGGAGAATGAAACATGTTATTGACACAACTGCCGAAGAAGGTTAAAGCGGCAAAATGAATGATGAAGATTATGATGCAAAATCTAACAGATGAAAATAAAATAGTTTATGATGTCTATTTAAGGAGACATCAGATTCATTATTGAGTCTGAGATTTTTGATACTGTAGGAGAATTCACATGAAAGGACTATTTTCATGCACCACTGATCAAAGTGGTCGTTGAAGATAGAATCGAGTTGAATTGCGGACTTTACCAAGCATCAAAGAAGCATACACTGAGTGGAATTTAAAGTTGGAGGATATGAAGGATTGATTTGTTTATTGATCAGAGGAGGTATTTTGAGTTTAGCATAGATATGAAAATCTACAAATCTTAGTTGTATTTGAATCAGATCATTAGTGTATCAGTTTAACCATTATTACAGTAAAATCTCTTAGCCGAGTAGGACTTAATAGTCTTTTGTATTTCAATATGACATTCAATGAATGTTGATTGTTTTCTTGTTGACCCCATAGTGAATGCTGGTCAAGGGAGAATTGTTAGTGATAAATCCTCTAACTAGGTCACACCTTAGAATGTGTTTTGTAACCTTTAACATGGTTGGCTCCTAATCGATCTCACTTCAGAAGAGTGAATTATTTTGGGTTACCGGTCCCAGGTGGTTTTCCCCTAATAACCCTAACATGGTTTCCACATTAAAAATCTATGTGTTATGTGTGAATGATGTGTTGAATTGTTATTTTTCTCTACACATTTCTTAACTAGATAGATTGGTAAACACAGTAATGAATTTACTGTCAATCGGTAGATTAAGAGAAAGACACTGTTGATATCTTACCGAGTTGATTATTTGATTCAAAAGTTTGAATGTATACATCTGAGAGATTTGGGACTATAGGATAACTGTACTTTAACTGATTCACCCCCCCAGTTATCTAACATTACCACCTTCTTAACCTTGACCCAAAATTGTAGACCCCCATAGGCCTATACAATAGAATGTGGACACATAGACATACTTACTCTATCAAAATCTTTTGATCAAATGGTTGCATGAAAAGTTTTGCTGAGAAAAACTCAGATTTGTTTTTTTTTAAATTGTCAGAGGAAACAAGTGACATTAATGAAAACATTCCAACATGCAAGACCTCAAACATTCTAGGACACAAAAATCATTGGCAAGAATAAAGAGGCATATCATCACCTATCCAACTCATCAAGGATTCATCTTGAGAGAGAATTTTCAACTAAATATATGAATTTTATAACTTTATTTTTTGTGTAATAAATTCCCCTTCCTCTAGATGCCTCAGTGGACTATGAAACCGTCATTGAACCACTAGAAGAAGAATGCACAATAGTCTCTATCGAAGAAGATAAAATAGATTTTGATTGAAGCATTCTAGAAAATTTAGCTCAAGTGGACAACTCACCATGAGAGGGGGCTATTTATGTCCCCTTGTCTTTGAGGCTTGAAGAATCACTAGATTATGAATTAGCAATTTGATTACTACTTTTTTTTGTCTTAATCTCTATTATTATTGGGGTTTTGATTATTTTTATGATATTTTACTATGGTCAACTCTCCATCTATTTTAGAAAGAGAAGTTGAACAAGCCAAGTGTAAGGCTTATTAAGAGGGAATACCAGAGAAAATTCTTTTATTTTATGGTTAGAGGATTGACATTTAAAATAAGTGTTTGAAAAATTCAAACAAAGGACAGCTTGGTATGACACACTTAACTAATTTGAATATTTACATTGTAATATAAGTCAAGTTGGAAAGTCCAACCTCAACTAAACATGCTTGTATGGATGAGTTGAAAAGAACTTTTCAAGCTCACACAAATAATTGTACCAAGCGAATCAACAATTTTGGTCAAGAAATTCTACCAAGGTAAAGGTAAACCTAAGAATTTTATCCAAGCTAGCACACAAAGAGCCTTTTTATTGAAGACCATAAAAGTATCAAGTCCAAGGTTCAAAAATCAAAAGGGATGCAAAAACATACTATGAGGCATGTTTAAGGATGGCCTCTTCATAGCTAGCTTTGGCAAACCAAAATGGACTCAATGCATGACCCAATTCTTGTTGACCCAATCCTCAAGCATGCTTTTGTGGTGAGTTTTCCCAACAAAGTAACCTATTAAAGTAAAATGTTCAAGCCATTCATGGGGACTATCAAATTTTAGGATGGCCAAAACCACATGTGGAGGAGAATCATATTTAATACCCCATTTTAAACCTTGATAACAAATTTTTGGGGCCACTTATCAGAGGAGCCTTAATTTGGAGTCATCAAAACATCAACAACAATAAAAATTGCTAGGTTGATAAAATTAGACACCATTAAGAAAACCAAACTAAAAAAATCCTACAATAAATGAGGTAGAATAAGATTTTGTAGCACCAAAGATGAAGTTGACATCAAAATAATACCACAACATAAACAAATACATAATATGAAAAAAGTTGTAGACACTTAAAAAAGCAATCCTAAAAAACCTACGATAAATGCAGTAAAATTAAGAATTATTTGCATCAAACATGAAATATGACATCAAAATAGTAACACATAAGACATAGTATTAAAACATTTGACTTTAATAGAAAATTTGATTTTAAGTGAAAAAAGAATGAAATAAGAACTCGTCTAATAAATCATGTTTTCAATAAACTTATTTCCAAACAAACTAAAATCTATTTTATCTATTAAATATTTTAAAACAACATAAATTTATATATATAAATGAAGTTGATTTTATAAAACTCTACATTAAAAGTACTAATAAATCAAAATGCTTCCTACTCCAAATCTTCATAAAAATTTTCATTGACATTGCCTTATATTCAAATCTAAACTCCTTTTTGAACTGCTTTTATTATAATATAACATAAGAAGGAAACCCAAGATGTCAAGCAAAGTCTAGTGTGGGGCCCTCGTCAATCCTCTCGTTATTTTGACCGGAATGGAAGGTAACCAACCGACTGACTGACTACCTTTTAAAATGTAGATATTTCTGTTGAGATATTTATAGAGATATTTATAGAGATATTTATGTTTTCAAAATATCCCATTCAACTTCCTAGATATTTCTGTTCATGGGATGCTATTATTATTATTATTATTATTATTATTACATCTCGTGCTATTTTGGATTGTATAGTCAGAATTATTTTATTGCATATAATATGTTTTATATATAAATAAATTAGTGGACTATAGCTCATTACCATTTTAGGAAAATCTAAACCACTCGGGTAAAGTAAAAGGTTGCTTCGTTTGAAGATATGATGCATTATTATTACATTCCCTCTACATTCGGTCCCCACTATGGAGGAAACAATTTAAGTAATATATCAAAGAATTGATTTAGTAGTTACATTTCATGGTTAAGGAGTAAAGGGGGGAGATTGTATATTTATTTAGTTTATTATGTTTTTTTAGTTTATTTGGGTTGTAAAATTACAGGTATCGACTTATTTTTAACTAGTGATAAAGTAGTTAACATTAACCAATCAAAATTTACTATTTTTTAAAAAATACTATATTTTGATATTTTATAAAGTAAATTACAAAATACTTAATTTGGTCATCAGAATTAATTCCAGTTATTTTCTAATATTACTTTATTAAGCCATGTACTAAATATCTGACAATCTTGATTTATATGTTAATTACAGTTTTAAAATGATAATTTGACAATAACAACATAATGTCATTATTAAATTATGGTTTGACTTTTGTTAATTTTAGGATCTTACTATTTAATTATTATTTTTTTAATATTTTAATTTTTATACAAAAATAAATTATCATGTTTATACAATATAGATTATAATTTTATTTTAAAAATATTGTATATAGATTATAATTTTAAAAATTAAAAAATGTTCTTATATTTTCAATAATTATCTTTTAAATACGGTTCATCAATTTAATTTTTTCACATAATCATTCATTTAGATATTAAATATATATCAATTTAAAAATATTTTATTTTACATGTATTTCATGCATGTTATTTTTTAATATAATTAAAATTGCTAAAATAAATAAATACTAAATCAAATTTAGTTACACTTGGTTATTAATTTATTATTTTTTAAATATTCAAATTCTTTTCCCAAGTTTAAACAATGCTACCAGTGGAAAATATAAACTTTGTTCATATCATTTCTAAGTTTGTTTTTGCTATCTAGTATGAGAGCGTGAGCCTATATTTATACCTCTTTAGTTGAGAATCAAATACTAAGGGGTATTTATTTGGTAAAGTAGTCCAATACACAATCTTGGCCTCATCTCTTATATCATACTTCTAAGAGTTTGAAGCCTCGTGGATGGTGTAATCAAGGAACACAACATCACCCTTCCCAATCATGCTCAACTAATTGATTCAAACTTCTTTAATGTTTGAAAGACAATTTTAAAAACATGTATATTAATAAGAAGCACTATATTTTTGCCACTTATAATATTAATTGAATTTTTTCTAAATACAATTAATTATATATTAATTTTTAATATTAATATTTTGAATTGCATTCTACAATCATTCATCAAAATAAAAATAATAATAAAAATTAAATTATCATATAAGCTATCTATAAATAAGATACATGAAAAAATACAAAACCATTAAGTGGGTTTCTCAACCTAATATCATTTTTTAATATTAATATTTTGAATTGCATTCTACAATCATTCATCAAAATAAAAATAATAATAAAAATTAAATTATCATATAAGCTATCTATAAATAAGATACATGGAAAAATACAAAACCATTTAAGTGGGTTTCTCAACCTAGAGTATTTTTTTATTCCTTCTTAAACTCCTCAAACGAGCAAAGAAAGTGAGGGGGAAGAAGACACATTATTCAATAAATTATACTAATACAATGGGAAACACTAGAGGATTGAAGACTCATTGTTTATTGGATTAAATATTGTTAAAAAACTAATGCAAAAATACCAAAAGATAAGGTTGAAACCAATAAATATGTTAATGGGACACCCACATAACCTTTGACTAATTAAACACTTTGTTAGCACTAGAAAAATACACATTTTATCCTCTCCCAAGTCAAAACATTCTTATCCTCGTGAATTGAAAAGACAAAAGAATCCCCATTCTACTCATTTTTTTTCTCCAACATAAAAAACAATTCTTGTTTTATTAAGAGCTTCCCTTTGTCTCACATTACCTCCAATTTTCACAACATTTGCATTGAATAAATGATTATTATTATTGACAGTGACTATCTAGAAAGAGTTGTACCATGCAAGAGTGGCCCTCCTCCTTAGGAGGGGAGACCATCACAACCTTTTAATGTGAATCACCGACTTTGATTTGGCCCCACCCCCATTTGATTTTGATATTGATTGCTTAGGATATTTTCTCCACAATTTTATCCCCATGTCATCATTTTGGATATACTCCTAACATAATATTTGTTAGAGAATGTGACACAAAGGACTGTCTCTTTGTCCCTTGCAGCTCATAAAGATCTCCATGAAAATGATTCAAACCATGACTTAAAAAGTTAAGAAAAAAGCATTCACTTGAATACCTACAATAAGATAAATTTGTTTTCTAACACTATTTGAATAAAGATATTTGTTCAATAAACACTATTTGTACAAAGATATTTGTTTAGAAACAATATTTGAATAAAATTTATTTGTTAAGAATTAATACAGAGTTTAAGAGATTGAGATTGAGTTCATTAAAGTATTAAGTTTTATTGTCAGTGTTTATTGGGTTACTAGCATGCTTGAGCCTTATAGTGTATTTTATAAGTGTAATGTAGATTATAAGTTATGCTTATAAATTTCATTATGAGACATGTGCATTGTGATGGCCCATAATCATTTGCTTTATTGTGAAGATTCAAGTTAAATTTCTTTAAGCATTATTAAGTGTGAAAATTTAAGTGTAGATTTTTAGTCTTCTATTGTTTGGCTTCTAAGTTGTTGTAATTAAAAAGTTAAGTATTGTATTTCCTCGCAATAAATTCAGATTGGTTTGTGTCTTCTAGAAATAATTAAAAATAATTAAATTGTCAACCCTTTAAGAACTAAATATTATATTACTTAGAAGGAATTAAATATTTTTATCTATTGCCTTAGATACTTGTTTGAACTATATTTGTAGATACTTTAAAAATTATAGTAGGTTTTATAATCATTCTTATTACCTTATAAGATTTTTTAGATGTTGAGAAAATGAGAATGTTGTGTGTTGTTGTGAAACCTACCCTATGTTTCCTACAAACCCTAATTGTGTTGCTACCAATATCCAGAGTTGGACAATCAGCCAGATCCCAAGTTGTTTCTTTTAGTGCCCTCTAGAGCCCACACTACACTCAAACTCCCCCCCCCCCAAAAAAAAAAAATATTAAGAAGAAAGCATATGATCATGGTAGTTCAGAGATAGAAACAAACAAAGGCGAAAATTTGTTCAAGCCAATGTTTTCTCTAGAGAATACCTTGGTGAATTTGGATGCCAGATATAGAGCTACTCACACTGGTAACAAGAACCCATCATCCATTGATGTTTCAATGCACCCCACAACAATCACTGAAATACAAGACATCCAAAAATTAGGATAAGTTGGTTTTGTTTCAACTACCTGATGACACCATTGATGTTATTTCAAAATATAAATAAAAAACAATTATGTTGTTTTTCCTTAGAGGTATTCCATCATAACATGATTTTTTCAAATGGGCACACAATAATTGGAAACTTAGGGGCTAAACCATTTAGGGGTTTGGATAGGGGATATGTAGCATGTACATTTTTAGACCTTGGTCATGCCCATGTGGTGCTCCAATATGGTTCCTAGATTATTTTTGGCCAAACTTGTTTAAATTCATGCTTCAAATCTTGATTTTCACTTGGAAGGCATTACTAAATCAAGTTACTCAATGTGGTTTGATTCTCTCTTTCTCAAGCTATCCTTCCACACCTTCTTGCAAGATATCATCGCTCAACTAGTTAAATTTCTATGGTGCAAGAAACATTGTAGTAAATGGACAACACATGTGCTCTCACCCTAGGGATTACATTGAAATGATCCTAACCCAATTGATTCCTATCTCTATTAAACTTTTAGGATCTAATTTTGAATTTGATCAATATATTATTTATCTCAACAAACCTAATGCATGTTTATACTATCATAGGGAATGACACCTCATCCACGATTGTCCTTTCTATAAGCCTAAAGTTTCTCAGCCACCCTTAAATAATCCCCATGTTGTTGCCCCAACATTTGATGTTGAATCTTAGAATCCTACATATGTTCTGCTCTCTTCTCAAAATATTCTCAACACCCCTCATCTACCCAATACCCAATGTTCTCCCTCCTCACCCCCCCTCACCCCATCTTCCACACCACCATCCTGGAAACAAGACATTGGAAAGATGTAGTTAATGGACCGTAACAAAGGGCACACATGTATACGACTGATAGAAGAACACGATACATCTAGAAAATTGTCACAACAAGATCAGTCTCTTTGTATCCTTGTGCTAATAGAGCTTCAAGGTTCATTCAAAGATATCCTAAGAGATAAAAGACATGATGAGCAACACATCAGGAGGAATCATATCACGTGCAAGTGAATACATAAAAATAAAGAGGCGTTGCATGAACGAGATAACCTAGCAAATCACCCGCCTTCTAATCTTTCTAATCATTATAAAGAGATGATAGACAAGATGCTCAAGGAAGTACAATTATTGTAAGTACATATAATAAAATTGTATATAAAACATATTTTCATTACTCTTTTGACTCTTTTAATTTATAAAATGGCATATTGCGTTTTAAACTATTTATATTCTAATTGATTTGCATGCATAAATACAATGAACTCAAGATCTAAATGACATTATTATAATAATTATATAATTTCTCTTACAATTAGATAAATCTGTAAATTAATAATTTATTAAATAAATAAATTTGTACAAGAATATAATCTCCCGAAAAAAATCTAATAAATTTATCCATAAGATTTATATTCCATACTAAAATGTTGCATAATTTATTCATAAGATTGATATTCCATACTAAAATGACTTATGCAACATTTTAAAGATTAAAAATAAGAATGAAACAATCCAATAAATTGCATTATCTTATTGATGAAATCTTAGCAACACGTACATTCACAAATTTAAGATAACATATGAAGTTGCTAAGAATAGAACAATATAAAAAGAATGAAAAAGCTGCAAAAAATGATAGTATTTGCGAGAGGAATGATAGATACCACTTTACTAAGAATATCAGAATTGTTTACCAATTGTTCAGAATACTTTTATGACGAATTTTGTTGATTTCTATTCCTCTTCTGAGCTATTGTCCCTTCACCAATCAATGAATTTCTTCTACTTCATAAATAAAATTCTATGAATTCCTCAAGATAAGTTCACATTTTCCAACAAACTGTCAAATAATTTATGTACCTTGTCCATGCTTACACATAGACATCATTGATTGGAAGACATGAAAAAGTTGATTTGATCAGAAATTTTAAAGAGATTTCAAGGAATTAATTGGTTGAATTGCAGGCTACTAAATTGATGGCATACAATAATGTGTTTCAGATTACATTACTGACTCTGTAAAATATTCCTTGTACTGACACACACTTAGAAATAATTCTTCCTTAGTTCTTGCCTTGTCAAGTATGTGTACATTTGTTATAGGCTCCTAATTTGTATAATAATTTCCGGGCAATTCAGAGGCCTCTACAACAAGTTTATAGGCTTATTGGGTAAAGATAAATAAAGCGTCAAAACAAATATTTTTGAACAGTGGAAGATCTTTAAGTATTAATTTTTTTAGGTAGATTGTGTTAGAGTTTTTCATCAATGTTTCAAATCACATTCTGTGATCGACCATCACGATAGTAAGATAACATAAAAAGATCAAAAATTAATCATTGAAATATCTTTCATTTGATTCTCCTATCTATCTTATTTGTAACGCTGAAAGATCTTTTGTGTAATCATCACATCATTCAGTATTAATGGAGAAGCTGAAGTTCTTGTGCAGAAGCTTGAGACAAGTCACTTGCATTGATTTTAGGAAGTTTTTGTAAGGGAATGTGTTGGGACCATCGTTGTGTTTCGATTCACTCTAAAACACGTCTGTTGTTGTACATTTGAATGAAGGCATTGGTTATGTGGTTTATCTATGGCTGTATTTTTTTTTTTTTTCAAAGATTGAAGGAATCGGGTAGCCTCTTTATAAACTGTAGTGCACAGGGTAAACTTTTTTAACGTGACTAGTGATGCTAGCATGACACATCTTCTAGTACCACGTGGATTGGGGGATTCTAGACCTTGTGACCTCATGTTTTACCACAAGAAGTTCTCACCAATCACACTAGGCCCCTAGCTCATTAACTCAAATTTCATGTGACATTGTTGTAATAATTATATGATTTATCTACTGAAGAAAGTATTTGTAGATTAGTAATTTTTGAACAAATAAATTTACAAAAAAAGACCATTCTCATATTAAACAACAAAACGAAAGAAATCTTACTAACATTTTCTCATTCATAAATGAAAGAATTATAAATTTAATAAATTACACTAACAAAATGAGAACTTAATTATATGATTTAGAGGAAAGGGAAGAACAATGATAAGCCTGTGAAAAAGAGTTCCACTTTACTAAGAATCAGACTTGGTTACCAATTGTTTCACACCCAGATAAGACTGAATTTAAATGCATGGACTGTTGAGAGGGAATGATGGAGAGAATTTTTATCATGAATGCTGTTGATTTCTATTGTCCCCACACCAACCAAGAGGTATAAATCAGCCAGATGAGATTCTATAATTATTTCCTCACATTTTCCAACACACTGTCAAATAATATGTGTGCCTTAGACTATGATTGGAAGATATGAAAAGGTTGGATATGTTGAGAAATCTTTAAGAGATTTCAAGAAATTTAAGTAGTGGCCATAATTCCACAACATTTTCCACTAAATTGATGGCATGCAATAATGTGTTTCAGACTCTTTCATGGATTACATTACTGACTGTGTAAAATATTCCTTCTGCATCAGCCATGACATCCACTCAGAAATAATTTTCTTATGGTACATTTATTCTAGGCTCTTAATTTATATACTAGATTCCCTGCCAATTCAGAGGCCTTTACAACAAGTAAAGCCTCAAAACAAATACTTCTGAACAGGTGGAAGATCAGTATTCAAGTGCATTTGTAATGTCTGTAGATCTTTCTTGTAATCATCACATCGTTTACATTGGTTTCAGGGAGTATTTTTGGGTACAATGTGCAGGAAATGGGATCATAGTTGTGTTTAATTCTTTCTAAAACAATTTTGTTGTCATCTGATTCTAGATGAAGGCATTGGTTATGTGCTTTTATTTGTGCCCCCAAAAATTATTGTATTATCTAGTGTTAGATCTTTATTTCATTTTTCATATTTTGATATGTTGATTCTTGAAATCAATTTTATGTTTAGTTGATGATTTTAATTTTTCTATTCCTCAAGATTATTTTTGACAAATTTTCCATATAGTTATTTGGCATTGAATGGATAACAGTTATTGTTCATGTTGTAAAAAATATAATCAATATTAGAAATTATATTATTTTTATATATTAAATTTATTATATTCTTCTTCATAAATCTTATATATTGTATAACATATTTCTTCACCTTTTTGTACCATTATATTGGCTCTTGCACTTATTGATCAAATGTCATAAAGCTACAAATTGGCATGACACATAAGAATTTTAGAAGATTGTGTTGAATAAGCAATAGACAACTTTGTTTTCAAGATGGGTACATCCTCGGTTGGTGAGAGGGACGACCCAAAGTGGGAACCAGGCGAAGCAAACCTATTCCACCCACTATAAATAAACACCTTAGTTAAGTCAAAAATCTTAGAGGGCAAAAATATCAAATCCCTGGACTTGTAGGGTTATAGGCCTCAATTGTGTGTGTGCAACTACATTTTCCTTGTATGATTGATTTGATATTTTTGTATGGGAACCCAAACTAAAATTCTAAATTAATCTATAAATCCCTACCTTTAGAGCCATGTTAAATGCCAAATTTGACCATAGGTAGATTGCATGAAGTGGATTATTGTGAAAGACCTATGTAAACATTCTCAAAACATGAACTTTTGTGTTTAGAGGTTAGGGGCAAAGACAAATGTTTTTTATAGAAATGAATTATCGGTTGCAACTTCAATGTCCCCCTACCTTTGAGAAAATTATTGAAAATGGGATCGAAATTGAAGAAGTGTTAGTAAAGAAACGAGAGATAAAAAATTTTAATGAAAAAAAAGGTTTTTCTAACACTAATAATAATTTTAACAATAACAGGGGTGGTAATTACAAAAATAAAAACCTAGGTTTTGGCTAAAGAATACCAACAAGAACCTTGTGAATGATGGGGCTGTGGAAGCTAACAACCTTACAGATACTCCCTTTAATTTATCAAGTGGGTCTAATCAAACCAACAATGTTAATCAAACATCCAAGACCCCTTTTAATAACAATAATAACTCTTTCAATAATCAAGGAGCTAATAAGCCAAGAACTTTCTTTAATACAACACATAGAAGGAAGTTCACACCCTTGGGAGAACCTTTTGAGAATTCATTAAGGAATCTCATTGCTAATAAAATCATCATTCTGTTGGAATCAAGACCCTATGAACCGCAAGTCAAACCATCATGGTGGAATAATGCTCATCATTGTGAATATCATAGAAACAAAGGGCATAAGACAAATGAGTGCATGAGACTTAAACATGTGGTTCAAGACTTAATAAATGATGGTACAATCAAATTTGATGGTCTCCAAAATAACAAAGATCATATGGCCTTTAAGACTCTTTTCTTAAATCATGAGAAAGCTGAAACATCTAATTCAAATCAAAATAACAAAAGAGGAAATGATAAAGTTAATTTTTCCCATACGTATGACAATACTATAAATTATTTATCACAGTATGAAAATGCTATTAATGTCATAGTGGTGAAATAGAAACAATAGGAAGAAACCTCTAATGTTGTGACTAGGGGGCAAGCATAAAAAATCACCTTGCAAGGGACTACCCCTAAAATCATTTTATCAAGTCAAACATCATCATCTTCAAAACAATACAATTGTGTGGACCAACTCCAAAGAACACCTGTGCAAATATCAATCTTGGAATTGTTGAAACTTTCATGAATCCAAAAATAAATCTTGGAAAAAGCTCTTGTTGAGACTACTATTCCACAAAACTTGGATGTTGACAAATTTCAGAATATGGTTGGACACCTCATTGCACCACATTGTTCATCTTTTTTCTAACAAGATGACATATCTTTGAATCATCCTCAAAATCTTCCATTGCATATAGAAGTCTTGATACACAAGCACCATGTCAAAAGGGTCCTTATTGATGGAGGGGTCATCCTAAATATTTGTACCTTGAGCCTTGTGAAAGATTTGGGATATTCCAAAGAAGCCATTGATCCTAAAAGAAAAATTACTATCAAAGCTTATGATGATTAAAAAAGATATTCTAAAGGAATAGTGTTTCTTCCTATTTGAGTTGGTCCAATCCAAAAAGAAATAGTTTTCCAAGTGCTTGATCTAAAATTGACATATAATATTTTGTTAGGGAGACCATGGATCCACGAAATGCAAGCGGTGCCTGCAACGTATTGAGATTCAATGTCTAAAATTTCCTCATATGGGCCAATATGGGCCAAGAGATCATGGTGAGTGGGGATTTGAATCCATTCTAGTATTGCAATAATATTAACCCCTTGAATGACTCATTGGCTCCCTATAATAGTGAATGTACTACATCAAGCAAATCAAAAGAAACAATTCAAGGTCAAAGTTCAAATGATAGTTCTCTAGCAAAAGGAAAAAGAAAGATGGAAAAAGAAGGTATCCTTGGTAGTTTGAATCAACACAAAACTAACTTATCTACATCGACTAAGGGAAAAGAGAAAGTTAGTTGGATAGATTCCAAGGAAAAAGAAGAAGAGGAAAATTCAAAATCTTCTCAAATTAAAGCCAAAGAAACACATTATCAAAGGAAAAACAATAATGAATTTTAAAAAAAAACAATGCAAAATCAAGAAAAGAAGTGTGGGAGAATATTCCTTATCAATGATGGATTTACCTATTTCCCTTAGATCTCATGGAAAACCATCTAGTTCCAATCTTCCTCAAAAGTACAATGAGTATTTTGTACGAGCTAGTACTTCTTCACCCACAGAAGAAGATGATAATGAAATCCTAAAATGGTGTTATAAAGATGAAGAAGCATCCAGTTCAAATCAAATATAAAATGAAGAAAAGGTTCAAATTATTAGCATCCCAACACACCGATATGGAAAGGGATATAGAAACATGCACAAGATTGGGTACAAAGGAAAAGTGAAGGATTGGTGGAACCCATAGCAATGACTTGGAGAGATAGTAAATAAAAATCAAGGTTAGGATACCTTGACCGGAGATATACTAAAAAGAATCATCCATAAATTTATAAACATATTTTACAATTAAATTCCCAAAGTGATGAGGATTATAATGAATGGGAATGTAATTCTTTATCTGAAGGATCTTGTCAAGACAAAGAGGTGGATATCATTCATACCTATGCTCTTATATTTAATTCAAGTAAAAGACAAGATTCAAATCAAGAGTTAATCTCAAGTCAAGCTTCAAGCTCCAATCAAGGGTTGGATTCTAATCAGGAACCTGCTTCAAGACAAGAAATAGGAATATCTCAATGGATGGGAGAACCTTATGTACCTTCATGGTTGCCAAGATAGGAGAATCGAGTGTTAGGTTTAACCCACGAGACTTTTATCCTCAAGAAACCCAAGAGGACTCGAGTGAGGGAAATTTAGATCTAAGTTCTATGGAACACCTTGAGCAAGAACATATCATATATTTAAGTGATACAATGTATGATCCATAAAATGAAGTCATGTCCTTAAATCCTACAAACGTGAGCCTATCCAATGATACCTTATCCCTTACATACCCAAAACTAATTGATTGGGATTTCATAGAGCCAAATGACATGCCCGTATCTCTAAATGATAATTCCTTGGCCCTATACCTAAATGTAGTTGATCCCTCTTCTACCAATGAAATCTATCAAGGAGAAATAATGATAGAAAGTGTTCAATATATTAGTCATGAAAGAAAGGAAAAGAATGAGAAAATTTTAAAAAGGTCTAGTGGTGAAAACCACAATGTGGCAGTGCTAGATCAAGAAAAAGTAAAAATAAAAGACGTTTTCGAAGGTGAAAACCCAACTATGGCACCTAAGGAAGAGAGATTGGACACTTTACTCAAGCATTATGAGGAAAGATTAACTATTTTGATTGAACCCACAGAAAAAAGTCAACATTGGTACAGAATCAGAACCTAAGATTATACATCTTACAGCTTCATTGTCAAAAGAAGAGAGGAATTTATTGAGTTTTTTAAAGAAAGACAAGTGGATTTTTCTTGGTCTTGTGATGACATGCCAGGATTAGATCCAAATCTCATTATGCACCATTTGAACATTAAGCTAGGATTCAAACTAGTTAAGCAAAAATTAAGGAAAATACATCCACATATTACATTACTAGTTAAAGTTGAATTGGAAAAGTTATTGAAGGTTGGTTTCATTAGAGCCATTGACTATGCCGAGTGGATCTCCAACATTGCACCAGTTAAAAAACCTGACAAATCAATCAGAGTATGCACAGACTTTATGGATATCAATTTAGCATGTCCTAAAGATAATTTTCCACTACCTAGCATCGATGCAATAGTAGATTTGACGATAGGTCATTCTATGTTTTCTCTCATGGATGGGTTTAGTGGATCTAATCAAATTAAAATTGCTACTGAATATCAGGACAAGATTGCCTTTACATGTTCTTGGAGAACATTTTTTTGGAATGTGATGCCCTTCGGTCTCAAAAATGCTAGAGAAACTTATCAAAGAGCTATGACTACCATATTTCATGACATGATGCAAAAATTCCTAGAAGACTATGTGGATGACATCTTAGCCAAATCTCACTCAAGAGAAGAACACTTGCCAATTCTAGAAAGGATTTTTACAAGGATTGAACAATTTAAAGTAAGATTGAATCCTAAAAAGTGTGCATTTGGGGTATAATCTGGCAAGTTACTTGGATACATAGTGTCAATAAAAGGTATTGAGATAAACCCCGCAAAAGTTAAAGAAATAATGGAAATGGGGGAACCAAGAAATATAAGCCAAATAAGATCCCTTCAAGGATGGCTACAATCCATAAGAAGATTTATTTCTCAATTAGCCGAAAAGTGTCATTCATTTACTCAACTCCTTCACAAGGACGTGGTATTCAACTGGGATGATCAATGTGAATAAGTCTTTGCACTCCTCAAGAAGTATCTTATGAATCCACCTATATTGATGCCACCAATAAGGGGCAAGCCTTTAATAATATTTATTTCAGCAACGAAGGATTCCTTAGGGACATTACTAGCTCAAGAAAATGAGAATAGCAAGGAGAAGGAAATCTATTATATTAGGACTTTGGTCAAATATGAGTTAAACTATAGATTCATTGAAAGACATTATATGTTGGCACACAAAATCTGACGCATAGCTAAAATTGACCATTTAAAGTATCTATTGAGTAAAACAGCCCTAACAAGAAGATTGGCAAAGTGGGTCATGGTATTAAGTGAATTCAACATTGAATATGTGGATAGGAAAGCAATAAAAGGCCAAGTAGTAGTAGACCAATTGGCAGAAGCACCTTTAATAGATGAATATCCTATTCAGGTAGAATTCCCAAATGCAAAAATTATGAATATTGAAGCCAAGACATGGAAACTCTATTTTGATGGTCCATATACACAACATGGTTCAGGAGAAGGTATCTTATTAATCACACCTCAAGGCTCTACTTTTCCAAAATCTTACAAACTTCTCTTTCCATGTACTAATAAAATTGTTGAGTATGAAGAACTTGTCATAGGAATGAAAATGGCTCTAGAATGGAAAGTAATAGAGTTACAGGTATATGGTGATTCACAACTTGTCATTAATCAAATCAATAATAAATATCAAACAAGGGATGATAATTTGATGCCCTACAAAAGGATGGTAGATGATTTGAAGAAATAATTTATTTTGATAACATTTGAACAAATACCAAGAGAGAAAAATAAAGCAACAGATGCCATGACAACATTAGCTTCTCTCTTACAAATGCCAGATCAAAGTGCATGATATGAGTTCTTGGTAGAAGAGATGGAACAACCTACATTTGACCTTCCTAATTCCCAAATTATTTTCCTATTAATCGTACATGAATCTCCTTGGTATGGACCTATTTACACTTACTTAAAAGACCAAACCTTTCTCTTAAACCAAACCATAAATCAAAGAAGAAATTTTCTAAGACAAGATTCTTGTTATACCCTTCTTTCAGATCAATTGTATCGTAAAATTCTTGATAGAACGCTTATTGGGTGTCTAGAGGAGGTAGAATCTAAAATAGCCTTACAAGATGTCTGCAAGAGAATCTGTGGATTGCATTCAAGTGGTTTGACCTTAGCTAAGAAAATTCTTAGAATAGGTTATTATTGGCCAACCATGGAAAAAGATGTGTCATTTTTTTAAAATTTGTAAAAAATATCATTATCATGGTAATTTGTTTCATGTGTCAGCACAAGGATTACACCCAATGACCACACCTTCGCCCTTTTATCAATGGGGGTTAGATTTAATTGGGATGATTTATCCACCGTCATCCAATGGTCATAAATTCATAATCATAGTAATAAAATTGTTACAATGATTTAGAAAAATAGAGAGGGTGAATCAGTTGTTCTCAAGTCCAGATGTACCAATTGAACTTTCCAGCACTTCAACAAACTTGGATCTAATCAACAATTCAACTTGGTCTCTATAGCATATATCAGAAACATATAACATGTAGTCCACTGTCCAAAAGTAATTAACTTGCAAAATATAACAACATCCACATCAAAATCATTCACACAAGTATAACACCATGATTTATAGTGGAAACCCAATTTGGGAAAATCCACTTTGTAACATGCTACTGATTTTTACTCTTCTGAAGTGAGATCTGTGAAAATCCAACCCCGTTAAAGGTTTACATACACATTGTTAGGTGTGACCCTGTTAAAGGATTTAAAACACTCTGTCAAAAGTGGCCTAGTTAGAGGACTTAAGATCATTCCATTAGAATGTCACATTGATTAAAGTATTTATACAATGATTGTTAGGTCAACCTTGATTAAAGGATTTAGACTAATACAATGGTTAGAAAGTAACAGTAGTTTCTAATCTGAAAAACATGCAACTCACTTTGTAAATACAGATCCACTTCACACATGTGTTGATTTACTGACTGACCTTCATTTCCATCTCCATCTCTGATCTGCTAGGAATTCTCTTCAAGCAATCACAACTTTGTTAAGCTCCTTCACAATTTCACCTTTAGCCTTCTGCTTAGACTTATCAGTCAATAATATCAACCTCTTCTTCATACTCTGTAACCTCATAATTAGGTTTTCCTTTATACCTCTTTGATCAGGTAGATCAATCTTTTTCTGCTTAATCTCCTCTGTAGATCTTAGGTTTAGGTCAAATTCATCGAATCCTTCCATCATTATGTTCTTCATATTTTCCTTCTAGATACGTCTCCAAACTTCTCTTTGAATCCATAAGAAAACAATTTACCATGCATTAAATGCTCCATACAACTCATTAATAATGTCAACATGTTTTACATATCCCAAGAATTCAACTATGTCAACTGGGATTCTCAAATCTTTCTTCAAATGTAAATTACTGACACTCGGTCAATACTGTGTTCTTCTCCTCAGTCATCATTGTGTATCTCGGTCATCACTACAAACTACCTTCCTTGGCAAAAACTATCTTTGCTCGGTAATTTCTTGCCGCTCAACAATTACTGATGTTCGGTCAACACTATATTTACTCGGCATATACTAGCGCTCAGTTGACACTAACATCACTCAGCTTAAACTAGATTTCTTCACTTTTGCTCTGTTAAGCCTACATTTCCAGTCTTTCTTCTTACTTAGATAAACAACTCATTACCTTGTCAATATGCCAACAGATCAAGTACCCATTGAAGTATCACATAACTCAACATTTCCTTAGGTCCTATTGTTATCTCCTCTTTTAAAATCCTCTTCATCAATCAAAAGATATGGTACTATCCTCGATAGCAACTATCTTACCAGTTAAGGTTTGACATCAATGACAATATAACAATTGTTTCAATTTTAGTTTACAACAATATCCCTCTTTGGCATTGATGGCAACACCATATAAATAACACATGATTTACCAAACAATCCAAAATCGTTGTGCATCAGACTTTTATTAATATCCTTAGCTTCATTTTGATTCACAACTTTTGCCTTGCTTGATCGCTTGCTCAATTACTCCCTCTAAATATTTTTTGTATTACTCCCTCAGGTTTCATTGAATCATCTCCCTTAATGTTGTATCACTCCATTTCTTTTCATTGAATCTTCTCCCTCTTTGACAACAATGCCAAAGCTTGTATCTATCACTTACATCTCTACTATATAGGTGTCTTCATGTCAGTTATGTATGATGTATACTCTCTCTGTCATCTTTCTTATGACTGATTAATATCTCAACTTTACTTCTCACAACTCTAGGCAACTCCTAAAGTGTGACCTTTTCTACATCAATTTGTCAAATATTCTGATTAGCACATTTTATGCAGTGCTCCTATTTTAATAGGTAGCCTTAGTTAGGGGAATCACCCCTAGTTTACCGCTAAGATATTCATAAGAATCCTTAGGTAAAGCTTTTGTGAATATATCTGCTAATTGTTCCTTTGTATTCACATACTTCAATCTCACTTCTTTGTCTTGAACTAGCTCTCTCAAGTAATGATACTCGATAGCAATATGCTTAGTCGTAGTGTGCATAACTAGATTCTTTGATATATTAATAGCACTTGTGTTATCACAAAAATAACAACCGGCTCAGTGATTTCCTCCTTCATACCTTTTAACAATTGCTTGATCCACACTAAATTTGAACAATTTACTTCAGCTGCTACATACTCAACTTCTGTTGTAGATTGGGAAATGTAGTTCTATTTCTTGCTTGTCTAGAAGAATAATCTCTTTACTAGAAAGAATGCTCCACCACTTGTACTTTTTCTGTCATCAAAATTTCCAACCCAATCTGCATTAATGTAAACTCTCAGTTCAAACTTGTTATTCTTCTTGTAATATAATCCATAATCCTCTGTTCCTTTCAGATATCTCAGTATTCTTTTCACTGTCATCATATGATTTTCCTTAGGATTGGCAAAAAATCTTGCCACAATCCCAAATGCTAGGGCAATATCCAGTCTGCTGTGAACAAAATATTGTAGCTTTCCAATCATAGATCTATATAAGGTTTGATTCACTTCAGCAGTATCATCAGTTTTATATAGTTTCTGTCCAGTAGCCATAGGTGTACTAACTAGTCTGGAGTCTTTCATACCAAAATTTTTCAATATCTCTGACATATTTAGATTGAGTAATATAGATACATTTCTTCATCTGATAAAATTGTAAACCAAAAAAGAATTTGATCTCACAAAACATAGACATTTCAAATTTAGTTTGCATTTCATTTGAAAATTTCTGACATAGGGCATCTTGTCCTCCAAATATGATATCATCAACAAAGATTTCAACTAACAAAATCCATTTACCTTTTTCAGTCTTCATATACGAATTACTGTTGTCATTTGTGCTTGCAAATCCAATCTTTATCAAATAATTATGCAGTCTCTCATACCATTCTCTGGGGGCTTGTTTCAATCCATACAACGCCTTGTGCAACTTGTAAACAATATTCTTCTTTCTTGGGTCAACAAATCTTTCATGTTGTTCAATGTATACTTCTTCTTCTTCTAATATCCCATTCAGAAATGCAGATTTGACATCCATTTGATATACTTTGAATCCTTTTTAAGTTGCATATGCAAGTAGAGTCCTTAATCCTAATCTTTCTACAGGGGCAAATGTCTCCCCATAGTCAATTCCTTCTTCTTGTGCACACCCCTTACATACTAATCTGGCCCTATTTCTTGTGACTTCTCCATGTTCATTTAGCTTGTTTCATAATACCCATTTTGTTCCAATAACATTCTTGTCTTCTAGTCTCGACACTAGAGTCTAGGTATTATTCTTTTCTATCTAATCTATTTCTTCATTCATGGCTTTTATCTAGTCATCATTCTCTAAAGCATCTTTTACTGTTTTAGGTTCAAACTCACATAGTAAGCATGTATGATCTTTCAACTTACTTCTTGTCATGATTCTAGATTATTTATCTCCAATGATTTGTTTAGGCTTGTGATGTCTTCTTACCTACTGTGCCAATGTAGGTTCAGGTTTCCTTTCTCCTTGTTCTTGATCTTCAGGTTCATCATGCAAATTATCTGCTTCTTCTTCTTGCTCAACAACATTCTCCTGATACTTGGCAACATCCTCCTGATGCTTGGCAACATTACCTATTTGTGACTCTGCATCTAGTTTAGGTGTATTACTTGCCTCTCCTTCTTCCATGTATACAAAAAATTTGTAATCTTCAAGTTCTTTCTTGCATTCCAATTCATTCTTTTTTGCATATTCATCAACTCTAACATTTTCACTTTCCACAACT
Source organism: Chamaecyparis obtusa (assembly GCA_027943335.1). NCBI lineage: Eukaryota > Viridiplantae > Streptophyta > Pinopsida > Cupressales > Cupressaceae > Chamaecyparis > Chamaecyparis obtusa. The sequence goes on from BSBK01001994.1 coordinate 1,503,509, forward strand.
TTGTTAGTATTAGAATTCAAACAGTTATAAGCTTTGCTCTTAGTGGAATATCCTAGGAATATGCCTTCATCACTTTTTGTATCAAATTTTCCATTCCTTTTATCTTTCACTATATAGCATTTACTCCCAAAGACTCTAAAGTACTTCTCATTAGGTGTATATCCATGCCATAACTCAAAAGGTGTAGCATTTGTACATTTTTTTATTTGTACTCAGTTTAAGGTATAAACAGCTGTACTTACAACTTCTCTCAAGAACTTTTGTGCAACATTCTTTTGTATCATTAGTGTTCTAGCACAATCCATAATTGACCTGTTTCTTCTTTTTGCTATACCATTCTATGGAGGTGTTCTCGGTGTAGACATTTGTCTCTTTATTCCTTTATCATTGCAAAATAGATTGAACTCATTTGATATAAACTCTCCACCTCTGTCAAATCTAAAACATTTCAAGCTTCCACCTATTTCTTTTTTAACTTTTGCCAAATATCACTTAAACAACTGAAATGCATCAAATTTCTCCTTTAAAAATATTACAGTCATCATCCTAGAATAGTCATCAACAAACAGAATGAAATACTTATCACCTCAATAACTTTGTACACCCATAGGTCCACAAAGGTCAGTATGAACCAATTCCAAAATATTTTCAAAAGTATATGTCTTTCTCTTAAAACTAGACTTTTCCATTTTTCCCAATTGACAATGTTTACACATCACATTATTAGGTTTCTTAAATCTCGGCAAACCACTAACTTTATTCTTTTTACTAATATTTACCAGATTGTCAAAATTCCCATGACACAACCTCTTATGCCATAACCATACATCGTCAAATTGTGCAAACAAACATGTTTCTTCAGATAGGTCTAGATAGAACAAGTTACCTCTTGTATGTTCTCCACTTCCAATTAATTCACCAGTGGCATCAAATATTTTAGCCTTTCTGTGATGAAATTCCACTCAGTAACTAGTATTGTTCAACTGTGCAACACTCAACAAGTTATAGTTAAGACCTTCAACCCAATAAAAAATTTCACATGTGATCTTGTCAGTCAGTCTAATTGATCATTTGCCTCTCACGAGACATGGTGCATCATTACCAAACTTAATACTTCTACCTTTGTAATGATTTAGGGTTTCAAACTTACTTTTATCACCAGTCATGTGATGTGACAAACCACTATCAATAATCCATTTATCACCTTTACTCACATAGGAAATAAGTATAGTTTTCTCATCTTCATCAGAATCATCTTTCATAGCAACATAAACAACTTCTATATCACATTCATCAGATTCACTAGTGTCACTGTTATTTTCCTCTTCAACAATATAATAGGATTTCTTACCTTTGTCTTTGTAGTCTATGTACCTTCAACGATCTATGTCATTTGTCTTGTCTTTGTACTTTCTTTCCCTTCTCTCATCCTTGTCAATCTTGTCAGGGCATCTTTCTGCAATATGGCCAACTTTGTTACATGAAAAATAGATTATAGGAAGTTTACCTTTGTATTTCCCTTTTCCTCTTTTTAGCCTTCTAGCCATAAGTGCCTCAAGATCATCTAGTTCTTCATCAGAAGTGTCACTATCACTGTCACTGTCACTATCAATTTTCACACACTTTTCTTTTTCCTTCTTAGACTTATGCAGAACCATTTGTGACTTGAATATAGATTCAACATTAAGAACAGTGTAGTTATCATAGTTAGACAACTCAAAAGTAGCAAGCTTACCAACAAGACTTTCTAGAGTTAGAACATTACCAGGGTTACATCTTGATTCTTATATTGCACAAATTCTGATAGCATAGATATCAAGCAAAGTTCTCAATACTTTACCAATAACAGTTTCAACATCAATGTTTCCATTAGCTCCTCTAATAGCATTCACCAACTCCTTAATTCTACCATAATACTAAGCAATATTTTCACCTTCTTGCATTTTCATTTCATCAAACTTACCTCTTAGGCTTTCAGATTTGGCTCTCAGCACATTTGTATCTCCACCATAGACAGTTGCAAGAGTGTCCCACATTTGTTTTGCATTTGTGCAATCCTTGATGTCTTCAAATTCAGGATAGCTTAGCGCATATGCAATCTCCAACATTGCTTGATTGTGTTCTTGTTTTTCTTTCATCTCCTCGAGAGTCAAAGGTGTAGTAGGTATAACATACTCATTTTCCACATAGTACTTCATCGAATCACTAATACCAGCTAGATGCAATTTCATCAGACTCTGCCATGCAGGGAAGTTCTCTTTGTTCAACTTCAATACCTCTATTTTGTACATCTTGATCATTAGCTTCAAGTACCTTTAAACTTTCTATGTAAGCACCAACAACTCTGATACCAATTGTTAGAATGATTTAGAACAACAGAGAGGAGGGGTGAATCAGTTGTTCTCAGGTCCATATGTACTAATTGAATTTTCCAGCACTTCAACAAACTTAGATCTAATTAGCAATTCAACTTAGTCTCTATAACATATATCAGAAACATATAACATGCAGTCAACTGTCCAAAAGTAATTAACTTGTAAAATATAACATCCGCATCAAAATCATTCACACAAGTATAACACCAGGATTTATAGTGGAAACCCAATTTGGGAAAAACCACTTTGTAACATGCTACTGATTTTCACTCTTCTGAAGTGAGCTCTGTGAAAAGCCAACCCTGTTAAAGGTTTACATACACACTATTAGGTGTGACTCTGTTAAAGGATTTAAAACACTCTGTCAAAAGTGGCCTGGTTAGAGGACTTAAGATCATTTCATTAGAATGTCACCTTGATTAAAGGAGTTATACAATGACTTTTAGGTCAACCTTGATTAAAGGATTTAGACTGATACAATGGTTAGAAAGTAACAGTAGTTTCTTATATGAAAAACATAGAACTCACTTTGCAAATACAGATCCACTTCACACATGTGTTGATTTACTAATTGACCTTCATTTCCATCTCCATCTCTGATCTGCTCAGAATTCACTTCAAGCAATCACAACTCTGTTAAGCTCCTTCACAATTTCACCTTTGGCCTTCTACTTAGACTTATCAGTCAATAACATCAACCTCTTCTTCATACTCTGTAACCTTACAATTAGGTTTTCCTTTATACCTCTTTGATCAAGTAGATCAATCTTTTTTCGCTTAATCTCCTCCATAGATCTTAGGTTTAGGTCAGATTCATCGAATCCTTCCATCATTATGTTCTTCATCTTTTCCATCTAGATACATCTCCAAACTTCTCTTTGAATCCATAAGAAAAAAAATTACCATGCATTAAATTCTCTATACAATGCATTAATTATGTCTACACATTTTACATATCCCAAGAATTCAACTATGTCAGCTGGGATTCTCAATTCTTTCTCCAAATGTAAATTACTAACACTCGGTCAATATTGTGTTCTTCTCCTCAATCATCACTACAAATTATTTTCCTCCGTAAACACTATCTTTGCTCGGTAATTTCCTATCGCTCGACAATTACTGATGTTCAGTCAACACTACATTTACTTGGCATATATTGGCGCTCGGTCGACGCTAACATCACTTGGCTTACACTAGATTTCTTCACTTTTGCTCGGTTAAGCCTACATTTCCAATCTTTCTTCTTACTTAGATAAACAACTCATTACCTTATCAATGTGTCAATTGATCAAGTACCCATTGAAGTATCACATAACTCAACCTTTCCTTAGGTCCTATTGTTATCTCCTCTTTTCAAATCCTCTTCATCAATCAAAAGATATGGTACTATCCTAGATAGAAATTGTCTTACCAGTTAAGGTTTGACATCAATGACAATATAACAATTGTTTTAATTGACAATATAACACTTGGGTGTCTAAAGGAGGCAGAATCTAAAATAGCCTTACAAGATGTCCACAAGAGAATCTATGGATCACATTCAAGTGGTTTGTCCTTAGATAAGAAAATTCTTAGAATAGGGTATTATTGGCCAACCATGGAAAAAGATGTGTCATTTTAAAAATTTTTGTTAAAAATGTCATTATCGTGGTAATTTGATTCATGTGTCGGCACAAGAATTACACCCAATGACCACACCTTGGCCCTTTTATCAATGGGGGTTAGATTTAATTGGGATGATTTGTCCACCATCATCCAATGGCCATAAATTCATAATCATAGCAACAAAATATTTCACTAAATGGGTAGAAGTCGTGCCTTTGTCTACTGCAATGGGAAAACAAATTGTAATGTTCATTTTGAATCACATAATTTGTAGATATGGTATTCCTCGTGGCATAATAATAGATAATGAAAAACATTTTAAGAACAAGGATATCAAAGAATTGAGTGAGAAGTTTCACATCATTCATCATTCATCATTCATTTACTATCCTCAAGGAAATGGACAGGCAGAAACAACAAACAAAAAAATCCTTAAAATATTGAAAAAAATAGTGGATAACTCAGGAAGATATTGGCACATACAACTGAATAAAACATTATGGGCATATCACACAAGTATAAGAACACCAACTAGAGCCACACCTTTCTCACTAGTCTATGGGGAAGAAGCAGTATTACCTTTAGAAGTGGAGATCCCATCTTCACGAATTTCTTTGTATGGATTGTTAACAAAAGAAGATTATAGAGGGGAAAGACTCCAAGAACTAGAACTACTTGATGAATGTCAAAAAAAGGCATATGAGCATCTTAAGGTATATCAAAATAGGGTGTCAAGGAATTATAACAAAAATATCAAGCCAAGGGAATTTCAAGAAGGTGACATGGTGTTAAGAGAGAACTCAAAGAACCAAACAAAAAGAGACAAAAAGGGAAAATGAGAAGCAAATTGGCTAGGACCATTCATTATCACATCTTCCTTCAGGACATGAACATATAAGTTAGCCTATTATGATGGGTAAGAGTGACAAGAGCCTATCAATAGCATACATCTAAAAAGGTTTTATACCTAAATCAGTTGAAAGAGTATCAGTTGGAAAGAGTATCAAAATATCAGATGGTATAGCATCAAAACTTTGTACAACAAAAATTGAGTATGAAGAAATCCAAAAACATTGATAAATTGGTCCTGAAAATCCAAAACAATTAGAAAGAAAACAAAATAAAAGACAATGAAAAGAGTTCCTAAAGAAAATAAAAAACATTGAAAAGAGTTCCTGAAAAAAATAAAAAATAGTGAAAAGAGTTCTTGAAAATTAAAAATAGTGGAAAATTGATAATGAAGAAAATAAAAAATTCAAATATGGATCCTAAAAAAATAGTGCCTTGGTGAAAACCTAGCAATAGGCACCTTGCTAGCAAAAAAAATTATAAAATAAAAAAATAGTGTCTTGGTGAAAACCTAGCAATAGGCTCTTGGTAGCAAAAATAAAATTATAAAAGAAAAAAATAGTGCCTTGGTGAAAACCTAGCAATAGGCGCCTTGATAGCAAAAACAAGAATATAAAAGAGAAAAAGAGTAATAAACTCAAGTGGTGAAAACTTGGTAAACAAGCGCTATTTGACCTTACAGTCAAGTCAAGTCAAGTCTCATCTTCCATCTACATTTCTCCATCATCCTTGTATATATTGCATTAGCCATCATTTGTACATATTGCATAATAAATTCCCAAAGCTGCATTTGCAAATACCCAAGGCTTTCATCATGGTTTGGAAAATTGTCTACGTCCAGCATCGCTATGGTAGTAAACTGGGGTCATTTTATCCTAAATCAAAGTGGTTCATCAAATAGACACCAATTAACACAAATCAATGTATCAAACCACAAACTTGACACTTGAACTTTTGATTCATATCAATTCTTGATTCAAGCACATTTGATCTCAAAAATGATTGACACTTTGATCCTCGATTTACACATTGCCTTATCTTTATCAAGATTAAAAATAATAATAACAAACAAAGATTAAAATGGAAGGAGTTCTACTTGAAATATGGATTTGAAAACAATGGTGAAATGTTCAAAAGTGTTACGTGATTATGGAGCCACGTCTTTTTCGCAAATCGATGAGGTCTTTTGACTAGAGGGGCAATGATAAAAGCATGATAATTTTCTTGATTTATGCATGAATGCCTTAAGGTTGAGGCTTCAAAGTATGTAACATCTATCTAATGACATGATCATCAAAGAATCATTGAGGACATGTACATATGGAGAGAATCGTATCTTTGTCTATTTACACAACAGGATACTTGGTCATTTTGATCTTTCATAGCTTAATACCAAAATCCACTTGCAACATTGTATTCGATAAAAGGGGCATTCATATTATCATGGTTAAACATCAAACCAGTGAGGGTTGTACTAAATTTGATTCACGCAACTCAAAAAGAAAGCAGTATTCAGATCATCATGGTGGAACTAGTGTTGATTGTACCAATTTCATGTTTCAAAAATCTCAATGATGAAAAGAAGTATCATTTTTCTTGAAAGAGACAACTAGTTGCATTCATATAGATTAAATTTGCATATAGATTTTTTTTTTAAGAAAAAGGATTAGATTCAAGTACAATCGAAAGATTCATCATGACTTCTTTACTTGATTGAATATGTTGGACTAAATCAAATCATTAATTTTGTATTCATTTAGTGGCATATTAATTTACATCTTAGTTTTCATTAATCATTAATTTGCATGCATTTAGTGGCATATTAAATTGTATTTTAGTCTTTATTAATCATTAAATTGCATTCATTTAGTTCATTTGTTAAGTACATAATCAATCATTGTACTGTCATTTCATAGCATATCATTTAGATTCATTAGGTTGCATCACATCACGGAGTTAATCATTAGAAGCGTATAGAATCATATGGGAACACATGTACATATCATATAAATGCATCATTAACCATTAAAGCATAAATAGAATCATTAAAAACAAATTTCATTAATATTTTTGCATCCATCTAAGCTATGTCATATATAAGACATCAATCCAAAGCATATAAGATAAATGCATTCATAACATTTTGCATCAAAAAACCAAAAAAATAAGCATATAGATAGAACATGTAAAGCTGCATATCATCAATAAAATCAAATGTCCAACATATAATGACATCATAAATAAGAAGAGTCTATCAGAAGGATAATCAAAGAAATGTCCATCAAATAATATCAAATGTCCATGAAGTACATCAACAAAAGAGTCTTGATCAAAATGATACATATGACACAAAAGGTGAAATAATCAATGATCTCAACTAGTGTCACCTACATTCGTGTCATCTAGTCCACTTGTACCTGTCCTATATGTATTTGTGTTTGCACCTCTGCTAGAACTAGGTTGTATACCATGTTGGGCCATAGAAGCCATAAATGTTTGCATCATGACACTGAATTGATCCATCTAACTCCTAATCTGAGCCATGTCAGCCTATAAAGCTCTAACATCCTGAGAAAGTGTATCTAGTGCTTGTGAACTTGGCAATACTTGTGCTGGTGGGATAGGAATCAGGGTAAGTTGTGCAACCTATGGAATAGGACCCTAAGGAGTGGGTATCTGTCTAGGTTCTCAAGGTCTCTATCGACCCCATTCTGCAACCCTCATTTGATGAATAAATCTAACTCCTCCACCCCTCATCCTCACTCCACCTCTCACCCTCACTCTCTCAATCCCACCACCTCGTACTCTCACACCACCACCTCTAATAGGAGTGGGAGAAGCAACTTTTCCACCATCCTGGCCACTTATCCCATCATCATCGTCATCGTTTGATCTATCATCAATATCAGGAATAGCCTCTACAGGATCTGTAAAATGTGGGAAAGAATGTTGTGTAAATCACTGCACATAATCATATGTCATACTAGAATCAACAATGTGATCTCTCATGTCCCAGGCTAAATATGCTAAAGCAATAATCTCATAGTGAGCAATGTGATAATATATCTAAGGACCCCACATAGATCTCTCTACATGTACCCATGCATATAGTGCCAAACCCTGTGGCATGCCCTGTACTCGACCAAACTATCAGAGTACCCTATGGAAGAAAAATCTCTCAATAACCAATAGAGACCGCCCAATCATCCACTGAGGCATATACATGAAAGGAATCTCTGAATCGTCCTCTTGCCAAGGCTCACATCCAAGATATGGTCACCATCGGACTTGATCAATCTCATCCATTATACATCACCAAAAATCTAGTTTTCCTAGGTGAGGTTGAACAACTACTCCCTCATAAATATATGCATATGGCCGCCCAGGATCTCTATCTCGGGTTGCAATTGATCTCATGATAGGAAGGTGCTCCTAAGTCCAGAGCTGTAACAAAATAGCACTTGGAAATAATGTCACAATATGATGATAGATTTCATGGTGTAACTTGTGGTATAACTGAGAAAGGACACAAGAACCCCAGTCGAATCTATGTGGGTGAGCGATCATGTCCTCTAAGATCCTGCCCCAACCAACAACGAAACCATGTCCTCTCTAATCTAGTAATAGGAATTCCTCGATCAATATACCCAAAACTACATGAAGTGTAGGAAAGGAAACAAATTGTGCCCAGGGGATGCTCTCATCGCTAATGGTAACATCTCCAAAGACTCAACGACACGCTGAGCCATCATAAACCTTATCGTAGGAGACTAGATCACCCCATCTCGAAATCCTGAGTAATCTATACACATCCTCAAGGATGACTATCATCTCACCCATAGGCAAATGGAAAGTGTTATGGTTAGAGTGTTAGCGCTCCACCATAGCAATGAGAAGACCTTGAATCACATGGAATCAAGGCATGTCTGAGAGGAAGAACAAACCGCAATGACTGATAAGTCGTCGCTCCTGAGCACTCATTTGTTCAACTATATCTAAAGGCCATGGATATTAACCCCAGACGTATAATTTCTGGAGGTGAACCTGTTGAATCAAGTGACTCAATAAATAATCATCTAAGTGGATCATCACAAGTCAATTAGAAAAATCGATCATCCTATTGCTCGCCTAGAGCACAACATCATTTTTTCCTAATTCTAATCAAAGAAGATAGAAAAACATCAAATAAATCATATCAATTTATCAAGATTGGAAATCAACATTCATCAAAACATGATCAAACTAACATCACAACACTTGTTTTCATAACAGGCAGAATATTTTTCATTCGTCAATCAATCACAAAAATCAATTAAACTAGACAAACAAGTCAATCAGGTTAAAAATTGAACAAAACTAGCTACGTGTCATTTCATTCTATTATACGCATCAAAAGACCTAAGCGTTATTCTATTTATCATACGCGCTGAAACAATTATCACACACGCTCAAACAGCTTGTACACATCATTTCTGATCCTACACACCATTCACAAGGGTGTAAGTGCTACTTCATTTATTATTTGCGTCGATTTATTCATATGCGCTACTAAACCTATTAGACGTGCTAAAAGAATCCTAGGGAACATGTTTATATGCACTATTTGACCTATCATACACGCTATTTTAGTGCGCAGACGCGCTAAAACATTATTCTACGCTCTATTAAAATTAGTCCTATGCTCTATTTCATAGATTTGGCAAAATAAGAGTAGAACATCGCATAAATATTCATTTTTTAAAATAAAATGGAAAAATCAGACACAAAGAAGGATTGAGGTACTCACCGAATGTCCATAATCACGTGGGCGCTGGAATCTACAATCTCTCTTGAATATGTGCTCTTCAACAGGGATCACCATCACTGTTATATCACTAAAAGGCTCAGAGTGAAAAGTCAAAAGGAAGTGTGAAAATGACATTTGGACTCTTTTATATAGACATTTGACCTAAAAAGGAGACTTTTATCACATTTTTTACCCAGGGTAAAAAAATGTTCAACTAATTCTTCTACGATTGGCGCATTCTCATCAATTGGTCGTCATATCATTATCGAAAATGAAATTGAATTTGCACAATATTATTCAAAAAATTTCAAAAAAATTGCAAAAATCACAAATGGATCAAAGTTCATCAAATCAACTTCCATTTCATTTCCAAGGGGGTAGGATATTATAAAGGAATTTAAATCAAGCGAATCAACAAAAAATTTCAAATATGAACAATTGAGCGTGAAATAATCAAAATCATCAGTGGGGCATTGAAATCAATGAAACTTCTTAAATCAAGCATCATATCAGGAGTTGAATATCATAACAGAAATCTGCATCAACAGTAAATCGGGGTTTTATCACCAGAATCAGTCATCAAGATCATATCAGGCATTAGTGAATCAAACATCATACATTCTTTGAACCAACGCACTTTGCACAATGATTCAAAGAGAGACATTTGTATACACCTAAAATGGTCAAGCTAAATCAAAGTGAGTAATCAAGGTCAAAAGCAGGAATTAGTTGAAATCAAAGCCAAAATGATTAATTAAATTAAAAAGATCAAATAATTATGCAATGGATCTAAATCAAACTAATTGTATAGTTAAATCAAATCAAATCTAACCCATTCAAGGGTACACATGGCTATGAAAAATCAATTTAATCATTTATTAATTCCTATTTTTCTCACCAACCACATATGGACAAAATCAAATAAACCAATGGAAATTAAGGAATGAGCTCACATGGATCAAAGCTAAATCAATTCTCCACCACACATCTTAGAGATGCATCTTGACCATTCATTTTGTCTCTTTGTTCCAACCTTTGAGAAAAAAATATGTACTTTGTCCCAATATTTGAAACCATTAACTCGAATCAAACATAATCATGATTAATCTTACTTTACCCCTAAGCTTTGGGAAAATCTATAAATAGAAGGCAAAATCAAGAGAAAATGATCCACACTCATTAGTTTTTAATTGCATCCATATTATAGGCATTTTAGATTTGAATTCTTAGCATAATTGAGCATAATTTGAGTTAGAAATGGCATAATTGCATCATAGATCAAAATTCTCATTCTAGAGTTATCTCTAATGAATGCTAAATCTGAGAGCATTTATTTAGCTTTTCTAGTTAGAGATCCATGGGGTGTTTATTGTCATTATTTCCATTCAATTGCTTTGAAATTGTTATATTTTCCATAACTAAATTAATCCTATCAAGGTATTTTACATACACAAGTATATTGCTTCACATATCCTACATGTTATGAATCTTTTGTTGAGCTTTTGGTAAATCGTTGAAAATTGTTTTGAGGTGTTTATTTCAAGATTTTATGATTCAAAATGAAGTTTAGTTGATTTGGCATAGCTATGATTAACAGTGGTCTTTGTATGAAATGCATGATTCACATTTTTTCGCGTGACAGTTTCTGATGGTGTGCTTAATGTCCTTTTCTTCAGTCATTTCAGATGGCACGAGATTTGTGGCTTCAAAGGCTTGGTTTCAAAGTTTGATGTTTTTACCCTAGGATTGGCCGACCTTGGGTATTCACACTTATTTCTTTGTCTTGGAAAATACAAATGGATTGTAACGTGTATGGTGATATTTTTGGTCCCAACTATGATGTGGTGTAGTTTACTCCCCATTTCGTCCCCACTGCAAGAATGTTTAGCGCTGACCCAATTCAAATTATATTCGGCTACTTCTTGGCCAAAAGGGGGAGACTTTGCAAGCTATGAATTGGTATAAATAAAGGTTAAAACATAATGGAAAGTGTATGGCATTCATGTATACTTGTGCGAATTTTGTACAAGTGTGTGATTATGTGAAGGGGATGCATCAAAGACGATCTATCTCCCCGGATGTTTGAGTTGTTGTGAAAAATTGTTTGAGGATAGTGCAGATATTCATGTGTTAGCCACTGGAAGCAGTGAGCAGAAGGTATCTACAGATAAATTTGTTAAGTTGTTGTGCATCAGTATTGGATCTATTCTTTTTCATCCTTCTTCTAAGCAATGAGCCCTCCGATAGTGAGCTCTCTTCTTCTAGCAATGAGTTTTTCTATTAAAAAACACATTAACCAGTGTCACCCTAATAGGTGTTCATATATTTGAGAATAATCTTCTCCATGATTTTTCCCTTAACAAGGTTTTCCATGTAAATCTAGTGTTTTATGTGTTTGATGACGATTGTGCTTTCATGTTTAATTTTCTCTGTAAGTTTGGTGGAATTGATTAAAGTTTTAATATTAAAAGGTTTGGGGATAGCTAATTCATCCCCCCCCCCCCCCCCCCCTCCCCTCTCAATTGTCTTTCATGTTCAACATTCTCTAAAATAATAGTTTCTCTTGTAGCCCCTTTCATGTCTACTCAATTCATTTCTTCCTCAACCACCGAATATATCCTAGACACACCACAAGACAATCTAGATCCTATACTTCCTATCCAAGTTTGTCTTATGTGTATCTCTCTCCATGATTCCACCCTCAATGATTGACATATTCATGTTTGAATCCATGACCCTTATGTCCCTAGAATAAATCCTCATTGTAGTGCAAATTGAAAAATCATCTATTGTATCTACTATAGTGGACCGTCTAACCCTTCACAAACTATAGTTGAAGATACTCAAGCTGCCCCCTTTGATCTTCCCCCATGGTTGAGCGCAGACACTCCGAATAGGAAAAAGCAATAAATTTCTCTCGATGACATTGATTTCAAGTAGCTTGAGTGATTAAAGTTGCTAAGAAAGTGAAAATAGTCTCTAGGGTAATTGTGGATAAGAGCAAGACAAAGTATGTTGAACTAGTATAACCACTTTCTAAAAAGCCTAAGAGAGAAATGCAACTTTTAGATTACAAGATCACAAGGGTGGAACTGGGAAAATAGACCCATGTTGGCATCACACTTGATGCACAAGACTCTATAGCCTTATTGGCTTAATTTTATGATGCGCTCAAGGAGAAGAAGGATCAACTTAAGAAGCAAAACACACAACTTACTTCAATGATTCTCAAGATTACTAAGTCCTCTAAAATAATTGATCCCTTAGCCTCTTCTATTGTTGAGGAATCCGTCAAAAAGGTAGAGAAAGCTAAGGCAATAGATCCTTGGATAGAAAGATTGATGGAACAAGGTACTTAACTAGTGAAGAAAGCTCTTCAAATTTTGACCAATGTGGAAGCAGTTAAAATTAAGTTAAATCAAATCCTAGAAGCCTTCACTCAAAGCTTAGTCTCTGGAGAAAGATTTAGAAGTTTGCCTCAAGTTCACAGACTTGAAGCTAGATGTGTTGTGTGAAAATAGTGTGATACCAACCAAGCAAATATATATTGAGTTTCAAGAACTCATGGATAATTGAGGTCAAGTCATTGAGGATTTGGTTAAAGATGTGGAGGCAACTCTTGAGTCATGTGCTAAAAAGGAGCAAGATATTCTTTCCAAGTTTGAAGAAATATCTTGCAAGTTAGTACGTGATAACGAAGAGCCGCTTTTTGAAGATATAGTACTCTTTGAGCTTATGTTGTTGGTTCACAAAGAGATTGAAGTTGAGCATTTCTCATTGGCTTCAATTGATAAGTTCACAAGCTATTAGGTATTCTTCAATAAAATGCAAAATATTCTAGAGGAATACAAGGTAGCACTCATAGGTTGTTTAAATGTCACCACCAAGACCACAGCTCTTGCGAGAAATACATTTGGGCCGAATATTGATGAAGTGAAAGAAATAATATGCAAGTTCACATAATTCATGGCCAGGAACGAGGATGATGGGGATGATGAAGATGAAGATGATGAAAAAGTGTCTCGGGACACTTAGCCATATTTTCTATACTTTCTAGGGATTAGTTTTATGCATTTTTGTTTTGATAGATTGCATGCAAAAATAAAATATGTAATTGCTTGTAAGCATATTACAAACCAAAGTATGTTAGTACTTTCAATGTTGAATAAGTCAAAGTTAGTTAGGATTTTCCCACCTTTTTCTCATAGCCCCTCACCTATATATATGAGGGTGCTTGTTGTAATTAATCATCTTTTATGCATACAAGTAGACTCTGTTGAAATTTTGAACAAATACAAACTTTTTTTTCTATTGTGCAAATTGTTTTCCAAGTTAATAAAAAGAACAAGTGTGGTTTCAAACTTTGTGTTGACATATCTTGTTATGCTATTATTGTGTTCTTACTTTATGTTAAGAGTCTTTGAGCTGTAACATATTGTTGCTTCATCGATTGATCATTTGGGGATACTGCATGAATTTGTGTGCTTGTGTAATTTCTTAGTAAAATGGTTCGCCGATATCCTTGGGATTTCTCTTTTATTTAATCTCAAGTCTATTGGTATTATTGCTCCGGCAAATGCTTTCTAATGAAGTTGTGAAAGATAATTTTATTATGAAGGTGTTACAAGAAATAATGCATCCTTCCTAGAAAAAAGAGGAAGCAATAGATTGTGACATCCCAATATTAGTCTTGTTTACAATTCTAGGTAAGCATTTGGCTAATTCTAGCAACAATAAGAAGGTACCTCCTCTTTATTGAGAGGAGAGATTTCATCTCACGAATTGTGTCTAAATTCATGATTTTGTAAGTGGTGGGTTTACGATCACTTACAAACAAAATATTTAGCCAACAAATTGAAATGAAAATCCTTGTTCATACATAGGCATTGTGCAAAAACTCTATTGCCGAATTTTTCCTTCATCATCACCGAGCAGTCACCCACCCACAAAATCTGCCAATCTATCCATCAATCGTAGAATAAAGCCAATATTTGTGGTGACTTCAATGGCGCAACATGCAAATGCAATAAAGATAAATTCATTATTTATTAGCCGCACAATGAAGCTGCATAAGTATTTTATGCGTTTTCTATACTTATTTTAATTGGGTTAAGGGTTTCAACATTCGATTAGCAAATAATCATATCTCTAGTTTGGTCTATAATATGTTACTTTGATTATATTTTTAGTTTTGGTAACTACTTGCTCCTATTGCTTAATTAGAATGCAAAGGTGTTAGATTTTTGCCTAGCAAAGGACAATCCAACATGTAATACAATCCATGTCTCCACGAGGTTAATTTTATTTGTTTCTTTAAGTCCATCTTATACCAGAATTTTTTTAAATGTGAATTTATCACTGATTGGTGAACTACATCATATACTATGTTTTAGGAATTAGCTTTTTTGTTGACTTTCAACTATTTTGGTAAATGCGTCTTGTACTAAAGTTTTTTTAATGGAATTGGTTTGATGAACCGAGTTTTTGGGTTATTTTACACTGTCATAAAACCATCTTATGTTAGAGTTTTTTTTTAATGAATAAGCTTCTACTAGTTCACCATTGCCTTGAGAAATGTGTCATAAATAAGAATTTTCTTTTAATAGATTGGATTTGTCAATTTTTCATATATATATATATATATATATATATATGAATGACTAAACTGTATTTTAATATGATATTTCTTAGCATATCTTACATGTGTATTTTTAAAAATATAGATATGCTAGTTTAGTATAGTTCATTCTCACACTTCACAATCTTGATTCCACTTTTACACAAAAAAGAACATAGACCCACATGTAACTCTCCTATTAAACTATAGTTAAACCTAGTTTATGTTCCTAGTGATATGCACCAATGGAGATTTGAGACCTTAGTTTGCATTCCTAGGCTAGGGTCTCATTTCTCCCCATATCACCAAGCAAGTGATCACAAAAGGGTTATCACATAAAATTTGATACAATAGTCTATCTTGGGCAACAAGTCAAGTTATTTAGTCACAAGAATGTAAAACAATTAAAACATAAAATAATATAGTAATTCTCTAAATGAAAACCTCGTCATCATAAACAATGGGGCATGATCTTATCATAATCCATCAATCCACATTATTGCTCCAACCACCCATTCATCACTTAAGACCTCAAGTGTGATAATTAGGCTAACATTATTAATTAATGTAATAAATCACTATCCATTATTTATCATTTTTTGCCATACTAATCTAATTATTTATTCATATTATCCATTAATCAGACTCTATGCTAATCAGATTTCTTTCTCATTTAAAACTGCATTGTCGATACTACTGAATGCATTTTTATGATTTTTTCAGAGCCTTAAAAGCCGGGAGACAAAATGGTAGAAATTTATAGGACACGTCTATTCAACTTCCATTCCATGATTTTGGAATTATGGAAGTGAAACGATATTTTGAAATAGGAAAAAAAAAATTAGAGAGAGTCGGGGATTCAATTGCTTGACTGGATAGAGATCTTTTCAAATACAACTTCACTGATTACCTTTCAAATGACACGATATATAATTATTATTTGCAGTCCACAATCTTCTTCCTCCTTCGATGCCGCTTATTTTTTTATTCAATCTTATGATTGATAAGAAATGTAAGTCTTCTGCTGCTAATAGTGTTCCTTGTTCCTTGTAGCATTTCCTTCAGCGGGCCCTGCTATTCATTGAGGCCGGCTAAAATTAGGCCCTCTCCATCTGTGTTTCTTATGGCATTTCATTCACAAATAAAGGAACAAGTTCATCTTATTCTCTAAACATTAATGTCACATTTCAGAACTTCAGCAAATCTGTGTGTCCCTAAACCACGTCCATATTCAAGATATAAATGGCAACATGAATGGGTTTCTTCTTAACAATCTTTCGTATTGAAACGACACTCCTCTGCACATATTTCAATACCTAATGTTTTTCCTGTGCCTTTCGAGTGTCCTCAAATGGGTTTATTTAGTTTCAGTGTCTCAAAGTTAGCAAGTACTACTCTCGAAGAAAATGGAAGTGTATTCTATTTCAATTTTTTGCTAATCTTCAATCTTCAAAATTTACCTCAAACACAACGCGTTTGTTATTTAACTACTGCTGGTTTTACCTCAAACACTGCGTTTGTTAGTTAACTACTGCTGGTTTTGATAATTCAATGAACTTTTGATACACGCCCTGGTTTTGCCTCCGTAACAGCCACCAAAAAGCAATAATGGTGGCATGTTCCAAGAGTTGATTGCAAACCATGAAAGCTTATGCAACACCGACAACCTTAGACTTGTTACAGTAAAACTTACCTAAATTCAATTAATGATTAAATTTAACAGTTATGGTCTTGAACCTTTGATTCTTTGATAAGACTTACCTTACTCCTGATTGATCTCCGGTGTCTTCTTCCATCCCCACTTTATAAATAAATGCAGCCATTCATGAAGCACTTCCATCTGCTTTCAACAGTTACTGACATAGCACATTTGCAACTGATATGTTTCTGAGAAATTACATTCAAAATAATTCACATAAATTATCAACCTGGACTGTTACAAACTAGAGAAGAGTGTCAGAATATATTCACAGATTTTTATAAAATCTGACACTCTCCTTTGACAGCTGAATCCGCAACCTAAACTTTACATGTATAGTTCAGAGGATCCAAGTGTTCAATAATTACTGAAAGAAGTAGAGTTCCAACTCCTGAATAATTAGAGGAGCGTCTCACTAACTTCTGCAGATTTCTGCTGAATATGGGTGCCATTAAGATATCTGTCACTCTTCATTCTTTATAATCATCAATGGTCAAACTTTTCTTGATAACTGCAAGTATTCTGAGTACTATACCATCGGAATCTACCATTAGCATCTGTCATTCAAGGTCAGCAGTTTGGAAGCACTTGCTGAATCTTGTAGAAGAATAACGATCAAAAAACAAAGAAACATTATGCTGGTTCACGAGGACGAGCAGCCCATAGAGAACTGAGGGCTCGGAGACGATTAAAATAATCCCCCATTGCAAGCAAACCCCTGGCTGCTTGACGAGTTGTAAGAATTCGATACATCTGCTGCAGGGTCTGTTGCCGTAGATTGTCTGCCTGTTTAATAGATCATTAATTCAACTCTCATTAGTAATATTTAATAATATTAATCACTAGCGTATTCAATTGAAATTTATTCTAAAGAATGATGAAAATTTAAGGGAAAAAACACAACCACCACAGAATTAGATTCACATTCCACGCACAAGAATCTAGAAACCGGTATATCCAACTACCAGAAACAGCTCAAGACACTCGAAAAGTTGGACTTGGTTAGTCCATTTCAATAAAACTACTCGCTATAAAAATATCATGAGAACTCAAAACAATGACAATTCTCTAACCCCTCTCCCTGGAAAAATAATAAAAGCACTAAAACAGGCATCCTCCAAAAGGAATATCATATAAATAAGGAACATAAGCAGGACCTTCTGATCTCCGTTCCATAGTTCTTCGATGATTAACTAAAGTTTAAAAACAATTTTGAAAAATATTGTCATTTCCCTTTTTCAGACATAAGTAATTGGGATTTCCGTTAGCCTATTATTTTAATTTTGGTAGGTTAAGGGGTAGTCTACGGGGGTAAGATGAGGGAAATATTTAATAATTTAATATTATAATTTAAATAGTTGGCACTTTATGTTATATTTATAAAAAGGTAACATGCTATATTAGTATAAGAGGATTTAATATTAAAAAATGCTCCTAGAAAAAGGGGTCAATGTAATGTTATATTAAAAAAGTATTCCCTATATACTTCCAGAAAAAAACAAGAAATGATTTCTAAATTAAAAAAGGTGTTCAAAAAGGACAGTCTGGGGGAAGAATTTGGATGGACGAGGAGCGAGCCTTGCAGTGCACAGGAAAATTATCAGAGAATGCTGGCAGGAGGGAGGGGAATTTGGCTCACGAAATATAGACGTGGTGTATGGAAGAGGAAGCATTGGGCTCATGGGTCTGGTATCACAAGCAGTCTACAATGGCAGCGGTCGTGTTAGGGGTCATACCCAAGATGCTCATGTCCAGAGAGGCTTTTGATGAGGCAATCACTGAATTAGATACCTTAGGTGAAGATTCTTACAAGGACAATACTCTCATCATCCAGCTTTTGCGTGACAATCTTACATTATGGACGTCAGACATGCAGGAGGATGCAGGATAGGAGATCAAAGATGCTTCCAAGCTTGAGGAAGGTGGGGAGCAATAGTCATTAACAGACACCTAATCATGTGTCAAAGAAGTAGATTATCAGGCATTCCTGCTGTGATTTTTAACTGGTTCCTTTGTGTGTGATCTTGTTTATTAGATCTGCTATTTTGCACAATGTATTGGCGAATTTCAGAGATGGGTTCTATCACTGTGTAGTATTATGATCACAGGTACTGATTTTCAAGTATGTTTTGTGAGACGGGAGCTCCCAGCTATGGCTCAAGAGGTCCATTGTCCCGATGGCATTAGAAACCTTACCAGTAATTAATGGGAAAACATCTCAGCAAATATTTAATGAATTTGAACATCTCTGCTCTTTAGACACCGAGGACACGTGTAAAGGAAGTATAGTGAATAATTTGCTATAAAAAAAAAGGACAGCCTGGACACAAAAAAAGGTATCCATTTTATGAAATCAAAACTTCTTTTCTCTGAATGTTTGTTCATCTTCTTGCTTGAGGATTAAAACCTTCTAAATATTTTGGATTTGGAGACAAAAACCCTTCGTTCCACCGAGAAAACACAATTTGTGTAGGAAGTATTGTGGTAAAATAATGAATGTGTTATTAAACAATGATCATGAATGATCTATAAATACAAGATACAAGAGAATGTTTCTATAACGAACAAGAGAGAGGAAATAGAAACATTCTTGTAGAGTGAAAGAGAAAGTTTCCATAACGAACAGAAGGAGTTTATGGAAACATTACAAAAAGAGTGACCATTAAAAATAGACGAAAGAGAGATAAAATTAGAAACTATCTATTATTGTAATACCCTCCCTTAATGGTCAATCTATCTTCAAAAAAACAGAAATTTGCATGTCCTCAAAAAGCGTAAAAGGCAGCCTCGGGTTGATCAGAGAGGTCTACATGTTCTGCAACGTTGGCCTATGGCTGGGTTCTACCCTGCTTCCGCTGATCAGAAGCAATGCAAGCCCTACAGTCTCGAAGCATATGACCAAATTTGTGGCATTAGTTGCACCGAATGTTCTTCCTAGAGCTATCTTGAGATGGAGCTGATGAATGAGATGGGCCTTTGTCCTTGTGAAAGGATTGGGCTGAAAACACTTGTTCAGAGGAGGACGAAGGAGCACTGCTACCAAACTGTTGCCTCCAACGATCCTGCTGCAGAAGTTTGGTGTATAGATCTGAGAACTTCAGGTCAACATTAGTTGTAGTAATGTTGCACGTCTCAATAAAGTGCTCATAGGACGGCGGTAGGCTTTTTAGAGTAATGACCACCATGTCCTCTTCCTCCATTGTACGGCCAATGGCCTCATGCTGATCCTTGATGTCCTTAATCTTCAGAAGATGTTCTTGTAAGGACATATTCTCATCCATAATAATGGAGAATAGCTGATTCTTCAGAAAGAAGGCTCTTCTTGTAAGGAAACTCAGGTGCGGAAACAGCTTCCTACACTAATCTCTAAAGGAAAGTATTGTGCAAATTCTTTCAAATCCTTACAATTTCAGATCCGTTAACTACTTTAACAAAGATATTGCAGCATATATCATACATACAGAAAATAGATCGAGAAGATTGAAACACATAAACACAAAGATATGCCAATGGGGAAAAACCTTTCGGTAAAACAACCCCACCTCTCCAAAACCTGCACAATGTATTATCTTCAACACAAAGACTACAACACACTTGCAATGCAAGTTCTTTCAAGAGATGAGAGCCTAGTAAAACTTACTGCTCTCCCTCAGAAGCAACATCATATATATAGACTTCTCAGGACCCAACAAATACCCACAAAAAGAGTTTGGCGTCCAACCACCAAGACCCATGCACAAAACCACATGTACACAGCTGTTACATGCAATCCCAAGAATAGGCATCCATCCCTAGAATAGACTATGACAGCTTGTCATAGAATCCGCCAAAAATAACGGTCACAAGAGAAGTGTAAGAGAATCTGTCATACCAACCTATTTTTGGCATATTCTCTTACACACCAACCACTTCTTCTTGGGCACCCAAATAGGCCCAAGTCATAAGATGCTCTTACACCTGTCATAGCACATTCCTTAAATAGTTTTTATGCGTCATAGGAATCCGTCATAACTGTTTCAGTCATGATCTCCTTACGCACAAGATGCCGACACATCAAGTAGAGTGACACATCAACATGCCAACTAGACATGTACACTCACACTTAATTTCATTATTTGCAAAAAATACATTTACAAAAACAAATAATAAGAATAGGAATTATCCAAGGTTGAGACACCTTATTCCTAACATTCTCCCACTTGTCGAACACCTTGTAAGAGCAACAGGAACATAACAGGAACTTTAACCGCTATAGGCCAAAAGGCCCATAGACTCCGAACACCATCTGAACTTCTCAGTGCCCACTGGTTTCGTTAATGCATCTGCAACATTCTTCACAGTATCTACTTTCTCCAAATTTACCTTTCCATCTTCCACCATATCTCTCACAAAGTGAAACTGCACATCAATGTGCTTCGTTCTAGCATAGAAAGTTGGATTTTTTTGCAAGGCAAATAGCGCTCTGACTGTCACACCAAATAGTAATCTGTTCTGCATCAACACCAACATCAGAACACAATCTCCTAAGCCAAATGGCTTCCTTACAAGCATGAGTAGCAGTCATGTATTCAGCTTCTGTAGTGGACAAAGCAACCATAGGTTGTCGCTTACTCATCCAACTGATGGCACCACCAAACATTGTGAACACATAAGCAGGAGACACACACCAACCACTTCTTCTTGGGCGCCCAAATAGGCCCAAGTCATAAGATGCTCTTACACCTGTCATAGCACATTCCTTAAATAGTTCTTATGCGTCATAGGAATCCATCATAACCATTTCAGTCATGATCTCCTTACGCACAAGATGCCGACACATCAAGTGGAGTGACACATCAACATGCCAACTAGACATGTACACTCACACTTAATTTCATTATTTGCAAAAAATACATTTACAAAAACAAATAATAAGAATAGAAATTATCCAAGGTTGAGACACCTTATTCCTAACACTTCTTTTATCTGATGTCTCATGGAGATCCTTCAATATTGTCCAGATCTCTGCAGCTATCTTGCCAGACGGGATTTGAGGCCGCTGATCATCAGTAACTGAAAGCTTAATGAGCATAAATGCTTCACGATTACATTCATCAAACTTGTCTTGAGTCGCATCGGTTGTGGTAGGACGAGTCTCGGTACCCTGAACAAGTGCACGGTACTCGAAAATTGTCAACATGCATTGCTTCCAAGTGTTGTAGTTCTTTCCGTTGAAACGCTGAGTGCCTTCCAGCATAAGACTGGTGAGAGATGCCATAGCACTTTTTTTTTTTTTTAAACGTGAAAAATCATAAAAATGGCACGAACTTCAAGGCAGATTAACGAAAGACCCAAAAAATTTGAAGACACCCAGTGAAGAACTCAAAAAACCCAAATAGAATCTACTGTCAGATTCTGAATCCGCTGGCTCGAAATTTGAGGCACGAAAAACGATGCACCCAAAAAAAAGTGAGACTAACCCAATTGAGATTTGCAAAAACTCACCAAAAATATGCTGTCAGATTCTGGATCCACTGGCTTGAAAATCGAGGCTCCCAAAAAAACGGACAACAACCCAGTTGGGCTCTCGAAAAACCCACAAGGAATTTGCAATCAAAAAAAAAATTGACTTGAATTGAAGGGTCAAAACCCTAGTCGAAAATGCAAAAACCCTAGACGAGTGGGTGAGGAAAAACAAATACAAATTTTGAACACATTCGGAGCAAAAAAGCTTTGAAAATCTTGAACTAATAATTTCAAAAAAGAGATTAAAATTTTTCGTAGAGGGCAAGAATTTGCTCTGATACCATATTGTGGTAAAATAATGAATGTGTTATTAAACAATGATCATGAATGATCTATGTATACAAGATACAAGAGAATGTTTCTATAACGAACAAGACAGAGGAAATAGAAACATTCTTGTAGAGTGAAAGAGAAAGTTTCCATTACGAATAGGAGTTTATGGAAACATTACAAAAAGAGTGACCATTAGAAATAGACGAAAGAGAGATAAAATTAGAAACTATCTATTATTGTAATAAGAAGTAGCAAAAGTATTTCCAATTTTTTATTTATGTTGAAGGTATTAGAATATTGCAATGTTTCTTTAACGATCATCTTAGTTAGTCCTTATTTTATTTAATAGTTTCTATTTTTGTCTTTAGTTCCCAATTGTTTCATAATAGAAACATCATCTGTGTAAATCTATACAAGGAGCTTTCATCTGCTCTATTTAATACAGCATCGATTTACCATAACATGGTATTAGAGAGGGTCAATGGGATTTCATAAAATTTGGCGAATTTTTCGATCCTCATCTGATCTGGAATTTTTTCAAGAAATTTGTTTTTCAATTTTTTAAAATAAAAATCGTTGGAGATATTTTATGAAAAAATTGTGGTTCATCTTCGAAGATTTTTGCTGAAAATCGCAAAGCTTGGTTGAGGGTTTTGATCACGCGATTTTCTGGTTTGAGCAAAAGTCTATGGTTTTCAAGGGTTGCATGTACTTGCATGTGCTTCCATGTTCCTGCACATTGCTTGCATGTGCTTTTTGTGAGTTGCATGTTGCTTGCATATGTTGTATCCACTCGAATCTCATGTTTTGCCATTTTTCATAATTTTTTCCCTTGACAAATTTCTGATGGGTTTTCATAATTTTTTTCCTTTTTAAAAAATTTCCGGTGGGTTTTAATAATTGTCCCTTGAAAAAAAAAATTAGTGTGTGTTTATAACCTTTTCCTCAAAAATTAAAGGTGTGCTCCTGTTAGGAAGGGCTCTCTAGTTTTCTAGAAAGGTTTTACCATTTTTTTCTTTAAAATGATGTTTTGTATGCTGATCCATGTCTTGGATTTTGTGTTAGCTATCTGTTTGGTTTTTCAATTTTATCCTGAAAAATCATTTCTGGATTCTGAAATTCACGAAGTTGTGTGAGATTCCATTGTGGGTTTATACCGTTTTCTCCAAAAAAAAATGATTTATAATCTTTGGGTTTGGTGATTTTTTCCTCAAAAAAATCGTGATTTTTTGTAGCCTGTCCTTGGGTGTCATTCTCTTTTGCAAAAGTTTGGAGGGTTTGCCGATTTTTCCTCAAAATTATGGCAATTGTTCTTGGTGTGTCTCTTGCTACAGGGAGGGACAACTCTATTACCCAACATCTGATTGGATGTTTTGTGATGAATTTTGGGCAGATGTTTTGCAAATTCTGGGAGGGTTAGTGGCAGACTCATCTCAGTGGCAGAGTCAATGGCAAGCTCTTGTCTCTTGTTGAGGAGCCTTCTAAAGAAGGGGGCAGCCTTCTCTATTTGTTATGGATGGATTTTGACTACTCTTGGTCATTAACATTCTACAGATCCAGGGAGTGTCTCAACAACAGCAAAATGTTCTGAAGAATATATGACCACAGGACATGTACACTCTTTTACAGGGTAGTTAGACGATGACCATTAAGGGAGGGTATTAAAATATTGTAATGTTTCTTTAATGGTCATCTTAGTTAAACTTTATTTTATTAGGTAGTTTCTATTTCGTCTCTAGTTCACGATTGTTTCATAATAGAAACATCATCTTTGTAAATCTATACAAGGAGCTTTCATCTCCTCTATTTAATACAACATCGATTTACCATAACATAAGGTTTTTAAACTATTGGATCTGTTGCAGTTTAGTTTCAGTTTTGTTGGGAACTATCAATATCTATTTGCCGTTTACAACAAATCTTAATTGATTTGATTTTAGAGTAATATCTGTTGTCGGATTTTTAGCTGCCCATACAGTTTTATCATCGTACCATGTGAACTCTAAGCTCATTTTAAAAATTAAGCTGATTAGAATCTAAAAGACTGTCGTACAATACAAAGGTATAGTACCAGTACCTGAAGGAGCACCGCAGATTTAAACCTTTTATCCCTGTTGTACCATTAAGATACAACGGTCTACACAGCAGTCTACACTCTCTAACCAGTCTGTACAAGGTTGTAATTAGTATTGTCGTGACTGGAAATGCATCTATCTGGGGTGCTGTACAGTGCATGGAGTAATCATAACCATTTCCCACAGTTGCTGTTACAATATCCTGTCCAAACAGCATTTTGAGGTGGCAAACATGCTGTTGATGACCATTGCACCTGCTGAATTTCATTTTCAGGCTTCCATACCATCCTTGAGGAATTTGCACCATATTTCTAGGGAATGTATATCTCTTAGATTGCTGCCATACAGCTATACACAATGGAAAGCATTCACTGCTGCCCACTATATTATTGTCGCCATTATTATCAATATTGATTCAAGTTCATGATTTGATTTTCCGCCAAACATTTAAGGGATTGTATAAAACATAAATTCAGAATTTGTGTTTCCCATAAATAATGATTGATTGTTTCATTATTGTGTGATTCTCTAGTGAATCATACATTGGCATTTGTATCGGAGTCTAGAGAGCTTAGTTGCCAAACCCATATATTAATGATCCAAATTTTGCATTTATATATTGTAATGCTAAGCGACGTACTGCCAACAAACAATAATAGATTTAAATATTGATCACATTCTAGTCACCATAATACGTATGCTTCTACCCACCCTACCCACTTTGGGATCTCTATAATCAGAAGTTGTTAGAATCTGTGCACTTATATTGAAAGATCACATATTCTAACTTTGGACATCACAGTGGTATCAGAGTTGTGATCTCGCCAACCTACAAAGAAAGTCAATAATTTGATATATAGTATAACACATGCATGCCAATGAGGTAAACAAAATTGAGGTTGGGGTTCATATATATATATATATATATATATATACAGAGAGAGAGAGAGAGAGAGAGAGAGAGAGAGCATATTTTCTAAGTTGCTGGATTTGGTACTGGTTTGGGTTTGGGTTCAGAGATCCGGTTCATGGGTTTGGCTAAATTTTTGAGGAGTTCGGGATCGTCCATAGAAAAAATGTAAAAATCATGTATGTATGTATATCTGTGCATGTGGGTGAGTTAAGATTAGAATATCACATAGCCTCATAAACTGCAAAGCCACCATAAAATTGTTATATAAACAATCTGTATGAAATTTTCCATAGTATATTATTTAGATCCAGTATTATTTTACCTGTTGACCACTACGTATGCTTCACTTTCTGTGTTCACGTTCAAATTTTGGAATTTATCTTTCACATAAATAATAAATCGTAAACTAATCTTAATTGGGTTCAATGTTCTGTTTGACACATTGTCGATTCAGATAATATGAAATCTTTTGGTCAAGTTCTTCCAACAATCCAATTTACTTCTGATAGTAAACCATGTAATACAACTTATTGTTCCTAATAAATTAAACTTGAAAATGATGGTAATATATCATACAATTACATTTAATTTCTATTTGAAATAAAACTCATTTCCAATGCTTATTAGATTCCTGTTGTTAGAATGGTGAGATTGCTATTGAATTGCAAATAAAAACCATTCAATTTTCTACAAATGGATCACAGTAGCAGATGTTTTGGACGTCACCGATGAAGTCATAATTACAAGGTGCCCACTGGTGTACCAAACCAGTACCCACATCTGGTTTGAACCGAACCAGGATCCGGCCTGGCAGCCGGCAAACTCGGCTACATAGCATATTTTATTAAAAGCAAAATTACATTTTTCACAACAGCCCAAGCACTAATCTAACAGATGGAGGGAAGCAATGGCTAAAATCTGTTTACGAAAATATTATTCTCATATTAGCTGCTCCAAAAATGAATTTTCCCTTTCATCTAAAATATGGTCTGAGCTACAACAAACAAGATAAAAGGTCGGTAACTGTTCTTGGTTACAACTGTTTCTGCCCTAGAGTAGTTCAAATGGAATTCAGAATATATTACTTCATTTGTTAAAGACCTACTCATCAATGAAAAGAATGAATAACGATCACACAGGGCAAACTGAATCATCTATATTTTCTATTCAGCATGAGATCATATCATGTAAACCCGATATTTGAGATAGAACAGAAAATTTCGTTAGAGAATCTAGTAACTATATTAAATATTCTGACCTACTTTTCTCATTAAGAAAATTATGTTTAATTTGAGAAAATTATTTGCATAGGTTTGGAAACTAGGTTGATTAAGAAGAGCAGTGCTTAACTTCCATCTAATGCATTGAAAGGATTAGTAAACAATCAGGAGAAGGCATTTCCAACTCAATGCTGAAGTATAATGGAAAATGCTAGTAATTCTTATATTCAAAGCAATAAAAGAGTAAATACTTAGCAGACGACCTGATGCACAAAGCTCTCAAGCGTTTCAAGCTTTCCCATTGCCATAGCCATTTGACCCATATAATTGGCTACATTTGGTGTACCTAGAGAACCTCCTGCCAAAGTGTCAGCAAGAGCCTGCTGAAGTGCCTCCATGCCTTGTGATAGTGCATCCTCTGCCTGTTGTGATGACTGTCGCAAATTACAAACTGATAATACCTGCTGCTCCGTTAATGGCTCAAGTTGAGGAGTAAGAATCTGGTAAATAAAATATTATTAATTTATACCAATGAATCTTGATAACAGACAAATATTGTTAGAAACATTTATCATGAACCTTCAGGTGCATACTACACATCCTAAAGTAGCAAATTATACTGAAAAACAATTAATGAGCACAAGAATACTTTGGGTAATACTAGATAACAAACAAAACCATGAACAAAAAAAATGTTAATCTTGACTGTGGCCACTTCTAGTAACAATCTTCTTTGTTAGATAATAATTCTAAGCTGAGTACTAAGAGAGATCCATTATGTTGACTCATTCTATTAATTTTGCAATGTATGATGTTGATAACTGTAATAAGGCTAGGCTAACCAACACATTATTAAAATGGTAATATTCACCTGTCTACCATCATCATTCATTTAGAACCAATTACTTAAAATTAACACTCACGAATTTTCAATTTAATGTTGAGCATCACATGCCCACTTCCAACTCAATGCATGGACTCCCAACAAAACCCCCTTTTTACCTCTTCTGAGAATGATAATTCAGAATAAACTACAAGCTGTAAAAGAATTTCAATTTCTCTCTTCTGATCATCATGTTAGCTTTTTTGCGAGTAGCATCTTTATTCTCTAAGTTGTGGTTGAGGAATCTAAACAAAGGCCTTCCAAACCATATTGTTAATTGCATGTAAACACCATACCTTCTCCTCCTATGCCCATTTCTTGTCTTCACCACATAGTATTCTGTAATAGACATGTTTTGATGTATGACAGCACTTAGGGCATTGCATTCATCATGAACTCTTGTCATTTCATCTCCTTGAGTAGGTTGCTCCTCTTCCATAGGTGTTACCCCTTCCCTTTCCAGGAATTTGGCTCTAAAAGTCCTTGGTGTTGGATTAGCTAAAACCTTGTCACCACAAGAGCTACTCCCTTCAATACCATTTTGAATATGCCTACAAGCATTCAATTGCCAATTCAAGCCTCTTAGGAGTTAAACCATCTCAGCCATAGTGTCCCTCATATTACCCTAAAACTCTTTGTTTTCACTAACCATCCCAGCCATGGTATCCCTCATATTAGTCTAAAACTCTTTGTTTTCCCTGATGATTTTTTGAGAGTTATCTTCATCTCTATCACCCATTGCTGCCTCTTTCTTCTCCCTTCACTGATACCTTAATTCTCTCTCACTCAAGCTCATGAATCTGCATTACAAAGAGGCTTGCAGGATGCAAAGGCTCCAATACCAATAATATGCCTAAGGATTTGTTATGTTAATTAATTTATTTCAGACAAGGGTTCAAAATTGAAACTTCACAGCAGCAGCAAATAATAATCATGAACATCAAATTCCAATCCACACTCTATAAGTAACTAGTAAGCTATTATCAACAAAAAACTCAGTTAAGATTTTATGAAACGCTTTCACCAATCAGTGATCAGCTGAGAATCTTCCAACAAATTAAAAGCCTCTTCTTGTTTGGTTCCCTAGACGAATGGTTCACCTTTCCTAGGCATCTTGTCAATGAGATTTCTGCAAATCCTTTGATAAACTGTCAATAATAGCCAACATGCCCTAAGAAGAATTTCACTCCCATCACATCCTCTAGGCTTTCCATCTGAATAATAACCCTTATCTTGTCGGGGTCCATCTTCAATCCTTCCTTGCAGACTATATGGCCAAGAAGCTTACCCTATGGTACCGTGAATCAGCATTTTTTTGGGTTGAGTGCTAGGCATGCCCGCCGACATCGTTCCATGCACTCCTGCAGCGCTATGAGGTGGGTTTCCTTCCCACTATATATGGACCAGTCATCGAGGAAAGCCTTAAAATTGCCCACTGACATCTTATCGAAAATATGGAGTATGATTCTCTAGAAAGTGGCAGGGGCATTGCAAATCCCAAAGGGCATCCTGTTGTATGCATATACCCCATCTTCCATGACGAATGTGGTCTTCAATTTATCCTCCTCAGAGATACTAATATGGTTGTAGCCTGAGAATCCATCCATGAATGAGTACATCTCGTGCCCTGCCACCTCTTCCAGTATGGCGTCAATGAACGGAATGGGGAATGGATCCTTGATCGTGATGGCATTAAGACATCTGAAATCTACACAAATTTGGATCTAGTTGGCTTCTTTTTTTAGGGAGATGGCAATGGGCGAAACCCATTCATTTGTTTGTACCTTGAAAATAATTCCGACATCCAGCATCTTCTCAATTTCTTCCAATACTTTAGCCACATAGTTTTTGTTTATGCAGTACGGTCTCTTCCATATGGGGCATGCACCCAATACTAAGGGAATTTGATGTACGCACAATTCTGGTGGTACGCCCTTCAGGTCCTTGTATATCCAAGCAAACATGTCCTTGTATTCCAAAAATATCCTGAATGTTGTTGTTTTCAGTACAGGGTCCTAGTTGTCCCCGATGAGGATTGGCTTTGGCTCATCCTCCTTCAACAAGTTCACCTTCTCTATGCTCGTTTCCTTGTGTTTTACTACCTTATCCCTTTCAAATCGGTGGGCCGGTGTATCATCCACCCTCGCCATGCCTTCCTTGTATTCACTATCACTATCACTCTCATTTCTTATCATGTGTTTACTGCTTGATTTACCAATTTTCAAAGATGACATAAATGCAAACTCAACAGTAGGAACAATACTATTATCAAAGTTACTCAACTCAAAAGCAATCAATCTACCGATTAGACTATCGAGTGTAAGATGATTACCCGAAGCTGACCTCATCTCATGAATTGCAGAGACTCTAATAGCATAAGTAGGCAGCAAGGTTCTAAGAATTTTACTTACAACAGTGTCTTCTTCAATAATACCTCCTGCTCCTCGGATAGCAATGACAATCTCCTTAACTCGGCTATTGTACTGTGATATGTTCTCTCCTTTCATTTTCATGTCATCAAATTTTCCTCTAAGACTTTCAGCTTTAGCCCTTAGCACATTCACATCTCCTCTGTGAACTAGTGCAAGCTTGTCCCACATCTGTTTAGCAGAAGTACATGTCTTCACATCTTCAAATTTGGCATTTGATAAGGAAGCAGCAAGCTCTATCATTGAAACATTGTGTTCATGTCTATCTCTCATCTGATCAACAATCAAGGGTGCAGTAGGCAAGATGAATTCATTATCTAAGTAGTATATTGCAAATTCTCCAATTTCTGATAGATGCAATCTTATTCTGCTTTGCCATGTCGAGAAGTTGTCTTTGTTCAGCTTTGGCACCTCTCTCTTATACATCTTGTGATTTTTGGCTTAAGTCCTTCAAACTTTTCCTTCCAAGCACTCTATGCTCTGATACCAATTGTTAGATAACTGAGAGGGGGGTGAATCAATTAAGTTCAGTTATCCTACAGTCCCAAATACTCCCAGATGTATATAACAAAACTTTCAAATCAAATAATCAACTCGGTAAAATATCAACTGTGCTTTTCTCTTCATCTACCAATTACCAGTAAATTAAATACTTTGTTTACCGATCTATCCAATTATAGAAATGTGTAAAGTAAAATAACAATTCAACGCATCCATACACATGTAACACATAGATTTTTAATGTGGAAACCCTGTTAGGGGAAAAACCACCTAGGACCAGTAACCCAAAATAATTCACTCTTTTGAAGTGAGCTCGATTAGGAGTCAACCCTGTTAAAGGTTACAAAACACACTGTGAGGTGTGACCTGGTTAAAGGATTTATCACTAACAATTCTCCTTTGACCAAACATTCACTGTGGGGTCAACAAGAAAACAATCAACATTCATTGAATGTCATATTGAAATATAAAGATTGTTAAGTCTCACTCGGCTAAGAGATTTATCTGTAACAATGGTTAAACTGATATTGTAATGATCTGATTCAAATACAACTTGATTTGCAGATTTTCAAATCTATGCTAAGCTCAAAATACCTCTAATCAATAATCAATTCAACATCATCATTTCCTCCAACTCTGTTTTGCTCAGTAATTGCTTTCTTTGACGCTCGGTGTTGTCTGCAGTTTTGCTCAGGTCTGTCTTCAACCAGTTTGATCAGTGTTGCATGAAATCTCTTCTTCACACGAATTCTCCTGCAGCATCAAGAATCCCAGACTCAATAATGTATCTCATGTCTCTTTATATAGACATCATAAACTGTTTTCTTTCCATCCATAGATTTTGCCTCTTAATCTTCACCGTTGGTTGTCACTTTAACCTTCCTCGACAGTTGTGTCAATAACACGTTTCATTCTTCATCCGATCATCCTTGAATTTTGACAGTCGTTTGATCATCATAACAAACATTATCTTTTACCTCGGAATCATAAACAATTGTCTAGCTCATCATTTTTAGTTGGTTGTTACAAACTCCATTTGTTTCTTTCACTCGGTCAATACCAGAATGTGTCGGTGATAACTAGTTCGGTTAATACTATACTCGGTATACACTACTCTTACTTGGTGTATACTGAAATCTTCATTTACCGACCACATAAACTTGTTCAGTCCTGATCTTCAATACATAATAGAATCATGTAATACAATCAAGTCATCAACATAATGTTATAGACTCATCAATAAGTTACCAAATGTATACCATATCCATATTTTTCTTATCCATCTCATCTTCATGTAGATATCTCATTCCTTTACCATTTTCCTTCCTAAGATGTTTGTAACCATCATGATAAGTACAGTCAAAACTAGTTGACATCAATGACAATACATTAACTGATTAATTGTCTTACATATACTTTAGTAGCTCGGTGATCATCAATCACTGTCTTTCAATTATCCATTCCATTGTCAAACTTTCCTTCAAGATATTCAATCAGTTGTTGTTTATTAGCTCCTCCACGAGTAGGCACCAATATTCAAACTCATTAAATAATCGTCAAATGCACTTAGCACCAAAACCATATAATAAGCTTTTAGCATAATTATTAATTAAGTGAAACTTAATTAATAACCAAATAATTAGCTTATTCAATTTCACCAAGTGGTCAACTCAAAATCTAGATGTTCATTGCCTGAGCCAGACGCCTAAGTGCCCTGCCAAAGATAGTAACTGGCCAAATTTGACTTATTATAAATATTAAGTCCCTCAAAATGAGCCAAATAAAAAATGTAGAGGTAGGATCCTGATACCAAATATCGTTGAAGAGAAGTAATGTCACCTCTACCAAGGGTAATAGATCAAACTATAGACCTTAAATTGAAACATTAGCCCGTGAGGGTTGCAATGATGGGTTAACAACTCAATCAATAACACTGGCTAAAAAGGGGACACTACAAAATCTATGAATTAAGCCTCTTATTAGATACTACTCCCATATTATCTTGCATCCTTTTCGATCCAAATCCATGATTGGGATTTTCTTTTATCACTTCTAGGTATGTATTTGATAGCTTCAGATCCACACCAACCTATTTATTTTCATTGCCTAATAGTGCTTGAAGGACATTGATTAAAAAAATGTTTTGTATTTCCCCTATATAAATCTGCCTGAAAGAAATGTGTCTTATGGGTACAGTATCTCCCCTATCATTCAACATCTTGAATCAGGGCTAGGAACAATCCAAATGAATTCCAAATACTCTTCTAATGATTCGTGGGCTAAGTCTTGATGCTTCAACCATACATTCCCTAAACCTTCCCACAGTTCAACATTCTTCAAAGAACCTTTTTTTAATAACATTCCTCCTATTTTTGAAAAACATGTCACCTTCTATATACCACATTACTTTTGTTCACATGCACACCTGTTCAGACTCCTACCTGTGTTATAGGACCTTTTCCTATGAAATAAATTTCTAAGTTGCAGGGTACACCTCTAGGGACCCCCGCACCTAAACCGGATTTTGTAATGTCCCCATTCCGAATCTTGAGACTATTAAAATCGATATAAGATTCAATAAGTTTAAATTAAAGATTGAAACTTATTCTTATTAGATGATAAAGATAAAAAGGAGTTTTTCAAGCCCCTTTCAACACATTCTCCTCCGTTCAGATATATGTACAAAATGACATAGAGTGGAAATTAATGAAGATCACTTCATATGTATGCTGATAGTTACCAGCCACCTTCAAATACAATAATTTCCTATATCACTACCAATACCAATGGAATATTTAGGAGATAGTAGTCTATTTGTGTACACGACACTCCTATTTGGCAACTCAATGCTTGGTTTGAAGTTTGACTCATGTGGAGATGATACCTCTATAGCAACACGGGAAATATATAATTCCTAATTGGTTACAATGTATGGTAATTATACATACCAACTTATAATCGATGAATGACTAAGTTCCAAAGCGAAGTAAAGTTGACTAAGTATAAAAGAGGTTATATCAACTTGCAAGAGAGCGGCTCAAACTTGAACAAAACCAGAGACTATCAACAATGATATGAAAATAGTTAGCAATAGGATTAGATTATGATCATTCATGGAGAACATGGATATATACATATACACACAAAAGAAAATTAGAGAAATATACTAAATTGTAAAACTAAATCATTTGATAGTATGATACTTCATCATTGATCAATGTCAAATGTCAAAGATAAATATTAGATGTCAATTGATAGTTGAAAAATATTCGAATAAGCCATAGCAATGATATCCTATGCTCCACGGAATTTCAAGGATGGGGACTTTTTAGGGGAAGGGGATGTGTTTCCGGTACAGGTACAGTTTAGGGCCAATTTTAGGGGACAGTAGGGGATGACTAGTAAAAAAAATAGGGGAATTTTTATATAGGGAGAGAGATTTCAAATATGCATATCATAACATTGATAAACCATTCACCATAGACATTTTAGAAGCTCAATACATAGTAAATTAACAAAATTCAAATTCTTTCATTGTCAAAATATGGCATACATATAGCAAAAATGCCCAAAGGCTCCAAGTTTCATGCATGAAATGGCATAAAATATTGAAATGTGAACAGTTGACATACTATTATAAGTCTATAACTAAAACACTAAACAAAACATATTAGTCCAACTCCATAATCAGTTGCCCATAATAATCATAATCAATAATGTATTTGCGAATATATGGCTGTCCATAAGAATCACATTGTAGGTCTAGGAATCTAAGTCCAAATCTTAGCCAGACTCTGAGTCACTAGCAGGATGAGGGTCTTCCTCATCCAATGGAGCCCCAAGCAATCCTAGAGATGTGTCATCTTCCTCAACTTGCATTGCATCTTTGGGATTGACATCCCAACATAAGGCTGGAGTCTGACGATACTCAATACTTTGTCGATCCTGTAGCCACAATGCACTGTGAACAGCGACTAACTTCTCCGATTGTCTAGAGGTAAGGTTGTTCATCTTGGCTAATTGGATGAAGCTATATATGGACCAATTCCTCTATGCAGCACATGTATTGGCAACCTATCAAAGAAGATGAACGACAAGTATTCTCAACTCAGGTGCATCCCTACCATGCCAAGTCTACCATCCAATAGGGTCAATTTGAGCTAATGTAGCTCTATCTGTCCTCACCTCTAGTCTACCTTGGACCACGAAAATTGACAAATGCAAGCCACTGACCCCGAAGTTTAGTAGAATCTTCATTGTACAATTTTGAAAGGGCCTTATGGAAGCCCTCCACTTGAGTTGAACGCAAAAAAAAAACATATTAAATAATGAAGAGAAAATCATAAGAGATCTACCTTTCTATTATAAATTTAAATTGAAAACTTGAGATTTCAGATTTGAGAATCACCTCCTCATCACTAGATGGAGTGATGCAGAGTGGCTAGCAGAGGTGGCGGATTCACAATATGGTTTGTTTGATTTATAAGTTTACCCACTAGCCTCCAAGGCAATACAAAGCAAAATGCCCTCAAAACATGAAATCTAACTTCCAAACTTTCAAGAAGAATTTAAGATGAAGTAAACTAAGGTTTCAAACTGGTTTCAATCAATCCCAACTCCTTATGCAACTTCAAACAGTCAATTTCTCCAAAACTGCCAATTAGGCTTAGTTAATAGGCTAGTAGCCCTCCAGCAGCGTTATAACCCAAATAACTTAAAATTTATCCAAATGAAATTGCAAACAAATTAGCATTCCAAATACCCTTTTGGGAGAACTATAACATACTAAAAACCCAGTATCAACTTCTTTGGGAAATGTGCCCCAAAATCTTGACTGTCTCTGTTTTAAGAGGCCTAATTTGATGCCTTTACAAAGAAACCCTACACAAAACACATCCAAACTTCACAAAACTCATAGGTTAGTCATATTTCATGTCCTATTAGGCAAATCCTCAGTCAATTTCATTCTATGAGGCCAATTGATACAAAAGCCCCAAATTCACTATTAAAACCCTCTTCCACCTAAGGTATCATCAATCTGATGCTTGCACTCACTTCCAGATCATAAAATTCAACATACACCATGTATTAGTCATATAATGAAAGGTTATTCAATAAAATATACTCCTTGTTCAGCCAAATACCTGGCTGTGATACACTTGCCTTGTTTTGGGTACCCAAATCCACTCCTTCAATCACTCAAGTTAGCATATTCGTTAGCTTCTCCTGCAAAACTTCATTCTACTGGTAATTTCAGGGTTAGATATACATGTTAGAGCTTCTAGGGTCCATCCTAAGGATCAGATGCACAAACATAGGATGGAACCCCCTATTTCCATTGAAAAATCAAAGCAAAACTTTAGTTTTGGCGAGACAGCAGTAAATAAACTTGTATAAAACTCTCAAAATGCTATGAAACTGCCTCAAGAACCTTTAAATGGATCTTACCAATATCAAGGAAAAATTATAGCATTCAAAACACTTCAATGTTGTAAGAAAACCCTCAGATTTTTATTAAAACATGCCCTGTCCGTACAAATTCTGGGTTTTACCGTACAAAACAGTGAGATATCTGTTTCATCCGACCATGGCAACTTAAATAGACCTAGAACCAACTACCCAACCGACTAGATTGGTTACAAAGCTTTGATTAAGCAAATAAACATTAGTTTGAGGTTTTCCCTCCAAAACTAATTATGACCGTTGTTTTTAAATTCAAATTATGAACTAAGGACTATATGCACTTTATTAACCTTTAAACTATATCACCTACCTATAAATGACTCCAAGGACTTATTCAAATGTTTATAAGACTAAAATGACTCAACCTATCCTATTTGACCATGTATTTGCATTACATCATGCATTACATTGTTTTATTACATTACATTGTCCTTTACATGGACTTTATTCGTGAAACTCATTGATCTAACATGACTATTGGTCTTCAATGGATCTTAATTCTCCTCCATGGTCCTTGGTCTTAGTTGTTCTCCTGGATGCTCTGCATCATGGAGCCACTCCCCTAGGTCTCAATCCATACCATTTGGGATTAAGAGCATAGGCTACCATGTGAAGCGGGGTATTCATAATGTTCCACAGTCACATCACAATGGGCC
Organism: Chamaecyparis obtusa; assembly: GCA_027943335.1. Lineage (NCBI taxonomy): Eukaryota > Viridiplantae > Streptophyta > Pinopsida > Cupressales > Cupressaceae > Chamaecyparis > Chamaecyparis obtusa. The sequence goes on from BSBK01001994.1 coordinate 1,540,358, forward strand.
TAAGATGCTCCTCATAAATTCCAAAGTAGGGTCCCTACTATGAATATTTTGTTTGATTTATTCAAGCATGCTATCAAAGGTCTCATTAATCTCTTCAAAGTTAGGAGAGTCAGTATCAACATATCTAATGACCTGCACAATAGGCTCAATGAAAGAGCAAATGTATTTGCAAGTGTAAGCAAGTTACAACTTAGAAACATCTTAAATTTTGAAATTCTTAATTCTTAAATAATAAAATCAGCAAATGTCAAAATCAGAAATAATTTTATTAAATCAGCAATAACAATTTTCTTACCTCATTGTGGACCACCAATTATCATCAACGATTCTTTGTTTCACACTTCTTCCCTCTGATGTGTTGGACTCATACCATCTACTCCACTCTGCATTGACCACCATGGATTGTAGGCTCTCATGTACCTCAAGCATCTTCTCCAACAAAATAAACTTCTTCCCTCTGATGTGTTGGACTCATGCCATCTACTCCACTCTGCATTGACCACCATGGATTGTAGGCTCTCATGTACCTCAAGCATCTTCTCCAACAAAATAAAGTAGCTATCATATCTAGTCTCTACAAGCTTGAGGAATTCCTTCTTGGAAAATGTCTTAAACAATGCAAGAGATGTGTGATGGTTGCAAATAAACATTTGCACATCTTTAGCCTTAGACACCATGGTCTTTATCCAATCAAATTTTCCAATGTCCTTCAAGGTGTTGTTCAATGCATGTAAACAACATTGAGTCAAAAAAATGTGTTTATAAGCACCCTCCACCATCAATCCAGCTAGCTAACACACACAGGTTGAATTAGTGACTATGCGAACAACATTAGCGGTTCCAACCTCTTCTATAGCATCTCTCAAAATCTAAAATTGGAAGGTTGCATCCTTCCTTTTCCCTGAACAACATATTGCTCTAAGAAAATAAGAGTCCATTGTGCTAGTGACCTTAAGATTGATGAGTGGCGAATGTTTGATATTAGTCCACCCATCCATGATGATGGAGCATCCATCCCTCAACCATTTTTGTCTCATATCTTCCATCAAAATGATCACTTTTGAGTAATCTCTATCAAGAAGGGTGGTGTGTAGTTTTGTTTATTTAGGTGGTACAAATGAGGGACCAATAGCATAGATATCTTTGCACATTTGTTTAAAATATGAAGAACGTGACACATAGAATGGTATAGCATGAGCAAAACGAAATTTGGCAATAGATGACTCAACCACCTATTTTGCTTGCAAATTAAACAAATTAGTAATATTGGTATCTCTTTTACTCTTCTTTCCCTTTCCTTTAGTAGAAGTGGGAGTGGGTTTGGCATTCTTCCCTATAAGAAAGATGAGTCAAAGGCATACTAGCTTGCACATCTCTATTGAAGTCTCTGGTTTTAATGCCTCCCCCTCCATGTGCAATCTAGTTGCCTCAAGTTTTTGTTCTTGTGTTATCTTTTTGCAACCTTTGATCCCTTGACCACCTATCCACAAAAGATGGCAATAGACTCTAGTATAACTCCCAAAATAATGTTTGTGGCACAAATGGCACTCCCATTCCCTACTACCCCTGAAATGTTTTTCTTATCCTTGTCTACTCTTGTGGCAAATTGGAGGAGAGGTTTCTTGGGGTCGAATGGGCCTTTTGCAAACTTTTTGAAGGCTTGGGAAGGGCACTCAAATGGGTTAGAGGTTGTTGCCTCTACTACATCCACATCAGTCGAAGACCCCCTATGGCTGCCCTAGTAATGTTTTTTTCTTTGAAATGTTTGAGTTTCTTACATTACAACATCCATGCTATCACTACTCCCCTCACTCTCACTATTGCTCATGATTATGCAATGTAAAATAGTGCTGTAAGTTAGAAAAAGAAGTATCACTCAAAATGCCCACCCTGTGTGTTACGAAACAAATGGAAAATGGAGAAAAATGGCCAGAAAGTTGAAATAAACAAATGGAAAATGAAAAATATACCTGTAATGAAGAATATTTGATGGCAAAACCTCTTCTTGCAACTCAAAAATGAAAATTTCTTCACTAGAAGTTTTTCTTGGAAAATATGATAAAATGAGTAAGTTTTTATCTTTTTAGTCTTTTACCTCCTCAAATAGAGTTTCAAATTTTTTATTGCCTTTTTAAACTCACATGGGGCTGGCCAAGTGAAGAAAGATATTAAAAAAATCTTTTTTATTATTTGTTCAGTTGTCTCTTTTTGTGTTGGGTCGTCGGGAACGGTTGAGGGACGACTAGGTTGTCCTCGATATGGATTGTCATCCCCCCATACCACCTAGGTTTTAAAAATCCATTTTGGAGACCATACTCGAATTTGCAAAAAAAAGAACGCCTTTGGGGACGACAAAATTCCTGTGGAACACAAATGATATCATATATGTCTATGTTCATGACTCCAATGAAAATCATTACAACTATTGAATTACAAAATGTAGTTCATGAATCATGATTCATCAATCATCAAAGGATTATCAAAAAAGTCATCTATTGGATTTTCAGCGGCTGCAAGTTCAAGATCATTATCATTGTCTGAACCCAAAGAGGTTAGACTTGCACTAGATGCACCATATGGTATGTCATCGTCATCATCCACATCATCCATAGTGGCTCTAGCAAGATCCTAAATGGTTGCATCCAAGTCGGCAAACTCAGGTGGTACATCCCAAAGCCTCGCTGCCCCATGCTTGTATTGGGGATCCTCACGTAACAGAAGACGCAAATTGGAATCTGTGATGTCCCCGTCATTAAATAAAAATAAATAATAATGTTGTATTTGGGGCTGAATCGATTATTGTTTATCTCGGGCCCATCTTTTAATTTTTAGCGTAGGGTTGGTTTTTGCCCTGTCGACTTTACTTGTACACCCTTGGGAGTTTGTTTGACGGGTATTTAAGTCCGGCATGTAGGTAGTATTTGGTATGCGACTTGAATTATTTTATTGTATTGTGAGTTCCAGTTGGAGTTTTGCTCTGTTTTCGCCATTTTAGAAGTGAAAGACCTTCCCTATTTGGCTAATGCAATTTCAGTGGGATTTCCCCCTCACCCTATTCTGCTCTATTTTTCCTTGGTCGTACGACTGGGAGAGAGGGCATATGCCTGTCCCATACGCCATGTACAGCGTGGAGTGGGGAGCATATGCCTGGAGGACGAGATTGTCGTACGAAGAGGTAGGAAAATTCGGCATCGTCCGGAGCAAGAGCCGTACGGTCGAAGTGGCAAAGAACTTCCACATACGGAGCAGGAGTCGTACGGATGAGGGGGCAGCAAAGTTTGACACACAAAGCGGAATTGGTATGGAACAGAGAGGATCTAGAGCGTACAGTCCGTATGGCTGGCTGGCGCTCTCAAGTTATACATATAGTCCGTACAGTTGATAATAGCACAACAAGCACTCTAGTGGGCACCGTCGGCAGTGGAGTTGGCAGTACCATGACAATTGGCAGTAGGGGGATGGCAATTGGTAGAGGAGAGATGGCATCGAAAAAGAATCAAGAAAATGGTGTGCGCCATGGAGTTTTGTGGTTTTGAAGGTTCTAATTTGGTCTTGGTGACAGAACCCACGAGGGGCGCTGCCCCCAACCCCTGCAAGGGGCGCTGCCCCTTGACCCCATTGGGGACGTTGCCCCCAGACCTCCATTTTATATTTGAACTACACTACAACTTTGAGTTTGTGCAGTACAAGTCATTATCTACACTCTTGTCATTAGTCTTCCTGGATATTACTTGATGTATACTTGTCGTCTGGAAGACGACTTTTTCTTTTTGGGGGGATGATGTAAGCAGCAATTATGCCATGAATAGTTAAATAAGACTTTTGTTAGTTAATGTAATAAAACCTTGTTCCAAAGGGGTGTCAGTTGTGTCGTTAGGTTGTGATAGTTGGAGACTTAACCAACCGTGTCAAGTCTATTTGTATGGAGCTTGGAACAAGTGAAAGGTGTGTTGGTTATTATTGGAACTATGATGCTATGAAAGATATATCATTCTGTCATTTATGGTGTAATGTGATTCTATGTTATTCATGCTATTGTTGTATTTCATTTATCTCTAGTATTATGCAATCCTGTTGAATCTATATATACTATGCAATCCATCTCAACTTAGGCATCTAACAAATTTCAAACGTTCAATAATGGATATAAGCGTGAGATTATCAAAAGACGTCCTTGTGAAGAGTACATGCAACATTGGATGACTCACCTTATTGATAAACACCACAAGATTGTTACCCTGAATAATCAACCTAACTGCATTAAGAACCAATGGTGCTTTAACTTTTGGGACCCGGAAGTCTACATGATGAGTGAATTGCATAATGAGTTTAGTGGCATCAACACGAAGCAATGGATATATGTTGAAACATTCTACGTATTTACTTGGGATCCAAGAATGATCATGAAAATATAAGAATGGTTGTGGACAAGCATTTTCCAAGAGGGGGAGACTGTAATGTCCCCATTTCAAATCTCGAGACTATTAAAATTTATATAAGTTCTAATTAAAGATTGAAAAATATTCTTATGAGATGATACAAGTAAAAGGAATTTGTTGAGCCTTTTTCTACACATGCTCCTCCATTTAGAAATATGAATTGTTCCAAAACATGTCAAGAACGTTTAGAACAGAGTGGCATAGAGTGGAAGTTAATGAAGATTGCTTCAAATGTAAGCTGACAGTTACCAGCCACCTTCAAATATGGTAATTATCTATATCATTACTAATGGAATATTTAGGAGGCACCAGTCTATTTACATACACAAGACTCCTATTCGGCAACTCAATGCTTGGTCCGAAATTTGACTTATGTGGAGACAATACCTCTACAGCAACACGAGATATATAATTCCATATTGGCTACAATGATATAGTAATTATACATACAAACTTATAATCGGTGAATAACTAAGTTCCAAAGCAAGGGAAAATAGACTAGTATAAAACAGGTTATATAGACTTGCAAGAGAGCAGCTCAGACTTGAACAGAATCAGAGACTATCAGCAATGATATGAAAATAGTTAGCAACGAGATTCGATTATCATCATTCATGGAGAACATGGATGAAATCAGATATCAATCAAGGCAATGGGTGCATAATCATGGTAACTAATGAGCATGGAATATAGATCAGATTAAAGGCGGCAGCTTCTACTAAATAGAAGGCATGCACTTACAGCATACCAATTATCAATCTCTGTTTAAGGTGAAGATCGTTCATATTTAAAGACATTTTTAAGACACTAAACTAATATAATATAAAGAATTGTAATTACGAACCATCATTAAGAATAGCATACTAGAAGCAATGTCTATGGAAGATGAAGGTGTGAATTGCATTCTAAGATGATTATGGGTGGCAACCTATGTTACCGGGGACACGTTTCCGGCCCTAAGCCCCAGATTTCGGAAACAGGGACGGTTTCGGGGACGAGGGGACGGTCGGGGACGTTTCCAAGCCGTCCCTGACCAGGCAAGAAAATAAAAAACGCGTCCCCGAAACTTCGGAAACGATCAACGCATTTCCAATGGGCGTTGACCATCCCAAGGACTGCTTAGCCATCCCCTGACCGTCCCAGGGATGGCTTAAGGTTTCCAGCAGCAAAAATAAAATTAAACCAAAATTTTTTTAATAAAAGGCAAATTTTAAGCTCACAGGAATAATAAATTGCAGTCTATTGTCATCGCTCAGAAAATAGACAAATAATCTTCAAGTATTTTGTAATCAATCTCCATTGACCAGGAAACAAATACATAGGATCAAGGAGATTTAGAAATACAAAGATCATTCCAATATATCTACAATTTTTTTATTAACAATAAGAGGAATAAACTAGAGACATCTTCAATGCAAGAATGATAGAAAAGGCCAATCTGAATGTCATCGAATAGTATGAATGATAAAAGGAAAAGATCAGCAATCAGCAGATAACAAGAAGTAACTGTCCAATCATCAGAATCAAAACAAAGTATACGGAGGAAAGTATTCAAAAAGGTTATTGAAGGAATCAGAAATATAATACGAAACAGCAGAGAAGTCAATCTTTAGCAAATCTAAAATCTTTCAGATTCAGATATTAATTTTGGGCATCCATCATTGGTCAGGGAAACAAAAGAGATTTCTATTGCTGATTGTATCCAGATTTGAGGATGCTCAATCGAGCCTTTGCCTTTGCCAATTGGAATCTATTTTCTTCATTCATCATTGAAAGACTTTAAGATATTACCAGAGAAGGCAATAAGAAATCATAACATAGTTTAGAAAAGGCAATCTGACTATTGGAAGAGTTGGGTCCACCACTTCTGCTTATAGCTAGCACATTAACAGTCATCCCATTGGTTAGTAATAGTAAGCATAACAAAGATTGTTAAGCTTTAGTTAACTCAGCAACCAAAGAATGTGACAATGTTACGTAAACAGTAATTCTGAAATTAATGAATATATTTGAAAATTCATATATATATATATATATAGCCGTCCCCTGCTCCGGCCAAAAAACCAGTACCAGAAACCCATTTCCCCGTCCCCTTGTCCCAGTGTCCCCCCGTCCCGAAAACTTGGGGTAACATACGTGGCAACAATAACAAAAAATCCATAATGCCAATTGTTACAGAAAATATGACAAATCCTTCCAATTAGCAGAGACGGTAATTACACCAACTTAACATTCATGATGGATGGCAATAGCAGTGCATCAATATTGACGGAAAATATTAGATGAACTCAAAGAAAGAATAAACATTGATGTTAAGAATAGGAGATGGTGATTCACACAAGTATCGACTAATCAATCCTGACATTGATAAATACCAAATCGATTAATAAAATCCATTAAACCCAAACTACCAGAAAAGACAGGTTAACGAATAGTTATCGATAATGACTAATTATGAGTGAATATAAGAATGTTAATCAGACACAACAATACTATCGCTATAAGTGATATTCAAAAAGTGATTGCATAAGTTGAAGGATCAATATCAGACACAGTAATACTGTTGCTATAAGCAATAAAAGGTGTAAAACAGATATAGCATCCATCATAGAAGTTGCAAGATTGTAAATACAAATCAGAAACAGCAACCCATCGCTCTTAAAGCGATATTTATATGTTGCATATTCAGGTTAATATATTAGACATAGCAATCCAATTGCTAAAAGCAATATATATATCGATTACATAAGTATATCGCATATCAGATATAGCAATATTCCTTTATCACTATAAGTGATAAAGCAATAACACTTATAACATAATCAATAAGTATATATCAGATATTGCTATTCATTTCATATGAATTTTGCACTTAATCATACATTTATATCAGAAATAGCAATTGATATCTTGTGTAACATCTTTACTTGGTTTTAATTGCAATTATTTGACAACATAAGAAGATGGAATTAGGTAATTGTCTCAGCTCCCCAAGTTAGCCAAAAAGAGGGCATTACAAGTTTGCCCTGGGGTACACCTGGGTGCACTGTGGGTACGTAGGTGCATACCCACAGTGCACCCAAGGCATCTGGAGCGCATTCGGGCATACCCAAGGTGTACCCGCGGGGCAGGAAAAGAAAATGCGCCCAAAACATTAAAAAACATTTTTTATCTTTTTTCTAAACCCTAAAACAGCCCATATGAGGCCATTTTGCCCTAAAAGTAACTCTTTTTGCTCTCTACTACCTTTGTCTCATTTTGGCTTTTTGAAGAGCAGATGGTTTTTTTATGAAGGGGATCGATCAAGAAATGCTAGATAGCTTGCACAAAGGACATTTAGGCAAAAAAGGTAAGCATTTAACCTATTTTTTAGTCTTTTAACAACTGTTTTCAAGATTTTGATGAATTCTTTCAAGTTTGTGATGATCTTTTTGAAGTTTATTTTTTTAAATATTCTTTTAAGGAAAAAAGGAGTTAAACTGTTTGTTATAATGTTCTTTTTATCTTCGTTTTGAACTTGTATGCTTGCATTTATTTATTTTTTCACATTTGAAATTGTGTAAATTCTAATAATAGCAAAATCAGATTGCAAGAATGGCCACTAGTTCAAGTTCAGTGGATGTGGATGCAAACCAAAAATTTAAAATTGATAAAGAACGTCCTTTATGGAGACATACCAAAATAATTGAACAACTTTCAAGAGGTGGGGGATATCTTTGGAATTTTAATGTGTAAAGTCAATTTTAAGTGCTCCTATTATCGAGCAAAACTTCAGTGTTTTGGCCCTTCTAGAAATGGGATTGGAATCTATGAAGGGCCAGATAAAAAGTGGTTGTCTGCCAAACAAACAGTCGGATACCTTAGACAACAAGAAGCTGATATATGGTTGAAACAGCAAGACTAAGAGCTAATCATTCTGCAAAGAAAAAAAAATAACTGTAACTGTAGAATCAATAATGGCCTCCCAACATCCCTTGTTGCAAATACCCTCTACGCAAGATGAAGTAGAAATTCCCACCCGCAAAAGAGGTCTGCTGGACACGACATTTAGAATGGAAGCAAGACATATTGCATAAGAAAAAATTGCACATTGCATCTATGTCAATGGTCTTCCTTTCAACTTGGCGAGATCACCATATTGGCGGAAAATTGTGTTGACAATTAATAATGCACCTCCCTGTTTCACAAGTCCTGGGCATGAAAAGGTGTGACCACCTTATTGGGAAGAGAGAAGAATTTTGTAGAGACATCATTGAAACCAATTAGAGATTCTTGGGTTGAATTGAGAGATTCTATTAATTCTGATGGATGGGAAGATTGCAAAAAACGTGTTATTGCAATGTCCCCCAAGGGACAATGTTTTTGAGGGTGATTGGTTGTGAGGGACAAATCAAAGGAGTTCATTTTCAAAATCCTCATTGAGTCAATAGAGATGGTGTGTCATGAAAATGTGGTCCAAGTCATTGCGGGCAACGCAAAAAATTGTAGCGCTGCAGGTGCTTTGGTTGAGAAAAGATATAATCACATTTTTGTACAACATGCACCGTACACGCCCTTAACATGGTGATACAAATAATTGGCACTCAAATAGAGTGGGTGAAAGAAATATACCAAGAGAGTGAGGAGGTCCAGATGTTTGTGACAAACTACCATATGTTACAAGGCATTCTCAAGATTGGAATTGTCGAAGATATATTTAATTTTATTTATGTCATGTTCCATATGTATATAATATTTATAATGTGTTATTAACATGATCCTAGGTTGTTGAGACCCAATTTGCATCACATACAATTGTTGTGAGATGACATTTGAAGGTGCAAAAGGCATTGAGTGCAATGGTTATTAGCAACCAATGGAGTGTTTAGAAGCAATTAAATTCAGACAGGACCCAAAAGGTCAAGTTCCTAGGTTGTTGAGACCCAATTTGCATCACATACAATTGTTGTGAGATAACATTTGAAGGTGCAAAAGGCATTGAGTGCAATGGTTATTAGCAACCAATGGAGTGTTTAGAAGCAATTAAATTCAGACAGGACCCAAAAGGTCAAGTCATTAATCTTGGATGGCGATTGGTGGGCTTGTGTGGAATATGTATTTGATTTCACTGAGCCTATCATGGGTATGCTTAGGTTTGTTGATACAAATGCACCATGTTGGGGGAAGACTATGATGGCATGGACACGATGATATAGCAAATAAGCCATAATAGCAAAAAAAGAAAATGACCTTGAAAAAACCTTTTTCAAGAGGGTGGAATCAACCATTCTTCATCATTGAAATAAGATGACCACACCATTGCACCTCCTTGCATATGCACTATATCCCAAGTACAATAGCTCCAAAGTACTTTCTTTGCCAGGGAGAACACTGACATATAGAGATTTTGAAGTTGCTACTGAGTAAAAGCGGGCATTTGCTAGACTCTTTTCAGATCTCGAAGTGGTGGAAAATGTTAGGAGAGAAATTGGCTTGTTCATCTCAGGAACAAATCATACTCCTTGCACTGTTGATGACCAATCCAAAATGGATGCTCGTACATGGCGGTACATACTTGATCAAGATTTTTGTTCCTCCAACCTCTTGCAATCAAGGTCCTATCACAAGTTTTTCTTTTTGTTTTTCATTTTGCCATTTGTATTGTTTAATTTAGTACTCAACATTCTTTAATTTATTTTACATTTTTTATTTTTAAATTTTGTTGGTTACTCTCCAATTTCAATAGGTTGCAAGTTCTTTTGTTGAATGGAATTGGAGTACATACTCCCTTATGCACTCAGTGAAGCATAGCTAGTTGGCCGCAAAAAGAGCAGAAGACTTGGTTTATGTTCATTCCATTTGCATCTTCTATCACATAAGGAACACCAATACAAGGATGGGTCAGCAAAGCATTGAGATGTAACCCCTAAGGGTACCAACTTGGATGCAACCATTGAAGATCTTGCTAGAGTCACTATGGGTGGTGATGATGAGATACCTACACATGATGCAACTAGTGTGAGTGGCACTGTTTTGGGTTCAAATGATGTTCAACTTGCAGCAAATGCAACGGATGATGATTTTTTTATCTAGATACTTTTGATATTGATTGATGAAGATGGAAAACAATTATTGTTTTTTATTGTTAATTTTGTAGTTTTTAAGATTTTCATTTGAAATGAGAACCTAGACATATATGATATGGCATATAACTTAATATTGAAATTCTGAACTATCAATTGGCATTTAATATTTATCTTTTGGCACAAGGCATGTAATATTTATCTTTTGGCATTTGGCATTGATCAATGATGAAGTATCATACTATCTAATGATTTAGTTTTACAATTCTGTTTATTTCTTTAAATTTTGTGTGTGTACACATACCCAAACCCACGTACTTAGGGGCAAAAAAAATTTGCCCATACCCACATACTAGGTTTTCATACTCGTACTCGTGCCCATGCCCGTACCCGTAACAGCAACTTAGCTAAATTTGCAATTAGAAATGTAAAAGAATGTAATAAATAAAATTAAAATGGTTATGAAATGGCAGGATTCTTCAAAATACCCTTGGGTATTCTTTAAAGCCCATAAATCAAAATAAAGAAACACATAGAGAGAGCAAGATATACAGGAATCAAAGGGTGCAAAAAAGGGGAGATTGGGTCATTGGTTGGGCATTGAGCATCGGAGAAGGGGCACACAGCATGTGACCAACTCGGAGAACAGCATACACCTGGGATTGTCCTGGCCAGGGCTATGTATTTATGTTGTAAGAACCTATTCCTCCTAGAGTGCTTCCTTGTCGTGGAGAGTCTGGACCTATGATTCTTCATCCAAGTGCAATATAGCAGCATCTCCGTTGTTTCATATATATGTGTGTTAATATTTATTTTGCAGTTAATGTTATAATTGTTCATTGATTGAATTATTGCTGCACAAATGTTATTTACTATGTTTTAGACTTTTCTTAAATATAAATTTCACTTATAAGCAAATAGGTTTATTATTTATATTAAACAATTCACTTTGAAGAGCATTGGATATTACATAAGGATTTTATATTAAATAATCAATCAATTACTTTTCATTTCAAATTGTTTACTTGGGGGTGAAAAGGATATTACAACCTAAGAACTTCAACTTTCTGAGTCATTTTCACTTCATTTGAGCTTTAGCCATTAAAGTCTTAGTGGTAATTCAAGATAGCACCGTCAGAGCAAGACAAATATCTAATAGAGTAATGAAAGAATTTATGTTTCAATTTATATGTTGTAACCAAGGAATGCAATAGAAGAGCCAATTTTTTAATAACATAAAATCTTAAGAGTATTTTCAGATTATGCAAAAGAATAACAGCCTAAATCCCTCATGTTGTCAGAGACAGATCAAAACTCATTACAGAATTGACCCTTTTGATCCTTAAAAATGTTTTACCAGGCTGACTTGCTAAATAAATAAATAAATAGAACATCACAGAGCTTAAGATGAAGACAAAAGGAAAGGAGCTGCAGAGATGCACATACATGCACATCTATTGCTAAGCTCTTCACATAGTCTGAATAACATCAAAAGTCAACGGAGTCCAAATCTTTAGAAATGTTTTATTAGGTAATATCGCCAGAGGGATACAGCATAAATCTTAAGTGTCACAAGAGAAAAATGTACAGGTGCATGTACACACACAAAGAAATGCAAACATTTTCACCATAACCAAATTGTTGAAAATACATGTCATACAATTATACAAGATATGCTACCAAAACCAACATTTTTCATATCAGTCACCAAACAAGAAAAGGGAAACACCAAAAAGGATAAGTGCACAGCCAGATGTGGACAACAATACAGGAAGAATCTTTGGTGCAAGATATTATTAAGCTGACAAAGGAAATGACATAATCTAGAAATCAATGCAATTCAAATTTGAATGTGAATGTGTCATTTCTAACCATTGTTTGCCCGCTGGGGTAAACTTAATATTGCATAGACATAGTGCAGGAAATATAATAAACACAGGACATATCAGAGAATAATATATACTTTCATTAATCATTCCAACGTATGAGTACATTCATTTTATAATCATTTATAATATTATATTTCATTCCATTATATTAAAGGCTAGAGTATATTATATTCTACAGTGTATGACTTCTATTTCTGCTTAGAATTTCAACTTACATTTAGGATTTCAGATGGTCGAACACCTCCCATCCACATAAAACAACGCTCAGCGGGTGTTTTCCACATGCCAGAAACAAGATGAAAAACATCAGCCTTTGCAGCAACACTTTTCATTCGAAAAAGCTCTTCATAATGAGCTATGCTACCCTCCACAAGAATGCGGAGTTCAATATCAGTCACATGGGCTTGCAATGCAGTCCTGAGCTCACAAAGTTGCCGGTTTTGTTCCTCAACCCAATGTGAATACTCCATATCAAATGCCGCTGCCCCTATTAAACATTACATAGAAATTTAGGTCAGAAAGGCCAACAATACTATGATGAGTATCAACATTGAACTCAAGATGTGTCTGTCAAAAGTAGCAAATATCTTCAAGATGTAGAAGAGCCCCAGAATGCACATGAGTCCAACAAACTTTAAACACAAGAAATATTGGTTATGACCTGCTATGACACCAGATGAATCAAACACTGACAAACCTTAAGCAATTTGCTTGCACTTAAATAAATCTATCATTGCATCTGGAACCTTACCCCTCATACATGATTCTACAAGTATGCTATGGGAGCTACATCTAACATCCATAGAGTCTGTCATAAAGCACTAAATTATAATCCACGTCTTCACAACTTGTAGTTGAATAGCGTGGGAAACCCAGCAGTTTATCTAGGATAACATAAGATTCAAGCTCAACTATCTGGTGTTGAAAATACTGTCTGCCTTCAGCCATTTTAGTACATGCAATTCAACCAAGGTACCAACAGGAGAAACTACAGTGGCAACAGAATATGTATTTGACTTTAGTTGGATATTTGTAGTCCACAAAAATCACAATATGGAATGTCTTAGTTTAATCTGGATAACATGATGATAAGACAATGTCAAAAGAGACAGAGATGAGTTACAATAACTAATCTTAAACTCTATTTTCTCACTCAAAGCTTCAAAAGCTAGCACCTGCCATAAGCTCAACCGATAGTCATATTATTGTCAAAATAATGCAAACAAATTGAAAAGAAAAAATATACTAGCGCTTGCACCCCAATGAGGTGCAATGGTTACACTGATGGCAAGATATGCTATGGGTAATATATTGGTAATTGGAGAGCTAATAAACATGTCACTAAATACAAAATGTGACAGCAAAGCAATACTCTCTATGGTTTCAATAAATGCAACATGTAATAGTGGTCAAAGATAAATGTCAATGAAGCGATGGGATATTAGGAAATAATGGGCATGCCAGTATCCATAACAAACTTAGCATAGAATGATCTCTGATAACCTCCAAAATAAATAGATATTAACCATCAAAATGGGTTCAATGTATTAACTTCATTACCTTGGAAGGTCGATTGTTTTGATTCAAGACTGTCCCCTTAAAGTTGATATTGTGATGCCCTAGAGTACATTTCTGTAAAAGAGGAATGTGTAGAAGTCAAATCAATGTGCTGCAAATGATAAGGAGAAATATGACGGATATGTAGGTAAGAGTTGAATATCTTGATTCCTAAAGAGAGAGTTAACATAATCGAGCTTCCTCTTTTTCCTCATAATTGTATATGGATTGTTTTGCATTTTCAAAAACCTCTCAAAGGAAAATGTAGGTTAGATGCGAAGGTCATTTAATGACTTGACTCTAGATATGGTTGTGAATGCTAGCCCTTGCCTCTCCATTTTGCCAATATCAATTGTTGCTTTTTGTAGCATTAGGCCTTGTAATTTGTGTATAGTTATAGCCCATGTCATTGTCAGGGGTATCTGCCTTCTACTGCCAAGAGACATAGGAACTATTAGAATACTTTTGGGATCATCTAGGTCCCAAGGCGGGTTGCTACAATTACCAATCCTTGCTACAACCTACATTGGCACATCAAGGGTTTGGAACAAGGGCTAAATGATTTCAATTACTTTTCCTAGAGCTCCATTTATAAGGCCTCCTTCTGTCCATATGTTAGTTGTGAGCATTATATAGTGATCTCTGCAAAGAAATACTTGTTTGTCAAGTTATTCATCACTACTTGCATTTTCTATTGTGCTCTTGGTGCTTATCGCAGTACTTAATGCAATTGGGCAACTCAACAATTTTAGCTTTCTTCTGTTGTGTAACTTCACTAAATCATTGATCGCAAACAAGTGCATCAAATTGTTCCTTTTCACTTCGTGTAAGTTCTTTGTTTGTGCATAACATCAAGAGCCATCAATCTTCGTGTAGCTTCTTAATTGTGCATGTTTTGCAATGTTTGGCAAAATTTTGCCGATGGTATAGATTCACCTTATTGACGAAACATTGTTTCTAACAAGACAGCTGTCATGAGTTGATCCCACAATGTTCGTGCATTTAAATGTTGTTGTCAGGTAATTAATGTTTGTTAGTGTTTGTCGAGGGGTAGGAATATTATCATCGTATGGAGAAAAAAAAACACCAGCATTGAGAAGATTGTACGGTCGTACAGTGAGAAACCGCATAGAAAAATATCATTGTACAGTAAAAGCATTCAGAGGAAAGAAGAAAAGAGAAGATTGACCATACGATAAAGGAAGGGAATCCTGCCAGAAAGAATGCAACCGTGCAGAAGCTATAAACACATCGCACAGGGAGTATAAAGAGAGTATTTGGAGGAATAAAAGGACCATACGAAGAGTGAGATGACCGAAGACAGCCCAAGCAATACGCATAACCGTACGGCATAGAGACACAGGAGCCATACGATGGAAGAGGTAGCCATCGTATGATGAAAACATAAGCTAGAAGGCACAAGCAATTTGTCCAGAAGTTGAGGGAAAAGTGATACATGACCGAAGAGGCCAACGAACACAAGATTGAAGGTGAGAGATGAATTCTAGAAGACCGTAGGCAGCCAAGGAATACCGCACGATATGAGGCAATTGAAGGTGATAAAAGCATTACACCGTACAACAGAGAAATTGGGGGTATTGAAACAAGCATAGCACAAAGACACAGACAATCATTTCGTACAGTGGCGGGTTGCAAAAAGGTGATACGTATTAAGTCTGAAACTGTGCGTGAGAAGATTCTCGAGATCAAATTATTTGCTTGATTGGTGCGCATGATGTAGCCATACGAGGGGAGACACATACGGTAAGAATTGCATAAAGATTGTACACACCAACTGAATTTTATTGGCATCATATTCATTGGGTTCATACGGCAAAAGAAGTTGATGGATTTGGGAAAACGACAAGGCAATTGAAGAGATCAGTTATGACAGTTACCTGGCACAGTTGCATCATCTTCAACAATGGACAAAAGGTACAACGACATTATCTTCAAGAGTAAGGGATGCAGGTAGAATGGACTTTGGGCCAAAGGGAAGAAAGTAAGGCCAAAAGTGCAGGCTCCAAGGGAAGAGGTGACAGTACAGAGCATTACATTTAAGGGGTTGAATGGTCTGGAATGCAGAACATGGTGACAGGAGACTCCACACAACCACCCTATTAAAGAAAATCTCAAGCGTGAAAAGGTGTAGTGGGCTATCCAAATGCCCATGTTTGTCGTTCGAGAGTTTGAAGGAGCATTAAGAACCATGATTGAAACTTATGACAAGCATTGTCGAAGATCAGGTTTTGAATACTTGGGATGTGACCTTACAATCTCTTTTTCAGTCGTTGAGTTTACATGTGTTTTTGGCATTCCAGGGCCGCAAGGTAAAAAGATTGATAAATCAGTAAAAAGGATCACTGCCAACCAGAAACAGACTTACATAAAGATAGTTTGTCAAGATTTCACACAAGCAGAATGAGTCACTGGCTCAAGCCAGCAAGAGCCGTGGGTTGAAGAAATCTTTTGTTGTCGTGGGTGAGTGGAGGTGCTTAATAGATGTCATAAAGAGTCAACTTACAGGCTCCAGCCAAGCTACAAATATCGCACTCCCACCGATAAACTTAATGAACAAGTTAAGGATTGGCACAGTTTATGACTGAGCATCAATGCTCGCAAATAGGATGGAATAATTTATGACACTGCAAATTAGAACTTTTTATATGCCACATTATGTCATTGGATTATTCCTAGAGGCTACACGGGCACAAGTGCTTTCGGGCCTACTGGAATTGCAACTACAGGGTCGAGCGAAGCCCAGCCACCCACTCATCCTTTATTGGAGACACTTGGACACGTTGGCCGCCAACAGTATTGTTCGGTCTGGTTAGAAACGAAAGTGGCAAGTAATGGTGTTCGAGACGGAATTCCAGATAAACGGAGAGCAGGGTGACGACAGCGGCTAGGCGAAGTCAAGGGATATGTTGAGGGCTAGTGGAGGAATTTTTTGGATGGTGACCAGAGGCAACAGTCACCAAGCCGAGGGAGCTTGGACTTAGAAGTCAGAGTTGGGAGCCCTTTAGGAGTTGTATCGAGTACCCATACACCCTCCCTAGGAGGTGCACAGACAATTGTGTTTTCTCTAGCTCATCCATCTGGGGGTAGCCAGTTGGTTCCATCTATCTCGTTAAGGATGACGATGGGAGCCTTACCTATACCGAGACTTGGGAACTCGCGAGATCCCATAATCTTGACACCTCTGAGCACCATCACCTTGACACTAAGTACCAACATCAAAGTCATGGAGCAACAAGCATTCGTTGAGATTGATCCACCAAAGGTTGGAGAACCCACGGTAGCAGCAGAGCGAGAGGTGGTTGTGACAAAGGTCATAGAGGTGGTCAGGCTAGAGGTGGTAGCCATGGAGCAGCCGACAGGAGAGGAGGTGCTGAGGGATGGTGTCGTTGAGATGTTGGCGAGCACCGGTATTGAGTCAGAGGCAACCATGGACGCTCGACTCACCCGTTTCCAGCTCACGCCCATGGCACCTGTTGGACCCGCACTCCTTTCACCGCGGCGGTCGGTACCATCTCAGGACATTGTGGATCTGGAGTGAGGGAGTTCGTTGATCAGGGAATTGGAGGTAAATCCCCCGCATGACAGTCATACAAGAGAAGTGTGAGAACAGGATTGATGCATCCCTCCAGCACGTATTTGAGACTCACAGTGAGTCTAATGATCTCGACCAATACTGAGCAGACATGGCGGTAGGCACAAGGAGGACAGCGGCCTCTGCTAGATTACGGGCCCATGAGGTGGTAGATCAGGATGTTTAGAGGTTGTTGGCGTTTGTTACAGGACGCTACATTCAGGAGTTTGCACAATGCTTTGAGTCTCAGGGATGGCCTGCTACAGAGAACCTTGCGATGTTGGAGGATTGGGGCCTTCTGAAGCCTGTGAGAGAGATTCAAATTCATTCTTTGTTAAGGAGGGTCGAGCAGGCATTCTGCAAGGGGTACTACGCGCTCAAGAGGACCCAACACATAGCATTAGGGGCTGAGGCAACACGGATGGCAGCGTTGATCACTCAGGAGGAGTTGGCCACTCAACTCCAAGGGGTAGAGGAGTTGGATCACCACAAGGGTCAGTTGGTAGCGTTGGAGGAACAGCTAGCTTAGAAGAGGGTTGAGAGGGAAGCTAAGAGGAACGCAGTGATGGAGCAACTGGAACATGAGAGGGCTAAGCAAATGATGGTGGACACTCAGCTTGCTACAGTTGATGGTGGACACTCGGCTTGCTACAGATATGGAAGAGAGAAAAGAAGGATAAGGAGATCTTGGAGGCAGCATTCATGGTGAAGTCCACTCAGGAATGAATGATGTTAACGGAGAGAGATCTGAGGCTACAAACTGAGCAGGTGTATCAGTTGAGAGAGCAGCTAGAAGTCTCGACACCACCTCCTTCCTCATCAGGGATGCTCCCTCAGGCCCCTTGATTTCTTTTGTATAGTTGTATTCTGTTGACATAACTTAGTTGCCATTGGTAAAGTCATTGGCAAACATCAATCCCACCGGAACATAGGTACATCACACCGGTACTCTTAAATATGCACCGGTAGACTAAAAAAGTAAGTGGTGTACTCTGCCAGTCACACTTATACCGGTCTAGGTTATTCCAACCAGTCATGGGAAACACACAGGGAAGAGATGACTAACCGGGTACAAGTTCTTTACCGGTTAAATGCATGATAATCCGAACCAGATTATGCGGAGCGTTCACAGTTAAAACTGGAGTTAGCTTTTACAGTTTTACTAGAGTTAGATTTGTTTTATCTACGAGCGTTTCAAGGTAAACTCAAGATCAATTTGCAAGCTCTTTTGCATACATGATTTATGGGTGAGTTTACAGCTTGGCGGTACTATGAGATGTGTTTTTTATAAGATTGATCTCTTATAAATATAGGTCATAGGACATGAAAAAAGTGTTGTTGAATATCAAGAGCAGGAGAGCGATATCTCCTGAGAGGGGCTACAATCACGAGGTGAAAGACAGAGAAAGGTTCAACAGCCAAGCAAAGTAAACAGGAATAGGTATGATCTGATTAGACAGAAAGTGTCATCACAAGATCATTGCTTTAGATTGTGAAGCATATTCAAATCCCTTTATCAGGGTGAACCTTAATAGGTTCTTTGTATAAATCCCTTTTCCGGGTAACATCTTTATTGGTGTTGAAAGTCCTCTTACAAGGCGACTCCTAACAGGGTCAAGATCCTAACAGGTCTTCTACCAAATCCCTTAACCAGGTAGTACCCTTGTCAGTGCTTTGTAAGCCTCTAATAGGGCATCTTTATTACTACAGTAGTAAAGTTGTGGGTTCTGTCCCACCGTGGTTTTCTCCTTCTAACCGGGGGTTTCCACGTATATATGTTGTGTTGACCTGTGCATTTCAATTTATGTTTGTGAGTGTTGTTAAATTCTTTTAATTCTGCAAGAATATATATAGAAGGATAAATTGAAGTAGAAATTGTATTTACTGATTCACCCCCCCCCCTCCCCCCCCCCCCTCTCAGTAACCGGTTAGGATTAACAATTGGTATCAGAGCTTTTGGTTCTCAAGATATAAAGCTTAACCGCTTGAGTAGAGATCATGGAGGGTTACAGGTATCAAAAGCAGCTTGAGGAAGGCAATGACTTAATTGCCTCTCTTGAGAATAGATTGAGGAGGTCTCTTGTAAAGAGAAAAGAGCTGGCTCTACAATTGAGTGAAAGCAATGAAACAATTGAGAAACTCTCTAGGCAAAGTGGATCTGATGAAGTAGAAGAGGCAGTCTCTGATCTTATGGAGAAAAATCAGAGTCTAACGGACCAGATCTCCAATCTGAAAAGGGAGCAGGAAAGTAATGCTCTAAGAATGACTAAAATTATTGAAGATAAAAGGAAAGCTGAAGATGAAAAGAAAGTGCCCTAGTAGCACTATTGTAATGTCCCCTATCTAATCCTATCAAAATTGGGACTGTTTTCTTGTTGTGAGGGATTTGTCTTTAACCCAAATACCTTTCTAATTTCTTATAAACATAATTAATATCTTGACACTTTGCAGGAGTTATATAGCTGACAATTCTTATATAATGATGATGATGAAATGAATAAGCCTCAACTTGCAATATATGTATTGTGTGTTCTAATTAAGATATTAGTTACCTATCCACTCAATGGGGATGTGAATGAAGTCTTGTGATATTCTAGTCTGTAATGTAGTGATTGATTTGTTACAAATTAAATGCTTCATTGTGACCATTCCCTTTGGATATATGAATTTATGCAAACTACAACTCCTTGATGATTTGCTCCTAACTCTGCAGATTGAAACTTGGAATACTCCTTGTCTACTGACTAAAGGAATTGAGTCAATATATATATATATATCCTTTGATCCAATGATGTATCTCTTACGTTGATGAGTAACATATATTTACTTCCTTGAAGTCTTGTGATTTGTGAGGAATGTGTGCGCATGAGACCAGATATATCATCTGTGGTGTGTCCTTTGATTATGATTGCAATTGCCTCTTATATTAACTTCCTTGATTGAAGAGTTGCATGGATGAGGTGCATCTTATATTGCATGGTAAACGCACCTTTTGAGGAGTCGGTGTTGAACTAATGATTATGGTGTCTTGAAAGTAGTCATCGTTGTCAGTAGTTTAATATTTTGTTTGATACGACATTTAATAGTAGTTGATTGATCATTCTTCTACTTACAGCTCGATTTTAATTTATCATTGTGTGATTGCCTCTATCTTAATTGTATATGATGTCTTAAATAGCGATGCCTTCTTTGGAAAGTATTCGCTACTCCCATCAAAGCATAGCGACACTATTATAAATTTTCTCTATGTATTAATTAAATCGTTTATGGCCTGGATATTATCTGAGTATTTTATTTGTTAGGTGCTAACTGTAACACCTTTCATTGATTCCATGCTCCCCGGCTTGCTCCCCAAAACTACCCATCGCCGAGCCTACTTATACCGTGATAAGGGGGGGCAACTTATAGAAGGTTGCGACCCATTTGTAGTCGACGACAAGTTATAATGTTTAGTATTGGGTTTTGTATAATAAGAAAATGACAATTATATTATATATTATAATATATGTTAATATTATAGTATGTATTATTATATATATTAATAAGTATGAACATTATTATAATATTAACATTATATATTATTAGTATTATTTTTGATAAATTGTATAATTCATTAATTATATTTTTATTTATCATTTATTTGATATTTGATATTTTAATTATTATTTATCATTATTATTATTATTTACTTATTGTATATTTTAATATTATTATTATCATTATAATGTATCATTAATATTATAAATTACAATTGTTATAATATAATATATTATTAATATATATTATCATTATAATATATTATTATATTATTGATAAATAATTTGTTTAATCTATTAATGTATTATTTATCTTGTATTTCATATTTTGATTATTATATATTATATATTATCAAATCTTTTTGCATTAAAGTCCTGATTGATTCCATTATTGCAATTTTGTCTTATATAGACTCCTTAAAATAGGATGAGGATATCGCCAATGAGCTTCACCTAGGGGGACATGACAACTATTAACTGTTGAAAGAGCAAGAAAACTGACAGAAGATGCAGTAAGAGAAAGTGATGCTACTGTATTACAACTTCAAGCAGACATGCAGAGCATAACTCAAGAGAATGCAATCATGCATGAGCACTTGCATGACAAAGATGATGCATGCAAAAGGCTGGCTAATGAATTGTATCAACTAAAGGAAAAGATGAAAACTCTTGAAGAGAGAAATGAGACACTTAGAAGGTACAATGAAAGCTCAGAAAAACTTGATGAGCAATTGAGAGCTCAAAGGAAGCACAAGGATCCCACAAGACTTGGGTACACCGGTCAAAGCAAAAATAAAACCAGTGAGTCCTCCGGAGACAAGCAAGGGAAGAAGGAAAAGAAGAAACCGATAGAAGACAAAGGTAAAAAGACCTTCAAACCCTCTTGCAAACATTGTGGTAAACCAGGTCATAAAACAAATGACTACACAAACGCACTGGTGAAATCAGCTACTTCTAACAGCTACTGCAACAACTGTTACAAGTATGGCCACAGGACCTTTGAATGTAGGTCACGTCCCAACAGTGTGTCCAGTGGAAGCAGGGGAAGCTTCAAAGGTTACTGTTATGCATGCAACAAGTTTGGACACAAAGCAGATGAATGTAGGTCTAGAACTATGGCATTCAAATCCCCACCAAGGCCGGTATTCCCTAATAGGAATATAAACCGGAAAACATCCAACTCTGGATGTCACTCACCCATGGACAGGGAAAGAAGGGTCAATCCATGGAGAGGAACCAAGATGGCTTGTTACAACTGTAACAAGATTGGGCATTTGGCCAAGGAATGAAGGAACCAGTCAATGAACAAAAGAAAAGGACCGGCCAAATAGGTGAAGAGGAACTTGTCTCCCAACCGAAAGGGTAACAAGGGTAAAGAGACTGAAAAGGAAGTCAAGAAGATTTGGTTCAAAAAGGAATCAAAGAGCTCCACTGAGGAGAAAATGGAGGTAAGGTCATCATCTACTGATGGTGATATCTCTTCAACAAGCTGAGCGTAAGGGCTTTAAGGGAACAAAGTAGTCCACCTACTATTCCCGGTGGAACTGGTGAGTAATGATCTCACACAGTCAAGAAGTGCAACCGGAAGAAGTCATCGGTCTATCAAGTATAACGGAAAGGTAAGTGCTGACATCACAACCGAGAATTGATTAACAAGTAAACAAATGAGAACCGGTTGTCGTAAGAAAGATTAGGTAAGGGTAATTAATGTTGTAGCCGTTAACAATTGTTACAGTTTGATAATTACCGTTATGACCTAAGTCTATTTAAAGGAAGGATGATTACTCATTTCACTTTACATTACAAACTATGATTTTTTATTTCTTAAGCTTGAGTAATCTAGTCTTACTTTGATTTACGGTCTTTGCTAAGCGAACTCTGTAAATCCTATCAAGAACTCTCTGTGTAAACCGGTCTGATACGATGGCATCGTCATCTTCTGTGGTAAACCTAATTGGAGGTAACCAATTTGATAGACTAGTTTACGATATAACGACAGTACAGAACCAAGAGAACGATATGGTGGGTGCTCTATCGTCGGTGCCTGAAGGAGTTTTGTTGACAGAAGACATAACGGTGTTCATCCACTCCAAGCAGGAAGAACTAGGTGAAACTTTCATCCAAAGCGAATATCTTTCACTCTGTGAGGACGGAAAGCTTCAAGCGAAATATGTGAAGCTTGAAACTTCAGGTTTGATTAATGGAGTAAGGTATCCAACCGTGTTTCGACGGGATTGGATAAGATTGGTTCTAAGTAGGGTTCACGAACTAGGAATGTGGCTTGCGAAGGGCGCAGTCACAATGATAACCAAAGAAGATTTGTGAAGGGTTACTGGATATAATGATAAAGGGGAAGCTCTTACCCTTAGAACAATAGCCAATGCAGAAGTCGCAAGGTTAACAAAGTCAA
The DNA here is from genome assembly GCA_027943335.1 of Chamaecyparis obtusa. Lineage (NCBI taxonomy): Eukaryota > Viridiplantae > Streptophyta > Pinopsida > Cupressales > Cupressaceae > Chamaecyparis > Chamaecyparis obtusa. The sequence continues at coordinate 1,563,843 of BSBK01001994.1, forward strand.
GGTTTGACAGTTGGTTGATGACTGTAAACGACATTGAAGACGAGGGCGTTCGGTTTGCATCAGCGGTTATCGGCTATAAAATCTATCAGTCGAGCAACCTTAACAGTGTACCGGGAGGAGCTATTCATGCCGCACACAAGATCATGCATGATAATGCACAATACGATTTATGCATTGTGCTAAGAGGTCAAATCTTCGAAAACCTGAAGAAGCTCGGTCTGGTGAAGAAGTTTCTCAAATATGGAACTCTGCTGGTATGTTTGTTTTTCTACAATCAAAATTTCTTTCCAAGCATAGGAAAGGTTACATGGCAAGTAGACAAACCGGTTATGGTTCAAATAGATGAACTGGAAAATAACCTAGGAAATCAGTTCAATAAAGTTATGACCGATTATTTTTAAGCCTTCCAGCTTAGAATACACACCAGGGAAAGAATTCCCTCAGCCATTGTTGAACAGTACAAGGATGAGGTGTGTTTTCTGGTTAGCACTGATCACTGTATAATCCAGGTTGTGGAGCCTAGAACAAAGTATGCACCGGAGCTTGGGTATGAGATCTCTACCAAGGTAGCAAAGGCATATGCAGATGCATTGCAAGATAGTGACCTAGATCTCTCTGCATACCGGTTTGGCACATATGAAGAAATTCAGGAAAATTTGAAGAAAAAGACATCAGTAAAGGAACCGAAAAAGGTGTATGTAAAAAGGTCTCCTACACCTAGGAAGAAGAAAACGGTAGCAGAAGAACCCAAGGTTCAAAGGAAAAGGACACAAAAGGCATCCAATGCACAAGGGGAAGAACCGGAAGAAACTGAATTTGAAGAAACAACCACTCTGCATAGAAAGAGAACAACTGGGATACCGATGAAAGAGGATGCACCAAGAGCAAGGAAACAAACGATTGAAGAAGTGGTTGAAGGAATAAAGGAGACAAGTGGATTGGGAGCAACTAGAAGAAGATATGAAGTGAGCAATAAAGAAGATAAGAGAAAAATAGAAGAAGCAATAGTTCACTGTCTCTACAAGTTCAATTATACTCCCACTGAACTTCATAAAGTAATCCCTGATGACTTGGAGGAAATAATAGAAGGAAGATGGAAGTCTTCAATAGATAAGGAAAGAGAGCTGAGAATTAGGGCTCTACTTGAAGTGCAAAATCATCTTACTCTGGAAGAGGCAACCCATCAAGCTGACCTGCAGAAGACCACGGAGCCACTGGTAATTGACACTGGAAAAGGAAAAGGCATACTGGGAGCTGAGACTCTGGTCAAGGAAAAGATTTCAACAGAACCGGTCATTGTTGATATCACCGAAGACAAAGCTGGTGATCTAACTCCACCAACCCTACTTGCTTCCCCAATTAAAGGTAAAGCTAGAACTTTAACTGTAGATAACATAGTTGATGAAGTTATGGATTTTGGTGAACTGTCAAATGCAACTAAATGGTTCAGTGTTTTAGTAGAAGAGGATAAACAGAAAATAGAGATTGCTCTGTTGGAAACCTTTTTGGATTTCAACAAAAGTCATAGAGACTATAGGGCTCAATTTCCTCCTGAATTGAATCAAAGAATAATGACTAAATGGAGAACCGATTTAGCAGCGAACAATAAGATTGTAAGGGAGACATTGACACAAGTTAGACCAGGTCTCAGTGAAGAGACAACAAAACTTATGATGGAAGCAGTGTCACTAAATTTGGACACAAAGAACAGGGTTGCAAAGATTATTAATGGATATGAAAAAGATGTATATAAAGATACACTAGAGTTCTGGTAGAAATATGACTGCAATACCCTAAAGACAACAGGTCCAAAGGAAATCTCTCAAGATGAACCTGAAAGAGTATTGGTACCACTGGTACAATTCACAACTTGTGAACAATCTTCAACGGTGAGAAAGAAGTTCCAACTAAACCGTTCACATCCAGTGAACAGGTAAAACTGGGCGAACAAGTTCAACCAGAAGATCTAGTATAGGGAGAGTCATCAGAAAAGATGACTACTGAAAAAGGAACAGATAAAGAGGAAATTGTTGTGAATGAACAACATGTTCCTGAGGAGCAACAAACAGAGCAACCATCAGAAGAGGAAGTCCATCCGGAAGAGGAAGTCCATCCGGAGAAGTACAACCAGGATGGGAAGTACATCAAGAACAAGAGGTACGACAAGAGGAGATACCTCAACAACAGGAGTTACTTGTTAACACAGAACAGGAGAAGCCTGCAGAAGAACAACCTACACAGGAGAATAAACAAGAGGAATCGGTAGATGTTCCTAGTACATCTTCATTGAAGAGAAAACTAGCTTTTGCAACAGATGCTGAAGCAAAGAAAAGTAAAGTTAGTGAAACAGTGGTTGACATAAGCAAGATGTCAACAAGACAAGTAAAAGAGCTCACTAAGAGGAAACAAGATATGGTTCTCTCTAGTGTAAGAAACATCTTGTACAACTTTGTACCGGATACAAATATTGATGAGGATGAACCTATTATAGATCAATTGGAAATTCTTGCACAAGCAATTGGGGAAGATGTCACCGACTTGAAGACAATAGCAATTGATCACTATGAGAAGAAGCGAGTTGAAATTATTCACAAACAGGTTGAAGAACTGAAGATCATTGTATCTACAAGAACCGGGGAGCTAATGCAACAGATACAGGATGCAGGAAGATTGATATCAAGGACTTCAAACTTTGAAGACTTTGTCCAAGATATAACTGAAAGAACTTCCAAGACAACAGAAGAGATCAAGGTTTTGTCATCCAAGTTTGATGCAAAGAACTCTTCTGCAACTGAGTACAGCAAGGAATTGACAAGTCTTGCTCTCATCCTAAGAAAGGCATCTGAAGAAAAGACAAAAATAATTCAAGATCTTATTGGATTCCAATTGTTCCTTGCCCCTACTTTTGATCTGATGCAGACAACAGCAACCGATGCAGATAACCTGATCAAGGAACCTGATTACAAAACAGTCGAAGACATGGAAAACATAATTGTCTCACTACAAGCAGCAAAGAAGAACTTAGATCATGTAACAAGTTTATGGAAGCCATTCATTGATTCTGCAAAGAAAATATATAAGGATATTTTCAATAAGTTACAGTTATGAAATGCAAACATTTAATAAGTAAAAACCCTTTGCCCTATGGAGGCAAAAAGGGGAAGAAGATCAGATACAGAGATGGAAGAAAAGAAGATCTTAGATACAAGGAAGATCAGTATAAGATGGCAGATCAGCGCAAATGAAAGAGTTGACAAAAAAAGAGAAAGAGATAACAGACAGTGTGTGTTACAGGTAAACAAGGAGATCTACAGGGGAAGTCTACAAGACAAGTGATGTATTGATATGTTTTTCCACCAATGCCAAAGGGGAAGATTATTGACATAACTTAGTTGTCATTGGTAAAGTCATTGGCAAACATCAATCCCACCGGAACACAAGTACATCACACTGGTACTCTTAAATATGCACCGGTAGACTAAACAAGTGGTGTACTTTGCCAATCACGCTTATACCAGTCTAGGTTATTCCAACCGGTCATGGGAAACACACAGGGAAGAGATGACTAACCAGGTACAAGTTCTTTACTGGTTAAATGCATGATAATCTGAACCAGATTATGCGGAGCGTTCACAGTTAAAACTGGAGTTAGCTTTTTCAGTTTTACTGGAGTTAGATTTGTTATATCTACAAGCATTTCAAGGTAAACTCAAGATCAGTTTGCAAGCTTTTTTGCATGCATGATTTATGGGTGAGTTTACAGCTTCGCAGTACTATGAGATGTGTTTTTTATAAGATCGATCTCTTATAAATACAAGTCATAGGACATGAAAGAAGTGTTGTTAAATATCAAGAGCAGGAGAGCGACATCTTCTGAGAGGAGCTACAGTCATGAGAGGTGAAAGACAGAGAAAAGTTCAACAACCAAGCAGAGCAAAGGGGAACAAGTATGATCTGATTAGATAGAAAGTGTCATCACAAGATCATTGCTTTAGATTGTGAAGCATATTCAAATCCCTTTATCAGGGTGAACCCTAATAGGTTCTTTGTATAAATCCCTTTACCGGGTAACATCTTTTTTGGTGTTGAAAGTCCTCTTACAAGGCGACTCCTAATAGGGTCAAGATCATAACAAGTCTTCTACCAAATCCCTTAACTGGGTAGCACTCTTACCAGTGCTTTGTAAGCCTCTAACAGGGCATCTTTATTACTACGGTAGTAAAGTTGTGGATTCTATCCCACAGTGGTTTTCTCCTTCTAACTGAGGGTTTCCACGTATATATGTTGTGTTGACCTTTGCATTTCAATTTCTGTTTGAGTGTTGTTATATTCTTTTAATTCTGCAAGAATATATATAGAAGGATAAATTGAAGTAGAAATTGTATTTACTGATTCACCCCCCGCCCCTCTCAGTAACCGGTTAGAGTTAACATATTCATCCCCATTTTGTTGTGTGTTGTTGGGATACAACTTTCTTTTTTGGGGGGATGATGTTGTCTAGTAATTATTGTTTGTTAGTGTTTATTGAGGGGTAGGTAGTTAGGCAACGGTTGGCACTCACACTGCCTCGATACCTCTATATATTTGTGTATTTATCTCCAAAATATGTGAGGGTTGTCAGGATGGAATATAAGTATTGATGTCATTATGAGATACATTGTAAGCATTTATGAGATTAATGGAAATGCATCTGTGAGTTCTCTTATATTACATATGTCTGTTACATTTACTTTAGATCCCTGTATGCAATTAAACTTTACCCTACGGGGCAAAAAAATGTGATATGTAGATAGGCTTGTCCATCACAAGCGATAGTTGTGCAAGGCACCAACTAATATTATTGAGCATTATCCAAAGCATAGATGTTGATTGTGGGGAAATGATTCACAAAATCTACTATCTATTTTTAGTAGTAGCTTAGGCCCTATGAACCTCATTTCACGATTGAGGATGTATCTTATGTGCTTCAACTCTTCTTGGAATGTTGTGAATGCTTGTCCTTACAATGGATGCATTTCTTTAATAGGAACCTTCATCGTTGAATGTATAGTTGATGTATGTTGAATGCAGCAACTCTTGTAGGAGCTACCATGAGTAACTTTCTTTTTGCCCTAGCATCTTACTTTTGAGTGCATTTCTTATGCAAGCAATTAAGTAGAATTTACATGTACCAATTGTTCCTTGAATAATCATGTGCAATGGTCTAGCAAAAGGAAATTTTCTATGGTCTATAATTATCATACGCTGTTAAGTTTAAGATCGCTGCAAATGTAATAGCACTGTCGTAAAAGTATGTGTTTTCCAAATGCATCGATCTCTTGAATATATAAATGGTAAAGACAAGAAGAGACATGTCCCTTCATGGGACATGTCTATTCATTAATCTAATTTATTAATTTAACTAAATAGTCATTATAAGAATAAATAAATGATTAACTTTATGTGTGTGTGTGTGTCTATATATATATATATATATATATATATATATAATAAATCATTTCTCATAATGATTATATAATTAGTTTTATTTATCTGACCGATGCTACATACATCAACACTCCCTCTTAGTTAGGGAAGATAAAATCATATATCACATTTCTTGTGATAAGAAATCTCACATATCTCATGAAGGCAGATATCACATAACACGTGATGATAAGTATCACATAACTTGTGAGATGAGGAATCACCTAACATGAGATACTCATTTTTATATATCACCTAACATGTGATATGAAGAATCACCTAACACATGATACCTAGTTTTACATATCACCTAACATGTGATATGAGGAATCACCTGACACGTGATACCCAATTTTACATATCACCTAACATGTGATATGAGGAATCACCTGACACGTGATACCCAATTTTACATATCACCTAGCATGTGATATGAGGAATCACCTGACACATGATACCCAATTTTACATATCACCTAGCATGTGATATGAGGAATCACCTAACACGTGATACCCAGTTTTACATATCACCTAACATGTGATATGAAGAATCACCTAACATGTGATACCCAGTCTTACATATCACCTAACATGTGATATGAAGGATATAATATGCTTGAGAACATTACAATCTCCTTATATGTATATCCTAGTTATAGTATGTGTACTGACATTACCTTACATAATGTCTACCATAATAGATCATGGCACAAACATGATACCACATTACAAGATCGTCACCTTATAATGTTAAATACTAGTGTTCATTTACTAAAGAGCATCACCTTTTAGAAATGTACACAAGATGGGTGGGCCCATAAAGTCACACATCTAACAAAATAAGTTTACACATTAAACATCTTTATTATATCAGTACAAATCAAAATTATATATTTCAACCATACCAAGATTCTTCCTGAAGATCAACTTTCACCTTGGGGAGTGGTTTGGTAAGAATATTTGTTGTTTGATCACTCGTATTAATATACTCCAACTGGATCACATTCCTTCCTACCATGTCTCTTACATAGTGATAAGGAATCTCTATAAGATACAAAAATAATGGATCACTGATATTGAAACTCCATCCTAAGAATCACAATCCTCTAACTGTTGATCAGTAAGGAACCCATCTTGACATGGTTAGCTCCCTCTGAATCAAGATTCTTGGATGTCTATAGATGTAGATCCTTTAGTTGCTCCCTCTAAAGCTCAAGATCGTGCATCAATCTCCTGACCTCTTTTTCCAAGGTTGTCTATAATGGATTGTCAGAGTCCCTCTGAATCTGATATCAATTCTCAACTCAATTCCATAACTATAGGCATTAAGTTCTTTCTCCTTGGAATGCAATCTCGTATGCTTCTAGATTTGTCCTCGATGCACTTCAAAGAGAGATTACAATTAGTTCATAAAACTAAACTATCCCGAAGGGAAATATCAATTATAGAAGTATAAAAGATTTACTATCCCAATCTTATGGCATGAATTAATGACTCAAAATGTATAAACATATTCAAGGGCAGAAATACTTATCTCTTATTGTCAAATATTACTACCCTTAGGCAATTTCTTCCACCAGCTTGAATTATTATTATGATCCTCTCGAAGCTAAATTCAACACTCCCTCTTAGCTAGGGACGAATCCTTCTTGATAACTTCTGGTTTGTCCTCCTGACGCTAAAATCAACACTCTCTCTTAGCTAACGAGGGGCTTCTCAGATATCTGAATTATAGAGTAATGTCCACCATGGCTACTCCCAGAGGGTGGTTCCATCATGGCTGCTCCCATGAATGGAAATGCAAACAAACACAAGTGTTTATCATGAAATCACTCATGTAATATCGTCATCTTACTACAATGGTCACCATAGATACTCCTAGAGGGTGACTCAACACAGGTGTTTAGTCATGGACTCACTCACATGACCTCCACCATGGCTACTCCCAGAGGGTGGATCCACCATAGCTACTCCCAGAGGGTGGAAGAAGGATTTTCACCTCAAACTTCTCCCTCACAGACAAGAATGCATTACATGGGCTGACACCTCAAATTTCTTCGTCTCGTAGAAAAATGCTACGACGGTTTGCACCTCATATTTCTCTTCATAGAGAGATATACACTACAAGAAATCTTCATGATGATGCGACTCCCTCTTTTGAAGAAACGTCTCCAGCTACCAACTTAGTCTTGTAACAACAACTATCACATTCTTCCTTCCTTGAATGCAATCTCTTATGCTTCTTGGTCCATCCTAGAGGAACTCTTGTAATCAAAAGAAACAAGTTTCACAACCAATCTTTCTATGGCTGAACACTTTGCAACATACCAATGTCCAATTGTGCTTCTAACATCAACGTCTTAATAATTCAATATATGTCTCAATAATGACCAACACACCAAGGTAGGAAGACTTGAATGATTCAATGGTGCACGAATCTCCTTATTCATTTGCAAGAAGAACCAACGAACAACTTTAAACAATTCAACTCTTGGCAACTGGAAGTCATTAAAAAATCTGAATTGTATCTTACTTAGCAACAAGACCCAATATTTATGGTGTCATCTTCAAACCACAAACAGAAACATCTCTAGAACAACAACCGATAAGAATATTTCCAACACTTGAAGCAAAGCTCTCTATAGGAAAAGACCAAAGTCACTATGTTGTTGGAAGATTAAGGCCTTCAATCTCCAACAATCACCAGGTTAACCGCTTATCTTCAACATACACCATTGATCACAAAAATAATGTTCGCAATAGGTCTGATAATTTTGCACCAATTTGTTGTTCATTGACACAAGGTGAAGGGAAGATGAAATACAATAGACAATCTGCCTATGATTGACATTGAATCCAACTCCAAATTCAATGCGCTAATAGAGCAACTCAACCCCCTATTTCTAGCTCGGGCTAGATATAATCAAGCATCGCCAAGTCAATTATAAAGAGCCCTTGTCTCAGATCTCTGAATACAGAAGCTTGTTATAACAATGGTTGTGCTGGTAAATATAAATCACCAGCGGGTAATATATCCACTACATATCCAATCTTTTCTAACACCACCGGCTAAGCAATATTAAGACGTCAATGCAGAGACAATCGATGGTTATCACTACCCCACTTTCTTAGTTTGATGTTACTGCAATATAACAATATATCCTAACTTATAAATCATAATGCACAACAGTAAGAAAGCCCGACCACAGTTTTCAACATGAGATATTAATTGTTATCGGGTTGTATATAGTTGCAGATGGATTTATAAAATTCCATAAGATGGCAGAATTTCCAAGCCCATGAATATTCGTAATCACGGTATCACAGACGTCACTCCCAATTAGTCAAATGCAAGTGAGCATTGGTTGTTGTTTCAGTCGAATAGAAGAAGCCGCCTGTGTTCGTTGCTACAGATATCATGGATTGGCGGTCTAATTTAAATGCTAAGGAGAATCAACAGTCTCTAAAGGAGCGAATTATCTGTATTCGAATCTCAAACCTCCACGAGTGTTGCTTCCTTCAGTAGTGAGTGATGTCATGCATATATATTTGCATATACAGGTGATGCTCCACTCATATCCACACACCTGTTATTTGATGTTAGCTATTATCTTTTGTCTTCGCTTCTCCTGTATGCAGGTTTGCTGACTATATTTGTTTGTCCACTGTTCGATCATTTAGTAGGTAATAAGGAAAAATGTCAATATACATGGATATGCTGTCTTAGAATCATTGAAATATTTATTTCTGCAATTGATTCATCCTTTGTCCAGATGGTATACTCTGCATGTTCCATCAACATATCTATATCGTCGACACATAACCATCAATCCCCGTGATTCGATTGTGATGGTGCTCTAACTCGCTCGTGCCAATAACTTCCTTTCCTTTTGTTCCAGATTATTCACTATGTGTGTGGGCTAGTGGATAGTGTTGAGACACTGCTCTTGCACCATCTTTGGTAATTTGTTTTGATGTGGAAATCCTTAGCCTCGATCCATATACGCATGTTTATTACCTTTGACAATGTTCAGGGAACCTGTGGACCAATATTGTTCTAGTTTCATGAATTTTAGTTATGAATTCAAAACATGGAAATTGCATTTGCACCGTAATCTTTGATTTTCTGCTGTCTTTTCCATGTTTCTCTTGCATCTCTCCTCCAATGTAATTTGCTTTGTGCCCTCCACGAGCGCTATCCGAACACCCATTAGCTATGCGTTGGTTCTTGCGCGGTGCGTGATTGAGGAAATGGTGGCGACAGTGGTAGTCGGCCCGGAACACATCTGTGCATCAGAATGGAGCCATGGAGATCTGTCTTGAACTCACCATGATTGGAACAGGACCGTCTGTGTCTCGAGCCAAACATGGATATGAAGTATATCAAAACAACGACCTCAATATAAAATCTCTGACCATCTGAAGCCATTAATATGGCTTACGACACATACATCCTCCGATAACTAATTCTCCCGTTCATGAAACAAAGATCCCTCTCTCAGTATGAATTCTCCTCCATATCATTTCTTTCTCACATTTGCAGTCTGGCTCTAATACCATGTTAAGTTTAAGATCGCTGCAAATGTAATAGCACTGTCGTAAAAGTATGTGTTTTCCAAATGCATCAATCTCTTGAATATATACATGGTAAAGACAAGAAGAAACATGTCGCTTCATGGAACATGTCTATTCATTAATCTAATTTACTAATTTAACTATATAGTCATTATAAGAATAAATAAATGATTAACTTTATATATATATATATATATATATATAATAAATCATTTCTCATAATAATTATATAATCAGTTTTATTTATTTGACCGATGCTACATATAGCAACATAAGTGCTAGTTTTTGCTTTGTTGACAATGTATAACTTGGAATGTCAAAGTAAGATTGCATGTTTCCATCTTGATTGCATGTTTTTTTCATGCTAATGAATTACGTTGCAATATCATGCAAATGTTGCACATTGCAACTTGATTCTGTAATGTCCCCATTTTTTTGCAGGTCATTGATCTGATGGTGCAAGGTCAATATTGTGATCCTCGTGGTCTGGCGAGGTGTTTAGAGGGTCTTTGGTGTGAACTTACTATTTATAGTAAGTCAATGGATAGTTTCGATGAGCTCAAATGAGTTAGAGGAGTTGAATGATGCTCTCGGTTTTCATTTCTGGCTTCCGGTTTGGGCTTCAAGAATCTTGGAGAGAGCATCTATTTTTAGTAAGTCACCCCATCAAGTTCATTCATCATCTTTCATCATCTGGATCAATCTTGTGCAGATAGATTTCGATTCGGACGCTTCTTCAGTTGTTTTCGCAAGATGGATGGTTTATTATTATTATTTAATTAAATTTGGTAAGGTTGCCATTTTTGTTGGTATTATATGTTGGATACCTTAGTGTTATAGCTCGTTGGAACCAGGATGAAAAGTTTTAAATCTTGGGCACAAGAAACAAGGACCTTGCATGTCATAATTTTATGATATTGGTGAAAAGGCTTTTTTTGGAGCCAAATGAATTAATAAATTATATTATTCAATATGTGCCTAAGTATAAAAAGTGTTTTAAGTGAAAAGTGTGTGAGAGAAGACACTTTTGAATTATAAAAGCAATGTTTTGTGAAAGGAAAATCATCCATTGTTGAATTATGATTTTATTGAAGTTGTGAGAGAGACTACCTGGCTAGGGTTTTGAGGACTGATTCCTCTTCTGGCAATTTGAGCCATTACAGATTGATGGTGAATTTTGCAGCTGTATCTGAGGTCATAAACCAGTGCTGAAGTATACTGGATTTATGAGAAGTTTTATTCTACAGGCAAATCAATTAATTCTCCTGGGGTTTGATTTGTCTTCCTGCTGAAGTTCTGAATTTGTTTGAGAAATTACGGTTGTGAGCAATTGGCTGGAGAAGTTTGTAATTGTTCAAGTCTCATTGATTCTATACAGGTTGCATTTCAAATAGAGGAAAGGCAGGGTGTTACACGGCATGGGTAATTCATCTACATGCTGCGTCAACCAGCAAGCTAAGTGCATGGGGTTTTGGGAAGCTGAAACGCTTCATCTGCAGCTCTCACGTTTTCCTTTGAGGGCCGTTTTTACACAGCAAAGGGCCTGCGTATAGTTCCAGGCTGCCACGTGACTCCTTAAGGTGGCAGCTATCTTAGTCTTGGTGCTGCGCCAGGCTTGGTTGGAGACTATAATAGTTTGCAAGTAAACAATAAATTGCCAGGTGCCATTTATTTTCATATTAATTCATTCTGAAGTGATACAATTTGCAGCCAGCGTAATAATGATGAAATCTGAATGTGTAAATGTTTTAATTTGAGTCTGAATTCAATTCAATTAAATTTATCTTAATTTGTTGATCAATAATAAAATTCAAAGTTTAGAGGAATTTTATATTTACAAAGGAAGACAAGTATTCAATTTATCAAATTTCTCTAGAAAATCAATGTTGCAATATTAATGGCCAGACAGGCTCTTTACAGATCCCATATTTTATTAGTATCAAACTCACGCCTCCCAAGCATCTCAAGTTCATTAAGGCTAACATTGTTTTAAACTTTGAGGGGTCCATTTATGAAAACAACTGCCATTCATTCATCTCTATCGAGTCCCTTGAGCTCATGTCATTGTCCCTCTCTTCTTCTCTTGAGCTTGTTTCCTCTAGGGTGTTGCATTTGATGTGCCAGACAGCATATTTGTTTGCATTCATTTGCTTCCAATTTGCAATTCTCAAATCCTAACTAAGGCCTTTTTCACTCTCTATATTACAAAAATGTTTGTATAAAAGTAGCTCGCTCTAACAAAATGTCTTAAACTGATCTGACTCCTTTGGAATGGTGTAGAAAATTTGGTATACACTACCAATGGCTTTCACCTTCCTCTCTTTCCACCTGCAACATTTACAACTCGCGCAATAGGAGAAAGATCTTGCAGATTCCAGTACTGTTATCGTCTCAAGCTCAAGAGGAAATTTCATGTAGGTATCCAAGTAGCTAGATAAAATTTGGCTCTCATCTATTGTTCTCGTTGTTCGATAGAACACTTCACCCAGCATTCAAAGATGCGAAGGGTCAATTGCAAACAGGGGGCAATTTTTTAAGCCTATCACATGTTTCTTGTGCTCCTATATCAGGCTCTGCCACCATCTTTGTGATAAATTTTTGATATGCTGCAACAATTGGATGATTTACTTGTTGGGTTGCAATCATTCTTCTTAACATATTACTACAAGTCTTAGGTGTTCTCTCCACTTTTGATGCATACTTGGCAATGTATCTTAGAACAAGTGCTCGTGAGACAACAGGTTGGCAGTCTATGTTGGCTCTCCATATTAGAAGCATTTCTGGCTTGTGGATATTTAACCTGTCATCATTTCTTGCAAGTCCATATGTTTTCTGTTTAACATCATCGGATGACAATGTAGACAAATTCAGTCCTTTTCATGGAGCTCTGTACCGACACTCCATTTGTTTGCCCTTCTTTTGCAAGCATATTCCCTCCTTGCACTTTGCCTCTGGACATAATTGAGTAGGCCTTCATAGTCATGTGACACAGCCTGTAGCAACATCCTGAGTTGTGTTGAGCAAGTATGGATCGTCCAATGGGGATTGGAAAACTATGTTGTTCCTACACGATGCATCACGGTGGTTCCAAACGCTAACATATAGGTTGATAGATGCTCATGCAATTTCTACTTTAACAGTGTTTTTCCAATCAAGTTTATCCATATCTGGTGCATTTTCCAATCAAAGGAACCTGTGTACATGAGCAATTCCTCTATGTTGCCACTCATATCTATACCAGTACTCTTTTGCAAGGAGTTTTTCAATTACTTCCTCATGAAAATTGTGAATCGTTCATGCAAGAACAATTATGTAGTGTGTTGATTATTGATTACATTATCCAATCGTCATTTGTTTGATTGCATTTGTACAAGCATGCAATTTGACAACAAACATTAAAAATCCAGCCACTTCATGTATGTTGCACTTAATGTGAAGAACAGATTAGGGGATCTCATTTGATTGATCATGTTTGTCAACTCAACATGACACTTGCTCCAATATGGTCTCGTAACCCTAATGGATAATCAAAAGTGCATAACCTCTTGAGCTAACTATGTGTCGGGAAGATCCTTTAGGTGTGCAAGAAGGGCCTCAATGGTGCCTGATATCTTTTCTTTTGCATTTCTTTTAAAGAAGATCATTGCCAGTGCTTGACTATGATGTCACATCATCATATTGTAAATAAAATATCAGAACCTTGGATGCCTTCCAAACCTATGGTCGTGGAATCTCATCAAGTGCAACACATACTCATGGATTCACTTATGAAAGTTGTGGTTGCATTTGGAGTGCAGATCCATTTGGAAAGAGACTTGGAAATGTTGTATCAAGCAATCCCTTAGCTTTATAATCATTTATTGGAGCCAAGTCTATTTTAGGCTAGTCGATAATATCGGTTGTAGCATCCTCAACGTCTAGTGTTTCCTTAATAATCTGTAGTTCATGACATTTGCTTGGCATTTTCCCCATAAAAGATGGAGTATAAGTTGTGCTTTTTCAATTTGGCCTTCACCATCGTGCATTTCATTATTTGCTAACACTATCTCTTCATTAATTTCAATAGTGTGAAGCATGGTCGAAATGTTAGTTCTTGTTTCAGGGATTTCTATTAATTGTTCACCGCTTATAGCAACGTCATTATAATATTGTTCATATTTGACTTTGTATTCCAATGCATCTCTAATGTGATTTCTACTCACAGAACAGTAATAATAATGTCCTTCTCCCTACAATCTTCAAACTATAAGGACACCTAGCTCTTGTAATCTACATGGAAGTACCTTTGCAATGCTCTTTATGTCATATGCAAAGCTGATTGTGTGACCACTATATTTGTATTGCCCTCCAATAGCATGGGTTGCTTGCAATACTATGCTTACTCTGGCAATGAGCATTTCTTCTACTTGGATCTATCTTTTCAATACAATAGGTTGCTCTCCTAGGTCCATGTTGTCGACTAATGAGAATCGATGGATGCCTTTCTCATTGAAGCATCTTTTGCAGCTTGTTTGAGTATTTGATGAATGCAAAAGAATGCCAAGGTAACATTCCTTGGAAACAATTCATATTTGTAGCTTAGCCAAGGCGTCTATTCTCTCTCTAAATCTTTTTGATGCTCTCGTGAAGTTAGAATAGTTGTTGAATGCCATTGATTGGCCTATTTGTTGTTTTGTTAAAGTATGTTCATCCTACAACATTTCACTTTCTGATTTTGTGACATCCTTTTGTACATTTGTTTCATCTTGACTTCGTGCATGATAATATTCTGGCTCGCTATACGATTTTGTAATTTCAGTGCTTCTATTTGTTCCAGAGCAGTTTGTCTTTTTTCTAATTTCCAAGCACATCTATGTGCATAATAAGCTCAAATTATTTTCTGGCTTTGCAGTTTTCTAGGATTTATTAGTTGGGCATCATCTGGACTCTTCTCAAGGGGACAGTCCATGTTCCACATTTTTGAAATGGCAAACCAAATAACTACTTGGGACAAGAGCAGAGGAATACAACAAATATACATCAAACCAATTTAATATGACTCGTAAATGCAACGTTGAGAGAAATGAAGTGTGCATAGCCATACATCAAAAGAAACATTTATATATTCTTACAATTGTTATTGTTAACTATCTTCAATGTAGGTTAAATAGAAGGAAAACATACAACTCAAGCACATTGAGAAACATTTCATATAATGTACACAAGTTCATATAATGTACAGCCTGAGTTGACCTAGTGGTGGAGAACTTGTGCTCTTGAAAGAGAGATCACATGTTCAAATGCCGCAAGGGGGTACGGTATGTACGCCTCATTTTTAGCAAAGTTAGGTGCCTCCCACAAGGAGTACGGAGTAGTCCCATATTGCTATCACCATATGTAGACCCAAAAACATATGGCTGGTATTCTGGACTATAAAAGGACCTTACCTTTTCCTTTCCAATTGTTAGTATATGTGGCCTTTTTGGAAAGATCAAATGCTGGAAATTATAATTATAATGTATCTCATAAATATTGTTTTCTAAACTCTAAGGAAATATCCTTAGTCTTGGCAAGAGGGACGACTTCATATACTTAGGTAAGGTAAATATTATAATTTACAAGGAGGACGACCTGCCTTGTATTTAATGAATGCCGACTTGCATAAGGTTTTCGGCTGAAACAAACACTATTATGAATGCCGACTTGCATGAGCAAGTCAGCCCCCTTACCTTGCTTTGTGGTCACCTCTTGGTGGCATATATATGAAGAGTCTTGAGGTGAATTAAGGCAAGCATCGAAGACATAACATGCAAGCCTAAATTCACTCCACAGCAGCAGTTAGCAGCAGTCTATCAGACCTCTTAAAAGTTAAATCTGATCCATAGCAATTCCAATTTGCCCTAAAATAGCAGCAATATCTAGAGGGAGTATAGCAGTCCTAAAGAGCGAATTAGAGCAGACTTAGAAGTGAAATACAAGGGAGATCTGGAGGACGAAACATAGCAGATTTAGAGCAGACATACAAGTTGATTTACAGTAGCTTGAAGACATCATCAAGGAGACTCTACAGACTACAAAACCAGGTTCTATCTTTCCATGTCTTTACCTTATCATGTTTGGTTTTAGAAGAACATCTATAGATTGTAAACCCTAGGTAGAAATCTGAATATATTAACACCAATAACAATACACAAATATCACACCAAGGAATATTCAAAAGACTATTATTGTAAGGAATAACATGTACGATGGCACTATGAACAATGTGCAAAAGATATCCTACGATGGCACTATGAACAATGTGCAAAAGATATCCTATAAGTGTTCCAAAACCATGCCCATTACAAAAAGTATATTATCTGATATAAAATTTATAATTATAATAAGCTTGATTGGGGGCACAAAAAGGGATAAACATTCATCATTATGTCCTTTGATATAACAAAATAGAAATTCCTACTAATCTAGCTAAAGTTCTTCCATATGTCACCCAAAATGGCCTAGTATTCTTCCTTCAAAGCTGCAGTAATTTTCTCTTGATAATGTTTAGCATATCTTAGCTCTCTGAGGAAATCATGGTACACCTGGAACACCCCACATGTCACATGATATTTCTACACAATTTTACACACCATTTCAACTTCATAATTTTGCATGTCATGTTAGCTTGTTGAAGAGTCTCCTGACAATTTGTAAGAATGCTGTTCGAGAACATTTCAACTCTACTCGGATAAAAGCCCAACCATTCCATAGATGTTGACTCAACTTCCGATACAACTAAGTCATTTGTTTTTATTTGACTTATACTATTCTCTAATGAATCACTTGAAATAGTAATAACTGTGTCTGGTGTTCTTGCGTTTGCCATGGCCTGAAAACAACATTTGCTAACGTCCAACTAAAGTTTTGATCTACACAATATTATAATATTTAATAATTTATTATTATATTCAAATCATATAATATTATTTCATAAATTGCATTACATAATATCGTTTGATCAATTTTAATACAAATAAATTAAATATGATCAATTATTATGCACCACAAAATAAATGTTCATTAAAAATATTATAAAAACTACAATATTTTATTTAACATTAGCAAAAATGACTAAATTCTTGTGATAATATAAAAAAATAAAATAACTCTAAAAATACAAAATCACAATATTATAAAATTAAACAGAGTAACTTCTTCAGGTCACAGCTAAGTTTAGCATGCTTCACATGCCCGCTTGTGGGAACAATGGAACTCTACATTTTAGCTTTATTTTCATGTATGGCACCAATGGAGAGAGGACAACACGAACTTTTACAAAAACTTCCCAAGTGAGCAGTGAGCACTATCATAAATAAAATCGAGGTGACGAATACTGAGCTACTCAACATCAAAGCCAAAAACAAGAAAAAGTCGACCTTCACCACATGTAATGACAAGATTAGCAAGCGATGGACTTCCCCCTTGTAATATCCCATTTTTAACAGAGTTGAGAAAATAATTAATTAATTGATTAATTAAATTATAATGTTGTCTAAAACTTTTTTATGGTAACTAATATTTAATTAATTTTTTTAATCGGTAAAAGGCTAAAAACCTGAATATATATATATATCCAAAGTAAATAAAAGTTAATACATAGCATGATATACAAAAAAGTTTATGGGCCTATTACAGCAAAGGAGCCGAGAGGACACGGCTAAAGACTATAAAATGACTAACATACCAAAAGAACTGGAAAATCTTCACCAAAATTCCCACATTAACTAGCACAAACTGCACAGTTAATAGTATTTAATTAAGTATTATTAAAAATGAAGTGGTATGTCGGGGCAAAAAAAATATAAATAAAATCACTTAATGATCAAAATATTAAATGACTTTCTAGAAGATTCCTAAGGTGGTGGTAAAAGAAAACTCCAGAGGAATCGTTAAATTATTATGAAAAGAGGTTTTGGATAAGGATTGGGCATTCGAAATGTTTTATGTAAGCCTGTTTAACAAAAGTTTGAACCAGGTTCATTCTTCAACCCAGGACGAAAACCCTTGGGACATAGGTGGATTGGACAAAAACCCAACTCGATTTAGGTGAACTCGTTCGAAATTCATGATTGCGCTTATTTGGTGAAATTTGTAACATCTTCTTTCAAGACAAATTTCAGAGATACTTTGTTCATTTTCAAAAAAGAAACTAATATTCGAGAGTTACAAATCTATTATTCAGAATAAAGGGAACATGGGAAATATTAAAGGTTTGATCAATAAATTTTGAAGCTTATGATTAATGGGCAATTATATTATTTTATGGGAGATAATCATTGTCTTCACTATGGCACATAAGTTAGGCACTTGTTGAATATTCAAGGGAAGATTAATATTAATAATTGATGTGAAGTGATTACTATTTCCTTCATTCTGGTGGAAGAACTATAATGTCCCCTTTCTAGCCCATCAATTCATGATGTGTCGTTAGCCCATTTTGCCTTGGTCCTGTGGGCTAACCAGGACTTTATAGGGATCAGAGAGAGATTTAGCCTAGTCAATTCCAATTTTAGGCCAATTGGAGTTGATTTAGTAGGGTTTCCAGATACTTGCTATTTTTAGCAAGTCAATAGTGGGCTCAATGATGTTGGTATTTCAGAATTGGACTGGTAGCGTCTCGCCGAGACGTTTCCAACGAGCTATTACACTAGATTATCCGAGTTTGATTGATCAATAATTTTAATGCCTGAAGATTAAATAATTTATTAATAAAGTGACTATTAAATTAAAAATTAGACTGGGAGCATCTCGCCAAGACCTTTCCAACAAGCTATCACACATGATTATCCGAGTCCAATTGATTAGTAATTTTAATGACTGAAGATTAAATAATTTATTAATAAAGTGACTATTAAATTAAATTACATATTATTATATGTCACTTTATTATTTAAAGAACACTTTATTCACTTAAGTGGGAAATGATATTTTAAAAGGAAAAAGTGATTTATCCCACATTCGCTGGTCAATTGAGAAGCCTCTAAGAAGAAGTTATAAAATTAAGTGAAGGGCTTATTCTTCAGCATGTTTGGTTTTATTCATTTCTTTTGGCAGAGCTCTGTGAACTTCTTGTTCAGTTCCAGTTTCCTAAGGACGAAAACCCTTGGGATTCTTTCAGCAAGTTTGAAGATGGAAACCCTCAAGCTTGGAGGCAGTGGACGGAAACCCATTGTCAATTGTTGGAGATATCACTCAGGTGTCTCACTTGGTTCAGATTCATATCTCTAATTATCCAATCTGACTGTAAGTTCTGTGGCTGCGATTGGATATTTTGTTATTATGCAATTAGTTTCTGGATTCGATTGTGTAAGTTTTTTTAGCATCGACATTTCGGATCACACTCCGTGATCCATCATCAGAAATAGAGAGTGAAGAATGAAAAATAAAATGTGTAGACTTAGCCTCCCACATGAGATATAAGGGGAGATGGAGCAGAGGCAACACACTAACCAAAAAGGAGAAAAAAGATAAAAAGACTAAAAAATAAACAATGAGAAGCTAGAACACGAAATGAGGTCAACAAGTCGAGTAGCACACTAAGCGGATGAAAATAAGCGAGTAGATATATCAACAAGGCAACAAAATTAAAATTAAAAAAAATCAATGAAAACAAAGAAACATAAGTTTATATATGAATTGGTATGTAAGTTAATACAAATATAAACTTATGTGCACGCCAACAAATAAAGAACATCAATATAAATAAACTAAGACAAAAATAAAAGAAAAACCTAATGCAAGTACAAGAGAAACATATATATATATATATATATATATATATATATATATATATATATATATGTATATGTATATGTATATATATAAAAATTAATATATATATACATATATATATATATAAAAACAAGACAAACACAACCGAAAATAACCAAAGACGAGAATACCATATATATGTGTATAAATACATATATCTATAGAATGTATGCATGTATACACCAATAAATATCCATATACACAAAAAAGTACATATATAAATATAGGTGCATGTGTGTGTAAATATATATATAAAGACACACACATACATAATATGTGCGAAAATACCTCTATATACACAAGTGTAAAAATAGATATACCTGTATATCTGAATATGCATATATAGGTATATACCTATAAGCTAGGTATATACCTATATATGCATATTCAGATATACAGGTATATCTATTTTTACACTTGTGTATATAGAGGTATTTTCGCACATATTATGTATGTGTGTGTCTTTATATATATATTTACACACACATGCACCTATATTTATATATGTACTTTTTTGTGTACATGGATATTTATTGGTGTATACATGCATACATTCTATAGATATATGTATTTATACACATATATATGGTATTCTCATCTTTGGTTATTTTCGGTTGTGTTTGTCTTGTTTTTATATATATATATATATATTTTTCTATATATATACATATATAGATAAATATACATATACATGTACATGTACATGTACATGTACATGTATATGTATATGTATATGTATATTTATACATATACATATACATATATATGTTTCTCTTGTACTTGCATTAGGTTTTTCTTTTATTTTTGTCTTAGTTTATTTATATTGATGTTCTTTATTTGTTGGCGTGCACATAAGTTTATATTTGTATTAACTTACATACCAATTCATATATAAACTTATGTTTCTTTGTTTTCATTGATTTTTTTTTATTTTTTTTTGTTGCCTTGTTGATATATCTACTTGCTTATTTTCATCCGCTTAGTGTGCTACTCAACTTGTTGACCTCATTTCGTGTTCTAGCTTCTCATTGTTTATTTTTTAGTCTTTTTATCTTTTTTCTCCTTTTTGGTTAGTGTGTTGCCTCTGCTCCATCTCCCCTTATATCTCATGTGGGAGGCTAAGTCTGCATATTTTATTTTTCATTCTTCACTCTCTATTCCTGATGATGGATCACGGAGTGTGATCCGAAACGTCGATGCTAAAAAAACTTACACAATCGAATCCAAAAACTAATTGCATCATAATGGATTGTGGAAATCTGATGTTTTTATTTTGTTATTGCTTTACTAAAGATTTAAATAAAATGTTCATTTCAGAAATATATATTTCAGTCTGTTATTGCATGATTTCCGGTATAGTTGTTGGATAAATTGAAAATCAGCTGCATGCAAATGTTTGTTTAAATTTCTGTGAATTCTTTGGGAAAATCTCGCAAAAATATCTCAGCGGGATATTACAAGAACACACTTGCATATGCGTGGAAAAATATTTACCAAAATAAATGATAGGGGGCATTGTATTTGGCGATTAAGGAAGGTTCATTGAAGCGGGTCAAGTAAGTCGGAGAGAGACGAATGGAATCGATATTGCCACCAAAGTTTATTTAACATTATCATGGAAATCTGCTTGGGCTTGGCATGAAGGAAACAGGCAGGCAACAGACTTGAGATTTTATAGGACTGATTCATGCTTGACCTGGATGTGGACCTTGATGGAGTTTGGTGCTGGAAATTAAGCCATCTGGAAGCTGATAATATAATATTCAAAACCTGACCTTTCATTTCTGCAAGTCATGAGCTTCTTATCTGCTTTTCTGGGCAAGCCCCACCCGGTACCCCCTAAAATGCACAAGTCCGGCGAGCCAGTGCAAGATGGGCAACCCCTCCTAGTGGCTGGCTTGAACTAAATTTGGACAGAGTAGCACAAGGAAATCTCAAGACCTCAGGGGCTAGGAACATTATTAGAAATGAACACAGGAAGATATGTTGGATCAAGTCTGAGAGATTCCCTAACGAACAGAACAACTCTGAATTCTTTGCCCTTTTAGCAGGTATCAAAGTATGCATTCAGAAGAAACATGACCAACAGGCAAAGAAGGTGACTCTTTAACAGTGATTCATGCTACCAATATGTGGAAGGCTTTTAGTTGAAAAGTAATGATGTGGATTGAACAGATCCATAAGCACCACAAACAGATGAATGAATATATGCTCAAGCATGTTTATCAAGAGGCAAACAAAGCAGGATACCTATTGTCCAAAAGAGGAGTAAAGCAGGAAGGACAAAACATTTCTCAAGATTTCGATACATGGGTTGGCCTCTCAAATGTCTTCTGTAATGATGGTGCACCGACTGAGTGCAGAAAACACTAACAAAGCAACAAAAAGATATGGGACCATATTGCATCGAGTAGAATGTCCAAATACTACTCAGAATTGACCACAATCTTGTATAAATGTAGTCGAAGAGAGCTGAATAGACATCAAACACAAACATGAAAAGAAGACTTACCTTCTTGAGCTGTGAGTGTGATTGAGTGCTAAGGAGTCTAGCAGAACAGCTCCAAAAGATCTTCATTATTCCGATGGAAGTGGCCAAAGGAGCTATACAACCAATAATCAAGGATAAACACTTGGCTCGTGCCTACATTCATGACTTGTTGATGGAGCTTTTTCTATGTATCATCATTTGAACCTCAGGGAACTTCAACTGGAGAAACAGAGCAATCAAAAAATACATTATCCTAAGGTACAAAGCAGACACCATCAATGCTGTATAAACCCTGAGAAAACATCCGCAAGAAGGGGTTGCCAGTGATGCAATATGCATTGTCATGGCAAGGAGGAATGAAGTTATGAAACAAGCAATAATGCTGATGTAGTATGCCCTAGACAGAAACAACATGGAACTTATGTTTTCTTTATGCAGTATCATGAAAACCTCTTCACCCGTCAACAGATAAAACGCTTACATGACTTCATGGAGGGCTTACCAATCCTATTCTTTGTTCTGGAATAGGAAATGCAATGTAAAGAAAACAATTTAACAGTCCTTTTGATGATAGTATAATGGGAGCTGCCCGCTTGGCAGCAATTCACGTATATATCTATATAGTTCATTTTTCTTACTCTATCAGTGTTGAGTCTTTGACCCTTTGACAAAGCTCGTGTAAGGAAAATAAAAACCTTGCCAATGTGGAGTTCTTGCTAGTTAGAGAGTTGGATATGTTGACTTGTTGAATATGATATCTTTATAGAGATAACTGACCTAATGATACTTGGCTCGGTTTGCCTGAACTGTAACTGCATGTAGCTAGATGAATTGCTTGGGTGTCTTTGCCTACACAGTTCTCAGGCATGTTGTATATGCTTTGCCTTCTCCAGCAAGAGCTCATCCCATCCTTGTAAATCTATTTGACCATGCTAACAAACAGTGTACATTATTTTGGTAGGTATCTGCTGTCTATCTCTGCAATTTGTGTGTTTTCTAAAAGTGTTTTGCAAGACCACATTAGATTTCTAGTTCAATATTTTAATGCAAAACTCATGTCTTGACCTAAAATTACAATGTTCAAATTGTTTATTCATGTCAGCAAAGCATATTGAAACCTTTAAAGTATTGTGTAACAATTAATAAATGAGATAAGATGCATAATTGCAAATAAGTCAAGAACTCCCCCTTCATACAAATGACTACCACAGCATGATTTAATCCATTCCAATGTGTCATATTAATTTGCAGTATGACAAAAAACCATTATGTTCAATGATTTTAAGAATTTAGCAACACTAAAATGCAACTCCAATGAGTCTACCTGTATTAGCAGCTCCATTTATAGTTGAATTGCTATGGTCTCCCGAATTTCCTCCAATATATATACCCTGCCGCTAGTTTATAAAATGTCAATCACAATACTCATTTAATATCCAACAAAAGAACATGTGTTCAAACATCATGTGGGCTTCACCTGTTGCCTTGCTCGTTCAAGTTCTTGTTCAAGTTGATTCAACTTCACACGACTTGTTTCAAGTTGTTGAACATAAGCCTATCATTCAAACTTTTTATTAATGAGAGGGGCGATAAATTAAAATATGAAGACTAAACTGATTAAACAACTGCTTCTTTCCTATGGCAATTTTGTCTCAGGATACCTTTTTCCGCAGACGACTTTTCCTGGCAGCCTCACGGTTTTGTGCAAGTCGTCTTAGGACCTAAAATGAATCAAAATTTAAATTATGGTACGCAACTATCAAAGCCAAGATTGACATTATAGCTACATAAAATGGCCTATAAGCTAAAATAACTGGTTATACTATTAGGGTTTGAAATCTTATGGCAACATCATTGACCCATCCATGACTTAACTTAAAACAGAAAACCATAGAGCTACTAATGCATGAATATTCTGGCTGTGAGCTATATTAAAGTAAAACATCTTCCCCACTTAAAATGAATGGGACTCATCCAATCAATGCAGCATTAAAAAATTCTAGTGTTGTGTGAGATAAAAAAACATGACTAAATAGCATTTCAGATGAAAAATATTTGCTTAGTGTGCACTTAGAAAACACCAAATTTTTATAAGAAACTGAGCTTGGCCAAGGTGATGAACCCCAATAATTTCCTTTTGATAAGTATCAGTAATGCACAAGAGATTCAGATAAAAGCCTTTTTGATAATACAAAATAATTTCCAAGTATATTCTAGGCATAAAGCTTTCACAATGAAATTGAAATCCAGAGATCAAAATATGATTGTTAATGAAAGCCTGTATTGGAACTTACAACTACTTCATAGCCCCATTGCCTGATATCACTGGGGTAAACATTAGAGCGGGAGTACTAAATATCTGATTCCTCCACATAAAAATGGGCAAAACCCCTCAAAAATCACTTAGATTCGTCCAGGGTTCTGTTTTTTTCACCCAGGTATGTCCATGTATCTACCCATATGATTCCAGGCAAAATAAACAGGAGAGAAATCCACAAGGCTTCATAACCGCCTCCAATTTGGGTACAATCCAATTCCAATGGACCGAATTTTCCTTCTAAACGACCAATGTTGGAATTGATGTCATAGACTAGGTATTTAGTGACCCAAATTTAGACTTTCGAAAAGGATAATGTTGATTTCAGTCTTTTTAAATTTATTCTTTTTATTTTATAGTGTTTTTCGTAATTTCATTTTTTCTTCATTTAAGATTTAAAAATAGTGTTTAATTTCTTAGCTATTCAACTTTATATAGGCTATTCAGTCATCAGTTTCCCTCTTTTGAACAATCAATGGAGAAAGTTAGAAATGCACTCTACATATATGAGGACTTGTGCACTTTTTTCCAGCCTAACCTTCTAATATTAAAAGAGTTTTAAGGGGATCTAGTTCACAGCAAAGATCATGTCCAAGATGGAGATCTCCAAAGTACAAATAAACATAAGAGATCTCTTTCTTCAAAATAATTACAAGTCTACAAGGACAACTTCTAGGTTAAGTTAATTTTGCATTCTTTCAAACATTGAATTTAACCTTTCCTTGTTTTCTTATTAAGCATTGAATTTAATATTTGTAAACCTTAAATGTTTTAATGTTCATCTTATAGATGCATGATGAGAAAATTTTGACACAAAGGTGCCAAATCTTCAAAGGATTTCCATCCAAGTAATGAGCCAACCATGCAACATTTCGAATTGTCAACACAATTAGAATATATAAGAGCACAAATACACTCCAAAAAGTGCAATAAGTTGTCAATGCAAAAGTTGAATGACCCTATGTTTGTGCATTACAACTTGTGCCTCCACCACAAAAGATTATATCAGCAGATGAAGAATTAATGCCCATTGAGTTGGAGGACTATGATCTCACATCTAAGCGTATCACCAAGACTAATGGCCCCATGTTCTCAGTCAAGTTGGAGGAGTATGATCATGCATCTGAGGGGATCACCAATGACAATGAACCCATATGTACAAAGGACCACACTTAGGTTGATCAGGCTGATTGTGATTGGGAATGAACGTGTTGCTCCCTCTTCTAGAAATAGAATGCTTCCTTGATCAAAGCATTAAAAAATTCAGCATCATGTATTTAATGTTGGGAGAAGTGCCTCCTCTCGACCTTGGTTTGATCTTCTTTTTCTTTTATTTTTTATTTTGTTTTAATTTATTGATGCAATTCGCATTCATTTCTAAACCCACTTTTTGTGCACAAGAAAACAATTTTAAGAACACCAAAGCAACAATCATTCACATTAGCGTGCAAGTTTCAAGTTCAACTTTCAACCTCACATTTTTAACTTCTTTGTACATAGCATGTGCAGTATATCTAAATTATTAACTTTTTTGTATATTTGAAGTTGATTTGATATGGAATGCAATATATCACATTTTCCCCTAGAAGTCTCTATTTCCAACAAATTTGTCAAGTTTTGGCCAAGCTTTTTCACCGAGTCAAGAAATCAGCTTACCGGTTTTTTGCATATCCAAGTTTCAACGCAATGGAATATACATTATAAAAGGATCAAAAGGAATTCATATCCCTTGTCATATTCTAAAATTATATCTTGTATGCTACAACCCTTAGCATAAAATATGAAAATTTATAATAAAATAATAAGTCACCAGACATATTGGGAACTAGAAATTGCATGGAAAAGGGTAGTGGTAGCAGCCATGCCAGGGTAAACCGGTCATATTCAAAACCACTCATCTATTCAGCATGGAGAATGCCTTTGGAATGGAACTTAAAATTGAGCTCGTGAGAGAACAAGTAAGCATTAGCAAGGGTTTCTGTGGAAGAACAAAAGCTTTGATTATGGACACCTCTTGACAAAAATTACTACATGGTATGAGTTTCCAGGAAAGCTTATGCATGCTCAAAGTTTGATATTTTGATATGCCTTGGACAAACTGTAACAACTGTTTCTGATGTAAGACTAGTTCCTACATTGCTTACAAAACATATCTTATAATCTAAGTCCATCCTTCTAAATACACAAATTATAAACAATAAGATAAAGGCTGCAATCAAAGAAACCATATTGTAATGTTCCCTTCCATAATTTGCTCTCTTTTATACCCTCTGTAATCTGACTGGAACGCAGAGATCGCAGATTTCCTTCTTTCTGTCTAATTGGGTCTTCTATTTGTGTTTTCTTATAGTGACTGAGTGCCCTTTTTATATTTCTTCTGCCGGTGGTCTGCTTTATTCAGTATCCTCTTCACTTCCCATTCCCCTATCGTACTACATCTATTTTCTTTTTATACCTTTACCTTCTAAATTTTGTGCCTTTTAGAAGAACCCCCTGAAGAGTCATGTCTCTATCGGTGGTAATATACAATGTTATTATATTATATTACTATATTAATAATAGATTATAATATGTTATTATAATTACTTTAGATTATTCATTTATTAATCTATTTTTTGTATTTTAATATTAGTACTTATTTATTAAATTATCTTTCATTATTATTTATTTAATAAAAATTTATTATTTATTATTAAATCCTATTTGAAAATGGGGATATCACAGTCCGCCCTTCCCCAAAATTGCTTGTCCTTGAGAAAATGCCGATTTCATTCACACTTTTCAGTGAGAGTGGCCGCTCTATGCAACTTTAATTTCATCTCGACTTGCAAATTTGAATCCAATAACTCAGATTTATGAATTGCAAGGTTTGAAACCTTGAACTAGTTTGATCTCTGCACACTGAGATAAGGAAGAAGGTCATATTATCAAATTGATTCGGATTGACCTGATGTACACAATAGCTTGTCCCCATTTATGATCTCCAATATAAAGTCATATCTTTGATTCACTCTAGCTTATTTTCATATTCTAGATCACAAAAAATATAGAGCCAAACAGCGCATATATAATGGAAACACTAAGTATAAACTTGCATGCATGAAGACACAAAGCATACACGGAGTAAACACATTAATGCATGAAGACACGAAGCAGACACGAAGTAGACACATGAATATATTCAGTCACAAAGCATCCACATGAAAACATAGAGTAGACACTGACAGTCCCAACCGGTGCTGAGAGGGGAGGGGTGAATCAGCACTTGTAAAATTCTTCCTTTTTTTCTTTAATCCAGTGAAATAAACTTACAGCACAAAAGCAAACAGTTCTAAGCAAATAAAATAGTAAGTGAACAAACACAAAGTGACACCAGATTTATCACATGGAAACCCAGTTAGGGTGAAAACCACGGTGTGAGGAGACCTCACAATATTTGTGCTCTTTTGAAGTATGCCCTGTTAAGAGCCTACCCGGTTAAGGGATAAAAACACACTTGCTAGGTGCGACCCAGTCAAGGAATTTGTTACAGTAAGGTCTGTTAAGACCTGCCCGGTTAAAAGACTTTAAACACCTTGAAAGATGTCACCCGGTTAAGGGATTTTGATACAAGGGACCTATTAGAGTCCACCCAAATACTGGGATTTGTCTATTGTAGTTTGCTAGAAAACAATAGAATCAAGATCTTTACAGAAGGCTCTGCTTAGCCAGATGTGATCTCTATTTGTGCTCGACTGAGAATCATCACCGGTTAACACAGGTGTATTCTCAACTATTGTTGTGCTGCCTTGCACAACCTATTATTTCTCTTTCTCGATTTTCTCTAACCCTTGCTTCTGTACCATATATGTTCACTCTTTTTCTCGGCAAAATGAAGGCAACTCTTATTCTTGACAGGCATAAGAATATATAGAGTTATGTTGCTTTGACTGCGCCTAAAATGCATGACCTAATCTTAGATCCTTTGATTACATCACTCAGCTAAGTATTGGTTTACTGAGCAAACATCCAATACATTCTCTAGCTTTATTCGCTTTATGAAGAAAACAATAGTTGCGTGCCAGGCAACTTTCCTTCATAGGAGACAACTCCTTGATTTAAAGCCACTGAATCCGGCTTTAAATCCTTCGGTCACGCCTCAAAAGCCATTGATTCCGGCTTTAATTCCTTTAACTGTGCCACAAGCCGATCATCGACACAACTCAAGGTCACCCGGATTTACTGCAATAAATCCTGATAGGTTGGAGAGGATAGTTGACAATTGACTATGACTTCCTCGATTCATACCAGAGTCTTGTAATATATCGGTTGAGTTCTTCAATCTGTTGCAGTCTCTTTCATGTCTTACCGGTTGCATTTGCGTGGACTACCGGTTACACTGTCCCAGTTGTGTTATAGACACTTAGTATGATTATTGCTTTTTGGCTATTCTTGTCTATACCGGTTGAAGTTCGGTCCTTGGTTGATACTAGGATACTCTCTTCCCTGATTGAGTGCATTGTCCGGTTGCTGATGCGTAGTGTAGTGACCGGTTTCAATGAAATTATAATTACTCTTTTCTTGTAGCTATGGTAGGTGCCAAACCAGCCTCTCTTGATGCAGAGTTCCTTAAAGCTTCAACCTTTATAGAGATGACAAATCTCTATCCTCTTTTGCCAATCAATGACAACACTCAAACTGGTAGAGAGCTTACTGGTTACTGATGCCAACAGACACGTGAATATATGTATACATAGTTCAATTGGCTCACAAGAGGTAGGAGCATAATAGTGAAAACACAGAGTATAAACTTGGATGCATGAAGACACAAAGCATACATGGAGTATACACATGAATGCATGAAAACATGAAGCAGACACAAAGTAGACACATGAATATGTTCAGACACAAAGCATACACATGAAAACATAGAGCAGACACATGAATATATGTATACATAGTTCAATTGGCTCACAAGAGGTAAGAGCGTCCAACCAGGACTAGAAGCATCTCTTGGAGCAACCAATCCACAAGAGGCAGGAATGTCCAACCAGGACTAGATCCATCTCTTGGAGCAACCAATCCACAAGAGGTAGGAAAGTCCAACCAAAACCAAATCCATCTCTTGGAGCAACCAATCCACAAGAAGTAGAAATGTCCAACCAAGACAAGATCAATCTCTTGGAGCAACCAATCCACAAGAGTCAGGAACCTCCAATCAGGACTAGATCCATCTCTTGGAAAAGCCAATCCACAAGAGGCAAGAACGTCCAACTAGGACCAAACCCATCACTTAGATTAAGAAAAGCTAAGCTAGGGTGGCTTGGTAGGGTGCTCTAGAGACCCTAGGCCCTATTAAATTTGATCAGATTTATATGATGGTATTTTTTAATTTATTTACTATTATGCAGATGTGAATATAAAATCAATAATGATCAAACCCTACACAATGCAATGATCTTGAAGGATCGTTTCTTTCAATCCACAACAATATATTTAACAATATCAATCTGCTGTGAATTAATATCGTTATGATGTGAATCAATATCGATCTATTGTTGCTCTATATCGATGAGACAAGTTAATCGAATGTTGTATACTTATATTGCTTTGCACTTAATGATTTTTGTACAATTGCAAAGTATGGGAACAGCCTCATTTATATATGAAGAGTTGTGTCTCGCGTAGAGACATGTCTCTACATGAGACATGTCTTTCTATTAACAAATGTTGTTTGATGATTAACAAGTCTTCAATGATATCATTAACAATTACATCATTGATATATCTTTTGCGATACTCATAATTTTATATCGATATAAATTATCGATACACTCAGCAATAATATAATTATTAATCATTGCAATATAATCGATCATGTATATATATTTAATAATATGACTACTATTAAATATAGATACATGATCGGTGATTATTAAGTCACTGATTATTAATCATGCACAGTAGAGACTAATTATGATAATCATAATCATAGCAAATAATCAGATCAATATACTATAAAGGATAGAGATCAAATGTTCAAGGCCAATAGGCCACTTATACATTTGATTACATCGGTTAGAGTAATCCAACCGAAGCTACATATCTCTAACAGGCCCAAGAGCAAATATACCATCACTCTTGGTCTCATGTGGCCTGTGCCATCCATATAAGGTGGAGTACCTAGAAGATGGCCCCATCACCGATCCCCTACTTGTAATTCCCCGTTTCCCCTACCACGTCAAACCTTGAGAATAAATCAGTAAATATAAAGAATTTGATATTAATCTCTTCCATAAATCTGTTGTAAAGTCTTTCACAATCTCTTCCAAAAAGTCTGTTACTAACTCTTCATATACATCACCTTAGATCTTATGCCCCATTGAAATTGGAGCCAATTTTAACTCTCTCATGGAATTTTGTTAGACAATTTGTTTCCGTTTAGGCTTCCAGCCTCCCATTTGCATAGTTTTGAACCTTCTTAGTTTATTGGCGACCCATAATTGACAGCTCCCAACAAAATAAGTCTTTCTCTAAATCGTGGCCCTGATCAGCAAATTACTGCTCTTCTCACGCCACAATGGAATGCTAACGATATAAGCTGCACTAGATGTTGGTTCCCAAAATGGTTTTATGCTTCAGCTACCAGTACACTCACTACAAATTCTAAAGAGTTGGCAACTCCAATTATCAAACTCCCATGAATGACTCGACCAACTAACATGGATAAAGACTCCCCCTACACTTTTGGCTCTGCAAGACCAAGGGGGGTAAACCTAAATTCAGTGAAATACTGCCATCATTAAACACATCCCTGAATTTGACAAATAGATTATCTCCTAAGAGGCTCAACAATAACAAGAAAATACTAAGTAATGGCTAACTACTCATTGATTCTCAATTGTTATGGAGCATGAAATCTACACCGCAAATAAAATTGGAAAATGAAATGAATTTAATCAAAAGATGGTATAACCAAACAACACGAGCCAATGAATTAACAAATTATAGCATATATAGATCAGTGCCTTATCATTGGGCAATACTCTCAGTTTACAGCTCATTATATGAATGACATAAAAATGCTAATGATCCAAGACTTAGATTATTATTGCATTACAATAGCATCTATTCATGTAATCCAGAATTAGACTTCTTATAAAGATCCGTATGCCAACCTTATGAACTTATGAATTAATTTTCAGCATTTTAATTGATCCTTCATCAAAGCTTAGAATTAAAACATACACATATGAAAGATATGCAATGAATTTAATAAAAACTTTGAATTATTAAATTCACTACTCATAAAACCAACACAAAGGAGAGCACCAAATCTAGATTATATTTCATTAACCTCAGAATCATTGTCTTCATATATTAGATTTTCTCATTAAAATAAAACTCAACAAGGCTAAGACTCCAATACTAAAATTCTAATTTGCTCTATAAAATGTTACACAAGACTCATGACATCTACTAAACCTGACTGAGACTGAAAATACACAAAAGATTTCACTATAAAAACTCTCAGCCCCTTCCTAAGTGATCTTGGAAATCCTTTAATAGAATCAGGATAGCAACAAGCTACGAATCACTTAGGGAACAAAATCTTAATTGCATAACAAGAACAGATTTGCAACAACATTTGAAGCAGCAAACTGGACTGCAAAAGACAGTTGGAGAACTGCAATAGCAACATGACACTTGGCATATTCTTCTTAATGTGATCAAGTATAGCTTCCTCATGTGTAACGTAAGTCACCCGTAGCATCAACAACGAGCTCAAGGTGCTTATAAAGATAGTTGTCCTTGCTTGATCCAATGCCTTCTCTGATGGCCAACCAAAAGTCTTAACAATCTCTAACTACTAAACTGCCTCATTCCAACGAGCATCGGGAGTTTCAAGGTTTTTACACATCATACACTTATCTCTCCATGCATGTTCATTTGTTGATAGTGCATTAGTTGTCCCTGATAGCAATTGTACCCATTACTTAGAAAACTTATCCTTTTTCTGCTTCCTTGTAGCTGGAGATTGATTCGAGGTACTAGGTTCCACCATTTCAATAAAAATAACAACTGCAAAAACTAGGCAGAAAATCCCCAGTCGTACACAAACTTCTTTGAGAGCACGAACAATTTTGACAAGCACTCCTTTGTTAGAGAAGCTACGGAAGAAACCAATCAAATCAGCAAGTTAGAGCTTTTAACTCTCAGTAATTTAAAATATTTGGAAAAAATCCCAGCATGTCATCGACCTTGTCTAACGTGGCACAAAACCACTGGCCCAGAACCCATCAAACTATCCTCAAACCGGGTCAATCGTCGTCAAAGCATAAAAGACCAAGAGCCCAGCTTCGCAACTTCAAAACTTTACCTTCAGATCACCTCACGAACTCGATCCAAACTGCTAATAGTCACCCTCGCAAGATCGCAACCTTCAAACAAGACCGCATCATTAACTCGCGATCATGCGCTAACACTATTATTTCAAACCTCCTCACAAGATCGCAAACCAAATAAGTTCGAGCCAAAAAGTCATGCGGACTCGCGATGACCGTTGATCTGAAACTTAGGGACACGTGGCAGCATCTTGCACCATCGCAACAAACTCCATTAACCTTTATATAACCATGCAATTGTTGTCGGGAAAGTTGGGTAGTTAGACAGTTGGTTCGTCCGAGGGAGTTACACGAATGCGACAGTTTGCCTCGCATCCCGTCTAATGATGCGCCAACAATATCATTAAACTTTAAAATTATCATTTCATTACCAAACACATGTCACCATCTCGTAAGATTGCGACCTTAAGAAGTTCGGGCCAAAAAATCCTGCGAACTTGCGGTGAACGTTGATAAAAAATTCAGGGACACATGGCAACATCTCGTACCATCGCAGCTCTGGATACATCCTTTCAGAAACCTTTATGATGCTGCGACAAGGCTTTTCTTCCTTTAAATCTCCATGGTACATGTGGCAAAATCCCGCAATACCGAATGTAAAATTCAAGTCTTTATTTTAATCTTGTGATATGGTTGTGCCTACATAGAACATTAGTTAACTTCAAAACCTTAAAGACATGTGGCACCCTATCGCTTGTTCGCACTTCAAAAACTTAACCCTAGAAGATGATTGCGAACCCACGACAGACAAAGACTTAGCCACTAAACGACACTATCGCATGATCGCAACCGCGAACGCTTAACCATTACTTGTCATGCGATGTTGCGAAAATGTATAACTCAACCGCCACACCAACCTCATCGCAAGGTCACAACACTTTATGTTAACCCAAACATAACCTCACAAACTTCTACAAGACACAAAGAATAACCACCAGCGCGACATCGCAGCACTTTATGTTAACCCAGACATAACCTCGCGAACTTGCGCAAGACAAAAAGAATAACCGCCAGCATGACTTCGCAACAGTTAGATGTAACATGACAAAACCCTTGCGACAATGTGATACATAAGACTTAACACTTTCGCAAGATTGCAACCCTCTAGACTTGACATTTTAAAATCTTGCGACCTTGCACCCAATTGTTTATAAGACATCGCTAGTTTGCATAAATAAAACCTTTGACCAAATAAGACTTGTAAACAAGTGGATAAAGCATTAACACGAACATTTGACTTCAACTGACCGTCATGACATAATGCACGAACCAATGAAATAAAACAACTCGGATCAAAAGACTTTGACCTCCACTCGACAACAAAAATTCTCAACACATGAAAACTGAAAAGATAGAACATTTTCGACCAACTTTGCAGGAAAATTATCATGTACTTGCCAATTTTTTTCATTTCCAACACTAGATACACTACTTGGAATTGAATCTCATTATATAGAACATCAGTGCTACCACCCAATTGCTAATTGTTTTGTTCAAACCAAATAAGTCCTTCAATCTTTAATGGATCTGAGTTCTGCTTGTGTTGTAAGGCTCAACAGTACTTCATATAACTAAAATAGTCATCAAACCAATTTTCTTTTGCAAAGTCCTTATGTCACCCAATAAAGTGAACCCGCAATCTTCTCCTTGAATCTTCTCCAACAACAATAAATCATTGACGACAACCTGGTCCCCTTAAACACAAACATTAATCATAAGATTTGGGCGTCTTCAGACTTTATTATGTATGCACAATCTTAAAAATATTCGCACAAAGATTATTTATAGGTCTTGACTGTAACACCAGCTTTAGTCTTTAAATTATTTATCTCCACAGTACTTAAAGGGTGGAGCCCGTGATGCCAACATAAACCTTTACTCTGCTATAGTCCAAAACACTATCCACAAGAAGCTTCCCTGATTTTATGAAAAGCAAGTAAAGAACTTATGAAAATATCAAGAGAGTTGTGGCAATGAAATAAGAACAGACTGCTGCTCGATTCATGAAGTTCTCATTCGGTATGATTTTATTGATACTCCAATACTCATTAGAGCGGCTCCATAATGTTTCCATGCCTATCAACTCAGGTAATTATACATAGCCTCCACTTCTATACTTCACTTCTGCAAGTTTCTATACTGATGAGTATATGGTGTCAGGAACCTTTTCTCAACTGCTTTCAACTTTCCACCCTAGCTTGTGTTACATTACATTACCTGTCTCCATGCGATTAGCAGAAAATCATCATTAATATGCCAACATGCAATGTACCCTCAGACAGGCAGAAGCGTTGCTCTGATGCCACTGTAATGTTCCCATCTATAATTTTCCCTAGTTTATACCCTCTGTAATCTGACTGGAACACAGAGATCGCCGATTGCCTTCTTTCTGTCTTATTCGGTCTTCTATTTGTGTTTGCTTATAATGACTGACTGCCCCTTTTATATTTCTTCTGCCAGTGGTCTGATTTATTCAGTATCCTCTTCACTTCCCATTCCCCTGTCGTCCTCCATCTATATTTATTTTTATACCTTTACCTTCTAAAATTCATGCCTTCTAGAACCCCCTGAAGAG
The DNA here is from genome assembly GCA_027943335.1 of Chamaecyparis obtusa. Classification (NCBI taxonomy): domain Eukaryota; kingdom Viridiplantae; phylum Streptophyta; class Pinopsida; order Cupressales; family Cupressaceae; genus Chamaecyparis; species Chamaecyparis obtusa. Next base: position 1,599,442 of record BSBK01001994.1, read on the forward strand.
TTATGTCTTTATCAGTGGTAATATACTATATTATTTTATTAATTATATATATTATATTATTATATTAATAATATATTATAATATGATATTAGAATTATATTAGAATATTTATTTATTCATCTATATTTATATTTTAATATAATTATTTATTTATTAAATTATCTTTCATTATTATTATTTCTTTAATAAAATCTTATTATTTAATTATTAGTTAAATCCTATTCCAAAACAGGGACATCACACATATGTCGTAATTTGATTGAGAATACAAAACAATTGAGATGAGATGTAATCAAAATGATGACAAATTAGATGTCACTCTTCTACTTAAAACCTAAGTTGCTGAATCGTGGAATTTTTCGGGTGATTCCGTGTATGAAACGTACCAAAATCAGATTCTGAAATGATTCATATGTGGGTGTGGTCCAGGGTTTGTGTTTTTAGATGCTGAAATGTTAGTGATTCTTGTTTGATCTTTTTGAAATTCTTGAGACCTACAGTGTTGATTAGCAAACCCTGAACTTATCTATCATGAGATTCTAGTTTGATCTATTTGATATTGAAACCTGAATTTAAATTAGAATGTTATGTTTCAAAATTTGAAATTTGTAATGGTTTTGTTTAGCAAGTGTATTGGTATATGACATTCTAAACTTAATTCTATTTTTAGCTATATATATATATATAGCTAAAAATATATATATATATATATATCATAGAAGCAGAAATCTGCAAAAAATTCCCGATTATACCCAATTAATCCTGAATCCTAGAGCCAACAGATTTATTCCCTGAAAAAACCTTGACTCATGAAAAAATTGTTGAACAAATGTTGACCCAATTTTCAATGATTTTTTGCATTTAAAACACATTAAAATCATATTAAAATTCTTTAAAAATGGCAAAAAAACGTAAAATATCAGTGCAAAAACTTATGAAACCCTAGAAAAAACTCACAAAATTGACAAATCACTGGGAAATAGGGTTGATCCATGACGGAAGCAAAGTCAAAGTGGAATTAGTGTGGAAACAATTTGTTATTTTATCCCATTTCTTTTTTTTTTTTCTGACCTCTAAAAGACCCTAAGCAGAGGAGCAGGCAAAGCAATGGCCGTCATCAACCGAATTTTAAAGGGCCTCAATTATCCTAAATTGTGGGGGGCATGTGAAATAATGTCAAGGCAGCTAATGAATTTGTTCTAAAGTGTAGTTTCCATATGACCCGAGCTCTATGCACGCCTTGCCCGATGGATTCTGATGCAATGAAATATATAATTAATATTATGCACTATTATAGATGGCCCTTTAACGGAGAAGCAACAAACCCCTAAGTTTATAGTTAATATTATAAGTGGTTTCAAAATTTAAATTATTATTGGCTATTAATATATATTAATAGCTATATAATAAATTATAAATAATGTAAAATTTATATTATGTATATTTATTTTTAATATACAATTAATATATTCAAATATATATATATATATATATATATATATATATATATATATATATATATATATATATATATATAAATTTGAATATATTAATTGTATATTAAAAATAAATATACATAATATAAATTTTACATTATTTATTTACATTATATATATATATATAAATGATTTTTAAATTAGAATTAATACATTTAATTTCATCATTAACATTAGTCTACATTTAAAATAGTAGTTGCCAAAACCAATTGCTTGCTAATCTTTTACTTCAACTAAACAAATGTCTTTTGTCGAATTCTACCCCATATAAAGGACTTACCAATTGCCATTATGGAATATAAAGCATTACAATTGTAGAATATGATTTAATAAGTTTTCTCAAATATTGAATTCCCCTACAAAACTCCTTACCTATGTAATGTCCCCTTCCTAGTAATGGTTAACAGAGAGGAAATGTTTAGCCTTTTCCATTCCCTGAGGCTAGAAAATTAATTAAATAGTAAAGGAATGGGGGAATAATTAAATATTAGCCCAAAAAGCTAAAGTTATTTGCTATATATATAATTATTCATTATGTTTAATGTTATCATAAGCCATAATAACTACATAAATCCCTTATTTAATGTTTGATCAATAATTAATTATAACTAATTCTATATTTTGATTATATCATACTAATATTAATCAATATTATTAATTAATAAATATAATATTAATCACTGATATTAATCTATGATATAGTATTGATAATAATCAATATAATATTAAGCATTAATATTAATCTATAATTAATATTATTTATTTATATTATTTATCAATATAATATCAATCCATCATGTTAATCAAATTAATATTAATAATTATCTTAGTGATTATATGTTATTAATAAATATCTAAAAAATAATTAATAAATATCTAAATAATAATTAATAAATATCTTTATAATTAAGATATGATTCATTTATAATCATACAAAATATTAAAATGAAGGTTTTGGTAAAATGCAAAAGAACCATATGTTACAAGATACTAATAGTATAAAGTTAGTAAATATAAAACTATAATAGGATCTTTTCTAATTATTATGAAAAGCACTTTCAAAAGTCACGTCCCTCTTACGTAAGGGAAGAAAAGATATTTATTGAAGAAAGAAAGTCATTGTTGGAGAGAAGAAGTTGGATAGTAATAAATAAAATAAGCATTGGGGAATATTAAGAAATTTAAAAAAAGAAAGAAAGAGAGCAGCAACAAATTGTCATAGCATGTGGAAAGGAGAGAATCTGAAGGATGAAATTAAAAGAAAACATTTTGAAATGTGGAAATAGGGGCATAGATCTTATCCTTATCTTAATAATAATGATCGGGAAGAAAATGATTCACACTCTTATCAATATCTACTGCATTTTTATTATAATATTTTAGTATGTAAATATAATATTTAAAATGGTAAAGAACATGGAAAATATAGGAGAAAATCAAGGAAATAATATAGGAGAAAAACTAGGAAAAAATATTGGAGAAAAAGAAGGAAGTATATAGGTATTTCTAAGAAACAAGAAAGTATATAATATAAATATATATAGAAGGAAATTGAAGAATATAAATTATGAGGTCAAATAATATTAATAATATATGTTAATAAGAGTGAAATATAATTATACTTTGGTTATGTTATACATGTTTATTAGTGATATTCAAGATAATAATATATACTTAGCTAATTATTTAATCACTCACTAATACAACTAAGCAAATAGGGAGTTTGTGAAGAGGAGAGTAATCTAGTCACAATGAAGAGAAGATTCCCAAAACAAGCTCTGTTCATGTGGGAGCCTCTTGAAGACTTTTTCTACCCAAGTACAATAATTATAGCATTCGCATTAGGGTTAGTAATTGGGAGAGGATTAAGGAATGGGAGCTTAAGTACGTATTATGAGTCAATGATTATTTCTAAACATGATGATGATAGAGAGTTGGAATTCTCTTAGTATGAAACAAATGTAATCAAAACCCTAATTCATGAGAATTTTTAGAGAAAACCAAGTAGGGCCCTAATAGGGGTCATTACAGGGCCACACTTAAGTTATAACTTTAAGTGATAACTTTATTACACCTAGTAAATGCTTTGGTGGAGATTTAATTAATATAAAGTGAGTATTAATTTATGCTAAAGTCTAAAGGCTAGAAATAAAGAAGGGATTCAAATGCTTTTTTGTTGGAGAATTTTATAAAAGGATCAACTGGGGTTTGAGGCTCATTCATTATGCTACTATGTTTGATTTTTATTTTATCTTTGTAAGTTTATTTCCCAAGAAACCTTCTCAAGACGCAAATCCTGGAGATTCCATGCTTGGACACAACCCCAAGCCTTAGCAAGTGCTTTTTCATTTCATTACAGGTTACAGAGGAGGCTGCAGCAGTGTTTGTGACAGATTGTAATTCAATCTTGAGCCAAAATCAGAACATTCAGCTTCGGAATATTAAGGTATCATTCAGCCATCAAATTGCGAGGGTAAATCGTAGCTTGTATTGAAATCACAGTCTATTGTTAACAGTCTATCAGCAAAGGTGCCACAATGCATGTACCCAGTTTACCATTGTTAAACAATTGATAAAGAAACAATGGGATTCATTTTAATGGTGATACGATCTGATATGTAAGAGCTTTTTGTTTATATTCTTTGTAAAAACTCCAATTGTTGCGATCAGTAATAGACAGTGTTACCGAGAGACACGTTTCCGGCATAATTTGACCCGTCCCGGAAACGGGGACGTCCCAAAAACTCGTCCCCTGGCTGTCCCATAAAATTAATTTAAAAAATGTTTGAGTTTTGATAATTTGTTTGACTTCCACTCCCATGTGAACTCTCAATTTAGATTATTTAAAACAAACGTTATATGTTGAGATTCTATAATGTATATAAGCATGTTTTATCCATGTTTTCATATGAATATTTTAAATTTACTTATATATTTTAAATTTTCCCTATTTTTTATATAGCCATCCCCACTACCGTCCCCTGCTCCGAGAAAAAAAATTTGTCCTAGAAACTCGTTTCCCCATCCTTGTGTCCCCTCGTCCCAGAAACCCAAGATAACATAGGTAATAGATGATGAATTCTAATAGACATTTCAAGTTGTTTAATGTAAGTGGCGCAAATAAAGGAAAATTCCATAATATTTGCATAAGGTTCGAATTTCCTATAACTTGTGTGATGTTGTGATAAATCTTAAAAAATCTTTGTATTTCTCGTAAGAGCTACTAGTTAGGATATTTCAGTGGTATCAAAGCACAGTGACCCTCCCAGCCTGTGAGGGTTTTCAGTTGCATGTCAAAGATTTTCAGTTACATGTCAAGATTTTTAGTCGCATGTCAAAAAATTTCAGTTACATGTCAAGATTTTCAGTTGCGTGTCAAAAAATTTCAGTTGCATGTCAAGATCTTCAGCTGCATGTCAAGATTTTCAATTGTGTGTCAAGATTTTCAGTTGCATGTCAACTTTTTCAGTTGCATATCAGATTATATGGTTGGATGTTGCTTCTAATCACTTGCATGTCAAATTGAATCGATTCTATGCACTCTAGAGGGCCAGGATCGTATAGATACTTCACCAGAAGTAGAGCCTAGTAGGAAAATTAATGTTTACATTATATTTGAGGTGTTAGTAATTAGGTAATTACTATTGTAATAGTGATGTTGTTATTAAACAACATCACTAATATAAGTTTGGTTGGTTAGTTATATATATTGTTGAAATAACAATATATCATAATAGTTAGTGGTTAATGTGTTATACCCGTGAATGGTATTCCAGGATATTAGTTATAACACCTCCCTATTAAATAGGAGGTTGTTTGACTATGTAAATGGCTATCTATTAGCCATGTACTAAATGTTGAAAAATAAGCACGTATTATTTGATTACTATTCTATACCACTGTCCATATTTCTAATATGGTACCAGAGCGAGGTTTGTCTGCAGATTCATTAGTGTGACTGAGGCATGTGAGAATACTAGTGCGAATAGGCAGCCATCAACATTGCATTGAAGGTTGTTGATTAAAGACATTGGAATCGTGATCAGTATGGGATTCGTGCACTTCTCATTAATGTTTGGCATCGAATGGAGGCTTTTATTTGTTAGATTGCAGTATTGCTAGATCGCCTTGTAGCAGTTGAAGAATCTGTGATCATTTAGCAGAAGCATTTTATGCTGCAGGCATTTGGTGGTTCAGGTCTAGTCTCCGTGTTTGGGGCTGCAAATATTTGTTGCTTGCACAAACTTGGTGAATTGAAATCTCATCGCCCGTGGATCCTTGTTTGAGGCGCATTCGACCTATCTTCATCTGCCAGGGTCAGTGGCGGGTTTCATGCAATGTAAAACACAATCATTTTGTTGGGTCAGGTAGTCTTTCAGCATCTTTAACAGTTCAGATATTATATCAGGAGCTGGAAGGTGACTCTTTTGTCTGATTTTGTGGGAAGCAATGATTTCCTTCTCGATCCGTGGTGGTTGTCTCTATAACAGCGTGATTTTCTTTGCATCAAGGCTTATTGTGGATCAGTTTGTAGTAGGTGAATTTTATTGATGTTGCAGTTCCTTGTTACTGTAGCCAGCATCTTCAGCAATATGCATTTAATTCTTTCCAACCTCAAAATAATATTATTGAGATTCTTCTAATCATTTGTGGTAAGGGATTTAATTTGGGGGTTTAATATTTGGAAGACCATTATAGAAGATGGTTTGTTTTCAAATAAATATTGGAGAATTGTCATGGATAAATTAAGTTTCATTGATAAATTCAATGGTAGAGACTTTCACACATGGCAGAAACAGATGCAGCTACACTTGATAGAAAAGGATCTTTGGGATTTGTCAAATCGAACTCAGTGACACCAACTGATGCAAATGAACTCGCAAAGTGGAATATCAAAGATTAGAAAGCTTTGGGAATTATTGGTCTCAGCTTATCAAAAGCATACTTATGTTAAATGCAGGATCTTGATAGAGGAAATCTATCTTATAAATAGATGTTGTTGCTTATATATTAAATTGAGTAGTAAATAAAATATATCTCAGATTGTATTACTGCAGAGAGAAGACAATGCCACGTTGATTGATTGCTTTCCCTGCAGAATATATCCGATACATATATCTGTGCGTAGGGCCATATCTACATAGAGACATGACTCTACATGGCCTAAGCCACATAGAGCCATGTCTCTATGTAGACGGCTCTCTACATAAACTGCAGCCCTTTGTAACATTAGTATTTGTTAAGTTAACTACCCTTTCGGTAGTTAACGTAACATATCATATTCGTATGATGTGTTACGTTAACTATCGAATGATAGTTAAGCATAACCCAATAATATGTGGGCACAGCCAAATATGTAAGTCGATTAATTCGACTGTATTAATAACAGTTAATGTTAAACTCATTTAATATGATAGATTAATAACTATATATATATATATATATATATATATATATATATATATATATATATATATATATATATAAAATCTGTACATATAATCGACTATTAGATTAATATCAGTATATCAATCAATTCGATGCTATAGTTTAACACTCCCTCTTAGCGAGAGGAGATTGATATTCACAAGAAGTGAGTGTTATTGAAATCCCCGACTTAGTTTGGAACTAGATTTCTTTTAAATAACACATAACTACTTTGAATCAGGATTTCCGGCATAATCCGGAACATAATTCAACCTAATAAGAAATTTATCACAATCCCCGACCAATTCGGAATTGGATTTGATGATAAATGTAGGTGTCAAGATATCCGGCGCAATCCGGATCAAAACTTGAACCATTCGTTATCATAACCCCCAACTAAATTCGGAACTGGATTAGATGATAACTTAAGTCAACCTATTGTAGGTCATCACCTTACAATGGAGACTTCACAAACAAGAAAGATCGTCATCTTTCAGAAAGACACAATATTGCAATATTTAATTTTATTCATGAATATATTAAATTACATATTAAGAAATAGAATCTCAGAAAATTTAATCACCATTTAATCATACCAAGTTTCTGTCTGAAGTACTCGACTTTCAACTTCACAAGAGGCTTGGTAAAGATAGCAGCATTTTGCTCTTCAGTACTTATGTAGACAAGTGTGATAACATTCCTATCTACCATGTCTCTTATATAGTGGTAAGGAATCTCTATGTGTTTGGAGTGGTTATGAAAAACTGGATTTACAGAAAGTTTAATGCAACTTTGATTGTCATAGTAAACTATTGTAGGTTTTAAAGGCTTGCCAAACAATCCAAATAGTAGCTTCCTTAACCATACTGCTTCACGAGCACCCATAGATGCAGCCATGTACTCTGCTTCGGTAGAACTCTGAGCAACTGCTGACTGTTTTCTACTGAACCATGAAATCATTGCAGATCCGAGGCTAAAGCAACATCCTGTAGTACTTTTCCGATCGATAGAGTCCTTGGCCCAATCGGAGTCAATGAATCCTTGGAGTTGTATCTCAACATTCTCATACTTTAGACCCAATTCAGTTGTACCACATAAGCATCTCAGAATATGTTTAGCAGCTGTCAAATGAATCTTCTTAGGTTTGCACATGAAATGGCTTAAAACATTCGTAGCATAGCAAATATCCGAACAAGTGTTTACCAAGAACATAAGAGATCCAATTAGTTGTCTGTAGTAGGAGGAATCTGTAGGCTCTGAATTTGCAGCATCTTCTTTGAGTTTGTGACGATTTGTTTCCATCGGAGTGGTTAATGGTTTACATTCCTTCATGCCAAATCTGGTTAATATATCCATGGTATATTTCCTTTGATTTAGAAAAATGTAGTTTTCTTTCTGTACTACTTCTAATCCTAAGAAGTAGTGTAATAATCCTAGATCTTTCATGTCAAATTCATTTGTGAGTTCTTGTTTGCATTTAGCAATGAGATGATCTTCTCCAGTAATTAGTAGATCAACATAAAGAACTATGATTACCATTTCACCTTTGGACATTTTGAAGTATATATTTGGATCGGCTTCATTCTTGGAGTACCCTAACTTGGATAGATACTTATCTATACGTTCATACCAAGCCCTAGGAGCTTGCTTGAGACCGTAGAGTGTTTTCTTCAATTTGCAAACATAATTATTGTCATGGGTGATGAAGCCTTCTGGTTGTTCTATGTATACTTCTTCTTCTATGATTCCATTTAGAAATGTTGTTTTTACATCCATTTGATGTATCTTCCATCCTTTGGATGCTACAATGGCTATAATGGTTCTTATAGACATGTAGCGAGCAACTGGAGCAAAGGTTTCTTCGTAATCAATTCCAACCTTTTGAGAGAAACCCTTGGCAACAAATCTGGCTTTGTGTTTTTCAATACTGCCATCAGAAGCATATTTGACTTTGAATAACCATCTAGAGGAAATGACAGTTTTCCCTTTTGGTCTAGGCAATATTTCCCAACATCATTTTTAATAATAGATTGGTATTCTTCAATCATCACATCTCTCCAGGCTTGACATGTTAGGGCTTCTTTTACATTAGTTGGTTCTGATTTTGTCAGTTCTGCCATTAGTGCAAGGTAACATTTTTTATTCCTTGTTATTTATTTTCTTTGGACATTTCATCTGGTTCAACATTGTTTTCCTCAAACATTTTTCTTGCCCATAATGGCCTTTTCTTGTTGTTAGGAATGTCAACATCTTCAAGATGAGATGAAGAAGGTTCAATGTTTTCTATTATGTTCTCTCTTTGATTTTCATTATTTTGAGAAACATTCTCCCTCTGATTCTCAATTTTATCATATTCTGTAATGTTCTCCCTCTGATTCTCATTTGATCCTTCTTCAGTGAGAATGGAAATCTTTAGAGCAGTGTCCTCTTCAAACTTGATGTCTCTACTAACTTCAATGGATTTCAGTCCTGGTATGTATACCTTGTACCCTTTTGTAGTTTCACTGTAGCCAACAAATATTCCTCTCTTTCCGGAAGGGTCTAGTTTGGTTCTTTTCTCTTTGGGAATGTGAATGTATACAGGACATCCAAAGATTCTAAGATGACTTAGATCTAGTTTCTTTCCTGTAAAGGCTTTCTCAGGTGTGATGTTTTCTAGAATAGAGTGCAGGCATCTGTTCTGAATGTATACAGCAGTGTTTGATGCTTTGGCCCAAAACGAAGTGTGAAGATTTTGGTCATGCATCATGGCTTTAGCAGCTTCAATGATAGTTCTATTTTTCCTTTCTACTACTCCGTTCTGTTGAGGATTATAAGGGTACTGTATACTCCCTCTTAATTCCAACAAAAATGCAAAAAACTTTAAAGTTTTCACAAATATATTCACCTTTGTTATCGGATCTTAGAACTTTTATTTTCCTCCCAGTTTGGTTTTCATCTAATGCTTTGAATTCTTTGAATTTTAATAATACTTCATTTGATTCTTTTAGTCTAAGAAAATAAATCCAAGTTTTTCTAAAGTAATCATCAATGAAGATCACATAGTATGAAAAACCTCCAAGGGAGAGGGTAGACTTAGGTCCACATAAGTCAGTGTGAATGAGCTCTAATATAGACTTAGGCCAAGAGGCTGTGGTCCCCGCAGAGTTTATGGTGCCAAGTCTACGAATAGCACTCGAAAATAGATTAGGCGACATGGAAAGCCTTAGAGAACGTTTCCATGCTCTCAACAAACTGGATGAACGACGGATGTTGGCACAATGGGCAACCGATGTCGCGCAGCAGCGTCGGAAGCACTGGCAGACAAGCATCTCCGTCACACCCGATTTGCTCCAGGACAACTCGTACTGAGGTATAATGGCCGAAACGAGATTAAACCCGGCAAGTTCAAGGTAAAATGGTTAGGCCCCTATCAAGTCCGGGAAGTCAATACCAACGGGGCGATTAAGCTGTCCTCGATCGACGGGGTACCCATAGCCGATGCAGTTAATGGGTCGAAATTGAAGATTTACCATGATCGGGTCCACAATAGAGTGCCAAATGAAATATATAAAAAAATTTAAAAAAAATAAAAAATAAAAAAAATTAAAATTAAAATTAAAAAAAAATAATAATAAAAAAGAAAAAAGAAAAACGTGTCGTACGGTGGCACCACCGGATGGTGGGACCACCGAACGGTGGAACCACCCGAGGGTGAATCCACCCGACGGTGGGACCACCGAACGGTGGCCACCCGTCGATGGATCACCCGACGGTGGATCACCCGCCTTTTATAACCCCCGCCTCCGCAGTCAAGCGGTAAAATAAAGAGCGGACGGGAGAAAAACAGAGCGCGGTGCGGACGAAGGGAAAGAGACTAGTGCCGCGGAAGGAAGAGCAACGCGGGGACAGTGTGGTAGGGAGGAACAGCGGGCGGAAGGGAAGCGTATGGTTCGCGGTGCTACAGTTCGGGGTTAGTATATATCACCGTTGAAGTCATTTTATGCAAGTATCACCGTACGGAGCAGGGATACACGATAACTACCGCACACAGAGGGAAAATTGCTAACGGTTTCTTGCATTTTAAGAAACGGTTTCTTGAATTTAAACCGGGTGAACATGCACTCTGCGGGAAAGAGAAACAACTAGAAAAAACAATTACAGGCAGGGAGCTTAGGAAAAAAAGAGATGAACAGGTAGGCTACTGTTCTACCATCAGGGGTGAAGGTTGCGGGGCATCATCAGGCAAGTGGGAGCAGCGGAAGAAAATGACGCCTGCGCAAGAGGAAAAAGGGAAAAATTCTATCACCTATCAGACGATAGCATTCGAAGGACTTAATGGGCTGGAGTGTAGGACATGGTGGAAGGAGACTCCGGAGGATGATGAGGTAAAGAAGTTTTTACGGCAGGCAGGGGTCCATTGGGCTATCCAAATGCCCTTGTTTCCTATGCGTAATTTGGAGACCACCTTGCGGATGATGATTCAATGTTTCGACCGCCAGACGAGGACAAGTACATTCATGTATCGGAAACATATGCTTACAGTTTCTTATGGCCCGGAGGACTTCACACGAGTCTTTGGTATCCCAGGACGTAACGGACAGAAAGTGGATACCACCAAGCAGAAGATGTCCACAGAGCGGAAAGAGTTTTGGATAAAGCGTGTATGCCGTCGGCTTACTCCAGCAGAATTGGAAACAGTGGTAAATGCGACCAAGGCACGAGGGCTGAGGAGGGAGTACATAGCAGAGGGTGCTTGGCGTTGTATTCTTGATGTCCTCAAGAGTAGGCTCACTAGTTCGAGCCGTGCATCCGACATTGCTCTCCCACAGATAGTCTACATGCAGGGGTTGATGAACGGGGTGGTCTATGACTGAGCTTCAGTGTTGGTGGAAAGAATGTGGGAATTCATGACACTGCAACACCGCACTTTTTATATGCCCCATTACGCTATTGGACTATTTCTTGAGGCCGCACTGAGACAAATGCCTGCGGACGAGTTGGAGCTCAAGCCGCAAGGCAAGCTCATGGGAGGAGCTCCGCCGGTGTTCTACTGGCGATATTTGGATACGGGGAGTGCAGTCAGTGGACAGAAACGAAGGCAGCAAATGGTGGTCGAATCCGACCAAGAGGACATTGATAGCGGCCGGGAAGCCAATGAAGAATCTTCCGATGCGGACTCAAGCGAAGAGGACACAGTACGGTTTGCACCACCAGTGTTATCTCCCTCGGCCCACTTAACTTCAGCACCACTAGTGAGTTCTACAGTTCCTTTAGTTGAGTCTCCACGAGAGGAGGCAGCCACAGACATTCTAGGGGAAGGAGATCCTGAACCTCCGCCGGAGGTAGCAGTCGCATCAGCAGGGGAAGAATGCAAAGGTATTCAGGACATTGGAGAGGGTCAAGTCCGGATGGAAGTGATTGGGTCGGATGCTGTAGTGACTGTGGATGCTGCACTCTTGTGGGATCCCTCACCACCTCAGGACTCTGTGCAGATGGGAGCTATGCATTCTTGGATCAGCCGACGATTTCAGTTGGTTCCGACTCCACCACCAGCAGTAGTTCTCTCTCCTCGACGAGAGGACCCGCAGGAGGTGATTGGAGTAGAGTCCACAGATGTCAGAGTGGCAACAGATGATCTCCCTCCTTTCTCTGAGGAGGACAGGGCTGTGGCGAGGGGCGAGGTGGCTAGGGAGGCACCTTGTGGAATTGAATTGGCACGCCCAGCAGCCCTTACTGGTCCTGGGGCATTGGAAAGAGAAGATGTGGAGACCTATTTAGCAGACATGGTCACTAGAGGACGTCGGTTGGTGGCTGTAGCAGAGTCCCGAGCTATTGCGGCTATTGTTGAGGATTTGAGACGCCTTCTAGCCTTTGCCCGAGTAGGCTGTGGTGCAGCATTTGCCGCTTGCTTTGAGCAGGGGTTATGGCCTGATGGGGAGACTGCCGAGATGTTGGCTGCCTGGGCGGTTCCTACGCCAATCATTGAGAGTGAGGCAAAATCTCTTGTTCGAGAGTTGGAGCAGACTTTCAGGGAGGGGTACTACGTGTTGAGGCGATCTGAGTATGTCTCGTCTGATCGGGAGACTGCATTGGTAGCTACGCAGAGAGCTCAGGTGGAGCTAGGCACCAAGGTGGAGGCAGTAGAGAGAGACTTACTCCAGCGTACCCAGGAGTTGATGGCTGAACAGGCAGCACGGGCCGCTCTAGAGCAACGATTGGCAGCGGCACAGGCAGAAAATGAAGCAAAGGAAAAGGAACTATTGGAGGCTGCGATGATGATCAAGTCCGCCTTGGAGTTCCAGATGGTAGCTGAAGCACAGTTGCAGACTCGGACCACACAGGTTTATGAGCTTCGGGTTCAGTTGGGATCGTCCACCACACCAGTTCTTTCAGCGAAGCAGCATGCTTCTTCATCAGGGATGCTCCCTCTACCCCACTTTCCTTCTCAGTCTTAGCAGTAGAAGTTCATCATTCCTATTTTGTTGTTCGGTCCCGGACATTTTGTTGTCGTCCGAAGACGACTTTTCTTAAGGGGGGGATGATGTTAGCCGTCAAGTTGTGTTACCGTCGGATGTTAGCCGCCGACGGAGGTAAAGTTGGGTTACCGTCGGATGTCAACCGCCGACGGAGGTTAGTTAGTTGCAACGGTTGAGAAGGGTGACGACGTTTGGTTGCACCGCTTCGGATGTTATATGTATATTATACTTGCTTATTGGAAGGAGCACTGTCATGGTATGACTCTGAATGATTAATAAAAGCTATTGTGTTCTCTTCTATATATATATTATCTCTGTTGCATATCTTATTGATGGTTGTGCGTGTGCGTCTGTAACAAGTCTACCCTTCGGGTAAACATTCACTAGAGGGAAAAGATTTTTTTATATTTTTTCCTAGAGCACATCCTTTACAAATGCTTGTATGTTTTGAGTTTAGATTTGATATCCCTGTAGTAATTTTCTTAACGGAGGGAAGAGTGCTAAATCCAAGATGGCCTAATCTTCGGTGCCAGAGTTCATTGGTGTTAGGTACTTCATGACTTAGGGCTGATTTGATACTATTTCCTACTTTGTACAAGCTTCCATCTCTATACCCTAAAAAAATTGCATTTTTAACATTAGTGTTCTTTGTCCATATTAGTACTTTATCTTCTTGGAAAGTAGCTCGATATCCTTGATCAGCTAAGCCTGAAATTGAGACTAGATTTCTTTTTATGCCTAGCACAAATAGAACATCTTTTAATAGTATAGTTGCGCCTGATTTCAACTTGATAGAGCAGGTCCCAACTCCTTTTGCTGGATAAGTGGAGTTGTCTCCAATTGTAACTTCTTCGGAAGAATCTTCTTCTAGAGTTTCGAATTGATCTCTGAATCCTGTGATATGCTGAGATGCTCCACTATCAATTATCAAGGTGTTTTTGTTAGGGTTAACTTCACTTGATAATGCCAAGAAGAATAATGATATTTCTACTCCTTTGACTTCAGCTAATGCTACTTGAATTTTCTTTTTCTCAGGGCAGAATCTGTGTGTATGACCAAATTTATCACATTTGTGGCACTGAATTTTGGAGAAGTCTCGGTTTTTGTGATTTTTATTTGGATTCCCTACATGACTTGTGTTGAAGTTTCCTTTCTTATTTTTAAATTTCCTTTTATTGCTTTTAAAGTTTGATTGGGTATGTAGGGCTTGAATCTCATTTCCTTTGGTAGGCCCAATCCCTCTTGATATTAACCAAGATTCTTCTTGAGTGCAATCATTCTTGAGTTGATCAAACTTGGGTAGACAAGGACATCCAATTATAGATTGAATAAATGATTCCCATGTGATGAGTAAGAGCTATTAGTGTTAACTCCATGTCATCAATATTATTCCCAATAGTGGAGAGTTGATCTCTTAATTCGGAAATTCGAAGAAAGTAAGATGTAACTGTTTCCCCTTTATTCATCTTTAGATTTAGAAGTTGCTGTTTGAGAGTAAGTAATCTGCTTGTATTGTTAATCTCAAATGTCTCTTGAATAGTCTTGAATACTTCATAGGCGGTTTTAAGTCTTGCTATAGAGGGGAGAATGTGATCTTTAACAGCATCAATTATGATCTTCTTTGCTTTGTTATTACGTCTTTTCCAAGTTGATTTCTTAGGTTCTTCTTCTGGCATATTTTTATTTTCCTCAACATAGGAGTCTAACTCGAGTTCTTCAAGCAATGTAAAAATTCGAATTTTCCATGAGAAGAAATTGGATGCACCTTCGAGTCTATCTTCTACCTTGATGTCGCTGGCCATTATAATGTCTCTTTTGTTTATAATGAATTTATAAGAATTTTGATGTTATTAAAAAAACGATTTTCCTCTATTGAGGCTCTGATACCATGTTAAATGCAGGATCTTGATAGAGGAAATCTATCTTATAAATAAATGTTGTTGCTTATATATTAAATTGAGTACTAAATAAAATATATCTCAGATTGTATTACAGCAGAGAGAAGACAATGCCACGTTGATTGATTGCTTTCTCTGCAGAATACATCCGATACATATATCTGTGCGTAGGGCCATATCTCCGTAGAGACATGACTCTACGTGGCCTAAGCCACATAGAGCCATGTCTCTATGTAGACGGCTCTCTACATAAACTGCAGCCCTTCGTAACATTAGTATTTGTTACGTTAACTACCCTTTCGGTAGTTAACGTAACATATCATATTCGTATGATATGTTACGTTAACTATTGAATGATAGTTAAGCATAACCCAATAATATGTGGGCACAGCCAAATATGTAAGTCAATTAATTCAACTGTATTAATAACAGTTAATGTTAAACTCATTTAATATGATAGATTAATAACTATATATATATATAATCAACTATTAGATTAATATCATTATATCAATCAATTCGATGCTATAGTTTAACAACTTACACAATGTGGATATTGCAAAATCACCAAAAGAGATTTGGGAGTTTTTAAACAAGCTCTTCGAATCTGAAGTAGAAAGTGCAAAGACAACTTTGAAGCAGAGATTGTAGGGGATGAAGATGGAAAAAGGTACAAAAATGGTAGATCATATCAGTAAGTTTCACTCTCTCCTAAATCAACTAGCTGGGATTAATGAGACAGTAAAAGATGATGATGTTGAAGCAATACTTCTAAATAGTTTGCCTAAACATATGTCTGGAATGGTGTTCACATTAAGCAAGGTAACTATTAGCCTTGAAGGAGTAATATCTACTCTACTTGATCGTGATGAAGATTCAGAATCTGAAGAGGCTTTATATGTACATAACAAAGCAAAAAAAGGCAAGTGCAAATCCAAGCATATTCCTTCAAAAGGAAAAATCAAATGCTTCTTTTGTAATGAAATGGGACATGTAATCTTGAATTGCAAGAAGAGGGCACAAGATCTACTATACGATAAACTGGATCATCATGCTTCATCAGCTGAAGAAACTGATTGGTAAAACCGTGCCAAGGATGAAGAGCTATCATGTCCTAGTGATTAAGAATATATGCTTTAGATAAATCCAAGAGTGGAGCTTGGAGGCATTGGAGGCTGGAGGACAATCAGCATCCTCTCGTCAGTCACCAACAACGGGGCCGCTCATCAGTTTTGGTGGCATTTTATGTAGCTTGATATGTTTTTGTTTTTTTTGTTGTAGGTGGTGTGAATAAGTGGAAGTTTCACATTGTGAGGGGAATAATGCACAATGAACCATTCCCAAATTGTGATATGTAAGGTGATTTCCATTCCCTGATGTGCAAGCATAGTAGCAAACAAAAGCATCTAAGTAAATAGGTTCATGGATCTTGAAAGGGTTTGTGGGAGTATCCAGAAAACTACACAAGATGGACAGATGGTGGAGGTTCCTGTTCATATCAAGGTTTGTGGTAAGCCTATTTAAAACCATGGGAGGAGAGAGCCTTTCTTTGGATCAAGGTCATGAGTCAGTTGGACATGCCACAAGGGTGAGCATACTGCAGAAGAGTGTGTGAATGTTTTTCTACCATGTAAACATTAAGGGGGGGGAATGTTAGGAAAATTAATGTTTACATTATATTTGAGGTATTAGTAATTAGGTAATTACTATTGTAATAGTGATGTTGTTATTAAACAACATCACTAATATAAGTTTGGCCGGTTAGTTATATATAATGTTGAAATAACAAAATATCATAATAGTTAGTGGTTAATGTGTTATACTCGTGAATGGTATTCCAGGATATTAGTTATAACACCTCCCTATTAAATAGGAGGTTTTTTTACTATGTAAATGGCTATATAATAGCCATGTATTGAATGCTGAAAAATAAGCACGTATTATTTGATTATTATTCTATACCACTGTCTATATTTCTAATAGAGCCAATCAACGGTCAAAAGCATCTAAAGAAGAAAATTCTTGGATTGATCAAGGCAACATGGCGGAACAGAGAAATGATGGGGTTAATGGTCAACCGAACCTTCAGGATATTATGGCACAACAACAACAACAACAAGAGATGATGCAAATGTTTATGCAATCTCAACAACAGCTTCTTGCACAAATCAGAAATCTAAGGGTCCAATAGCCGCATGCACAAAATCAAGATGGAGATAGAAGTAGTGTTGGGAATTAACACCATGTTAGGACAGCCTCTAACGCTGTTAGGACACCAGACACCACATCTGATCGACCTCTTAGACTGGTTTTCTTGCCAAGGCCTGTTGTAGAAGTTCCAGAGGCAGAAGAAGAAGAGACACCAATCACAAATGAGATTATGGTAGCACAAGATGAATATATGCAACTACCAGCTGATGTAAGGCAGCTAATGAACTTAAATCAGTTCATGAATCAGCGTAAAGACAGAGCTAGAAACCATCTGGAAAGGCAAGACAGGAGGCCTAGAGGACCAGTTAGGCAGGGCACACAATCTATGGAGTATAGGGATGCTTTGAATAAAATTTCTATACCAACCTTCAATGGAACCAAAGGTATATCAGCAAAGTCATGGGTTCATAAGTTGGATACATTCTTGGCACTTTAACCATGGAAGAGGAAAAAGCAATACAGTTTGCTACCATGCACTTGGAGGGCGTAGCATATGATTGATGGCATCATGGATTTGTCTCCCAGAACCATGCCATGGCATATTCCTACGAGTAGTTAGTTAAAAGGCTGGTTACTCGCTTTGACCGAAAAGACAGAGAAGTCTATTACAGGGAATTGGCCCAACTTAAGCAAGTAGGACATGTGGAGACTTACATAAATGAATTTCAAAAAATTTATGTAATGGTTTCCGATATGCCACAGAAAAGAGTCGCGATGCTTTTTGTAGAAGGATTGAGTGACAAACTAAACGGATTGGTCAAGGCACATAAGCCTAATACATTGGATGATGCCATTGGGTTAGCTCTTGATCTTGAAGTCACACCTTCTCAGCTACACAAGAAGAACTTCAAGAATCAGAAATCAGATGACGAATCAGATGTGAAGGCTCCTAATCAGCCCAAGGTCATGTCTCCTAAGTTAGAAAGAGTCAAGAAATGAGTTAAGAAGGAATCTATGTTTTCATTGCAAAGAACCTTGGGAACCAGGAAATAGGTGTGATGTCCCCGTTGAAATAGGATTTAATAATAAATAAATAATAAAGTAACAAAGTTCTATTTAATAAATAACAATAATAGCATTAATTTTAATATAAATAAATAAAATAAGATTAAAATATAAACTAAATAAATAATTATAATATAAAATTTGATATATCTAAATAACATATATACATTGTGATCTAAATATAAACATTATACATAATATAGGTATAATAATAAATTACTATATTATATATATTATAATTGAAAATGAATTATAATATATATATAGAAATAACACATTATAATGCGTATATGAAATAACACGCATTCAGAATAAAGAGATTAAGCCTCAATTGTTAAACGGCATAGTAACCACACTGTCATACTGCATCAATTTACCGTGTATGGAGGCTGTGAATCCTTAATGGTAACCAAGCTTACCAATCTCGATAATTATAAAAGTTACAATGCGACGTCTCAAATTGGACAAGACAACACTCAAAAGTGTAGAGCAAAGACTACCAATAAACACGTCAGACATTGGAATGACAAGTCAAGAAAATTAATATGTTAGGAGTCTAATGTTTGATGGTACCATTAAGCAATCAATGGGCAGCCACCCCTGTCGTGAATTGCTATCGCAAGTCTCCACAAATTAAGGCTGACCGACCAACTATCGATTAAGGAGATTGTTGTGGCAATCAATAATCTAAGTCGATTATAACACCATAAGAAGAGGATTAATAATATAGTATTAGTACAAAGGCTTAAGCGATTAGCATACAGCAGTCAACAATTGTTATAAGGTAATTAGTAGTCATCGTGAATGAGTGTGATAATAAAGGGAAGTGTCTCATCGTTACCGAAGGATGCTACCCTTTCAGCATTAGAGATATATATGCAAGAACTTTTTTTTATTAGAGGGCAGGGGGAACTCTTATCTTTAGGGAGAATCAAAAGCAGCATAAACTATTTACATTTAAGAAGGGAAAAGTCCTCATCTTCCCAGCTCATCAATGATCGTAAGAGAGAACCAAGACAACAATCTATTGTGATGATGATCTTAAGCTATACTTGTAATTCATAAGAGTTTAGATTCATTGCATATTTAATATTATACTGAACAAGAAAGGTGTATCATAGCATTCTTAATACATACAAACTCACGAATTAAGCTCTCTAAATTCATAACATTATATAGCAAGGAATCCCATTATTCCCTTCAATTAGACTCCAAAGTTCATAAACATAATCATTAGATAGTGGAGATAGAAGAAAACTTAGCAGGGACATTACAATAGGTGCTTAGACAAGTATATCAGAGTGAAGCAGCAGATAGTTATGTGATTACTGGAGGACCAGCAATCCCAGGAAGGGAGGACTGTAATGTTCCCTTCCTAGTGATGGTTAATAGAGAGGAAATATTTAGCCTTTTCCGATTAATTAAATAGTGAGGGAATGAGGGAATAATTAAATATTAGCTCAAAAAACTGAAGTTATTTGCAATATATTTAATTATTCATTATGTTTAATGTTGGGGCTACACTTAAGTTATAACTTTATTACACCTAGTAAGTGCCTTGGTGGAGATTTAATTAATATAAAGTGAGTATAAATTTATGCCAAAGTTTAAAGGCCAGAAATAAAGAAGGGGTTCAAATGCTTTTTGGTTGGAGAATTTTATAAAAGGATCAACTAGGGTTTGAAGCTCATTCATTATGTTATTATGTTTGATTTTTATTTTATCTATGTAAGTCTTTCTCAAGAAACCTTTTCAAGACGCAAACCCTGGAGATTCCATGCTTGGACACAACCCCAAGCATTAGCAAATGCTTTTTCATTTAATTACAGGTTACAGAGGAAATTGTGAGGGTAAATTGTAGCTTGTATTGAAATCACAGTCTGCTGTTAACAGTCTATTGGCAAAGGTACCACAATGCATGCACCCAGTTTATCATTGCTAAGCGATTGATAGAGAAACAATGGGATTCATTTTAATGGTGGTACGATCTGGTATGTAAGAGCTTTTTGTTTATATTCTTTGTAAAAACTCCAATTGCAGTGATCAGTAATAGATGGTGAATTCTATTAGACATTTCAAGTTGTTTAATGTAAGTAGGTTATGGGCAAATAAAGAAAAATTCCATAATATTTGCATAGGGTTTGAATTTCCTATAACTTGTGTGATTTTTGTGATAAATCTTCAAAAATCTTTGTATTTCTCATAAGAGCTGCTAGTTAGGATATTTCAACCTCAATCACAATGAAATTATTGGAACACTTCAAAATGGTTTCTACTTTTGATAAATTCCTAACAGTAGCTAGATCATTGTCAGATAAATTTTGATCTCAATTACTTCATAGACTTAGCTAATATTTGATCTCAGACTTAGACAACTATTTATTTGGTGACTGCCCTCTTTAAAAGTCTAATAGTTTTTTATCTCAGTTACTTCATAGACAGCTAATATTTGATCTCAGACTTAGACAGCTATTTGGTGACTGCCCTCTTAAAAAGTTAACTAAATATTTGCCTATTTAATCATCAATATGAATATAAACGAAAAATTTCATTTTCTACTATTCATTTTGATCTCAGGTACTTCATAGACTTGGCTAATATTTGATCTCACACTTAGGCAACCACTTGTAAGCATAATTGGAGTGTTTTTGAACACATACATTCCAAGAAACACAACTGTCTAACACAAAATCAGATGAATGACTTGGTGTTTGTTCATCACAACCTCCGCTTGAAGCTAAAGAAAGCTCAAGGTAGAGTTTTAATAACTTGCAGTCAATGAAGTTGTATTCGTTGTGTTTTTCCCTTGTAGGCAAAAACTAATTTCTGTGTGGACAAAAACAGAAACTATTGAGGAAGACTCCCCAATTGACCTTGATGAGATTGACCTAGACTCTGAGTGGATTGTTGTGCCTGCTGATGATCATGTTGATGATTATGTTATTGAGCCTGATGATTTGAAACTCATGGAAGAAGCCAGCCTTCCGACTCATATGTTGCAGGAGTTAGGGCTGGCACTTTCCAAGGAGATGCATCATCACGACCTCATGTCCCCTAGCATGTCATTGGCTACACTTGGTTTTTTGGAACTTTGTACTTGGTTTATAGATTGACTTTGTGCAAAGTCAGAAACTATATTGTAATTGACATTTTGACATTTGTCTCCATCTATGATATTGTGGTATATTTTGTGCAATGTAATTAGTGATATGAATATAAACAATGAAAATCTATTTTCTACAATTAATGGGTTGAACTCTATACTTTATTTGCTCTTAATATATCTATGTTGTGGAAATGCCCTTTAATATTAAAAAGAGTAGTTTTTGACTTTTTTTTTACTTTTTTTGTAAAACCAATTTTTTCCCAATTTTTTCCTGATTTTTTCAAAAAATCCTATTCCTTGGGTTTGCCGATTTATTCCCCAAATGATATAAGCTGGAAAAGCCTTATCACAGCAACATTAAATATTCTTGAACAAATTACAATGAAAACGGTGGACTATTTTGCTATCAAGAGTGTCTAGGTGGTTTGGGAGGTATGTAAAGAAAGCACTCAAAAAAGTGAGTGGTAATGAAACATTAAAAGTCTTCTCAAAAAAAATATTTGATCAAATATTTTCCTCGCACAAAATAATCTTGCTTGAGGCCTACAGACAAAAACAATGAGCTGCATTTTCTGATAACGGCTTTTAAACTATTTTTTATTACCTTACATCCCAAGGATAAAATTTGGATCCCTGGCAGAACGTTAAAGCCAGATTCAGATAGTGAGTTGTCAACTGACTAGAAAAAACTTAAGTTCTTGATTTTTGACACTCAATCATGAGTTCAGGATTTTTTCTAAAATAAGTATAATCGAAGGACTGCATGAGGGAATTGGACACAACAAACTATTTAATATGCTACAAGTGAAGGTTATTCTTACATTTGCAAAGGATAACAACAGTAAGCTTGCTAGGATTTAGAATTCTCCTACACACAAAGGGTATCCTTTTACTAGTAAAGAATGGTGAATCATCTTGCATTCATTTGCAAAGAAGATGAATTTGTGATCCATCTGGTTCCACTTGTACAAAGCCAGACAATATCAAGATTGGACTGCAAAATTTGGCAGCCAGTTTCATTGTGGGTATAGTCTTAAAAATCCATCCTACCTCGAGATACTTAGTGTTGGCCCCTATTATTTATGTCCTCCTAACAACTTCTCAAGATAGAGATTCTATATGCAAATTGGAAATACGAAAAAATGCAATAATAAACTAATATTCAAATTCAAGCTCTGTATTTACTATTCACTAATAAATTACTAATGTGAAGTGAAACACGGGGATGTGTTTCCGCCCCTAGACCCCTGCATTTCAGACACAAGGACGTCCCCAAGACGTAGGAACAAGGATGATGTGTCCCCCCATTGTCCCACCACTGCTGCTGGGATGTCCAGAGACAAGGAGACAACTCAGCATCTCTGGGACATCTCGGGGACCCCAAACATCCCTCAACCTCTCGAGGACATCTAAGTGTCTCACGTCATGAGCCTGCAAAAAAGCAATTTTTTGTGTTTTAAGGTTAGATACGAACCCTAATTTATGGTGGGCCCCACCATGCCTTATTTTTACTCAAAACTTCATTTCTCAATTTTTGCTACAGAAGAACCCCAGACATCCCTCGACCTCTCTAGGACATATGTGTGTCTCACATCACGAGCCTGCAAAGAAGCAATATTTTTTGTGTTTTAAGGTTAGATACGAACCCTAATTTATGGTGGGCCTCATCTATGCCCCACCAAGCCTCATTTTTACTCAGAACTTCATTTCTCAATTTTTGCTACAGCTGATAGAGAAGAGTGAAAAGGAGAGAGAAGAGTGATTGGAGGAGTGAAAGGAGTGAGTGCAAGTGAAAGAAGAGTGACAAGGAGCAAGAAGATGAGGAGGAAGATTCCACACCTTCTTGAAGCGATTTTTCAAGCACAAGGTAGAGTTTTTGTTTGTATTATTTTATAATTTTCATTTTTTTTGTTGGTTTTTCTTGTTTCATTTTCTAAATCGGACTTGACATTGAATATTGAGTGTAATATGAAGAGTCATTCCAATGCTACATAACATTGGAATCATTCTTCATTTTGCCCTCAAGATTCAAAAATTTTAAATTTTGTTTTCGAATTTTTAATTTGTTAACATAAAAACTAGAGCTAATTATTTAAAGTAGGTTGAAACTAGGTTCTTATTGAATTTATTTTGTGAGATACAATGTCACAATGAGCTCTCATAGTCATGATATGAGTGAGGATGAGATAGAAATGCATTCTCATGGTGGAAGTGAATCAGAATATGAACCTAAATATGAGGTTGAGGGGGGTAACCATGGGGCTGATCGAGAAGGCCAAACTAGTTCCATGGCAAGTGCACAAGTTACTACAGATTGTCCCTTCGAGATTCTATCAAAGTTTGCTAAGGGTCCTTATAATTCTAAGTCTTCTCTCAAAGAAATTGCAACAAGAATACCAAGCACATCGGAGATAGGTGGTGGCACAAGGAAATAGAGATGCAACATGTGCAATATGGAATGGTTTAGCAACGTTACTAGAGTTAATGCACACTTCCTCTTTATCCAAGGAAAAGGTGTGAATCCATTTAGATTTTTGGAACAGGTTGCAAATGTCCATTATAGAATTGAGATCAACAAGCTTTGGGGTGATCCTAATGAAAATGAAGTTGCCATTCCTACTACTTTGTCTTGTAGGATGCAGGTTCAAATTGTCCAACAATGCTAGAGTCAGCCACATGTTTCTACTTGTACATTGCATCAGAGTGCACGACCAATGTCAAGACTCTCATCCACTCATAGTGTTGTGGCCGACAAGAGGGTAAGGGGAAACGCAAGGTGAAAACTAACCCCATAGCGGAATTGTTCAATGTGCAGCTCAAGGATGAGATGGATGATGCCATTGGCAAGTTCTTTGCCAATGGCATCCCATTTCATGTAACTCAATCCCCTCAGTATAAGGAGATGATATCGATGGTGGCGAGGGGAGGACCATCATATGTGCCACCAGGTGAGCACAAATTGGGGACCATGATCTTGGATAAGAACTATTCCAAGATTAATGTTTTGATGGAGAAGATGAAGGCATGTTAAGTGGAGTCTAGATGCAACATAGTTATGGATGGGGTGGAGGAACATTATGCATCATCCACTCATCAGCATCAAGGTTACTGTGCAAAGAAGTCATACTTTCTCAAGGTAGTAGATTGTTCAGGGCATCACAAAGATGTTGATTTTTAGTTTGAGGTCCTTGGGGAGGCTATTTAGGAGGTTGGACCACAAAATGCAGTCCAAGTAGTGACAAATGCAACACATGGGTGCAAAGCTGCAAGGAAGCTTATTGAGGCAACCTACAAACATATTTGGTGGACTCCATGTTGTGTGCATGCCATGAACAATGCACTCAAGGACATGGGGAAGATTGACTAGATTAGAGGAGTGATCAGCGATGTGAGAGATGTGCAGATGTTTATCTGTAATCACCACACTTCACATGCACTCTTCAAGAGCTTCGTGAAGGAGTTCTTGAAACCACTTGAGACCAAATATACATCCTATTTCATTCTCTTGGAGAAAATGATTGAGTTGCAAGAGGCACTATAACTCATGGTTATGACTATAGAGTGGAATCGGTGAGCCAAGGCCAAGACAGAGCAGGGGAAAAGGGTGAAGGATATAGTGAAGAGTGATATATTTTGGAGTGAAGCAAAGTACATTGTCTCTATCATTGCTCAAATTTTCCAGGTCATCGGTTATGAGGATGGGGATGCACCCACCCTTGGAGAAATGTATGAGTGCATCAATTTTATGCTTGAGCAGATAAGAGCTACTATGCGAGAGGACCCCACTTTAGCATTCTACAATGCACACATTCAGCCAATCATTCAGCACAGATGGTACAAGCTGAACACTTCCTTGCATATGGTTGCCTATGCATTGAACCAAGGTGTACATGCCTAGACTTGGTAGAGTTACACTGATTCAAAATGATGAGGTGAAGGCAGGGTTCTTTAAGTGTATTGATAAGATGTATAATCCTACTATTGTTGGCTCGATTTACACTAAGTGGACGAAATTTGCCACTCTTAGGAGTTATCTGATGAGGCAAAGATGGATATAGGAACTATGGCACAGGAGGACCTAATTTTGTGGTGGAATTGTCATGGTCAAAACTCAAAGACTACCACACTAGCCATTTGTCCGCTCTTGATATAGGAACTATGGCAAAGGAGGACCTGGTTTTGTGGTGGAATTGTTATGGTCAAAACTCAAAGACTACCACACTAGCCATTTGTCTGCTCTCTCAGGTTTCTAGTTCTTCAACTGCAGAAAGGAGTTGGTCTACTTATAGCTTCATTAACTCTTTTAAGAGGAACAGACTTACCTCTAGGAGAGCAGAGAAGCTTGAGGTTGTACATAGCGATTTGCATCTCATTGACCACAAGACACGTGTGTACAAGGAGAGTCCAATAGCATGATGGGATGTAGGGCCAAAGGAGCCATCACAAACTAATAAGGATCAAGATGATACGACTTTAGATGCAGAGCTGGTTGGTGTTAGTTTGGCGAATCTTGACCATGAGAAGTCCAGTAGTTCCAATGATGAGGAGTTTGCCTTGGGGGATGATTAGAGGCCTCCCTTCACTACATTTTGACATTTTGCACTTCTTTTGATATCATGCTACTCATTGTAGTCATCTTTATGATATTTTCGATATAATATAAATCTCCAATTCAATTATATTTGTCAAATAGAAATTTTATTTGATATTTGCTATTTTTCTATTTTACTAATTTGCCAAAGTTTCATTTGAAATGTAATTCTTATACATCTTTTCATAACTAGCATTTCAAGTACTATATGTATATCAGCACCGCCCCCACCCCCTCCCCCCGCCACCATCCATAAACTTAGGCCCTATGCCCCTCTATCCCCAAAACCAATTCCATGTCCCCGACAAGCGGTGGAACACTACTAATAAGTCATGATAGTAATCGTGGGAATGTCAAGTGGAGAATGTGACTCTAGAGTTAAAAACATATTCAGGCTCGTACTGCTTGTTGGGGCAATGCACTTTGCATTATCCAAGTCTTGACTGAAGAGGATCAATGTAAGGTCAAAAGCTTAGTGGAAGCCACTCTAGCCTTGCTAAAGGACAGGCCAGGGCCAACAATCGATCTATTAAATGGTGGTTGCCACCTTACTCGTCTGCATTTCTTCGATGAGCCAATTTTGCAAATATCCAAACTCCTTACTGAGAAAGTAATGGATTCTACCTCTCTATAAGTCTCAAGCAATAAGACAACTAAAAAAACCCTACCCAAAGAAATCCACCAACTAGGACAGGTTGGGGATTACCTAAGCCCAGGTATAGAATGGTTAGACCTATGTTATTTTTTTTGTTTGGTTCAGTTTGTTTTATCGTTTATGTTAATATCTTTCATACAAACTCTTTCACAAGTACCCTCAAGTCCTGTTGGCCATCTCAAAAATGACATGTGCAGCCAAAAATCTATGAAACACTTCTGAATAAAACCACCAACAGAGACATCCTAACCTAACAATCACAAAAAGTACCCAACCTTGATCCTGCTGATTGGACTCTGTGTAATGTCCCTTCTTATTCTCCTTATGTAATTTCCTGCAAAACCGGCGTTAGTAGAAAATATTACACAATATTTACATGACTCTTACTCTATTCTAAGTTAGTAAGGGGATTTGATTCTTAAAGGCTGCCTCTAGGTCGAGCTTCACAGAATCCCTGATTCTCGGCTTGAGGGATATAAGATCCACTCTAAGCAATCGGGTTATTGGCACATCTTCCCATAGAGCACTGCCCATAAGAATCTCTTGGAAGCAATAAATGCTCTCCAAGCCTACGCATCTGCATATGACTAGTATCAGTATATATACTACCTACATGAGATTATAACAATCTTGAGACTAGAGAAACTATAACAATTTCCTCTAGCCCCCTCCAGATATAGGAATCCATCTCTAATGAATATAAGATTCATTCTATATGGTATCCATATCATCATCTTTGGTGAACATATAAATGTACAAACATTAATGTTGATAAAATCATAGTTTTAGATTTATCCATAAAAGAAATCCAGAATTACCCAAGAATACAATAATTAAGAATTCACATAATATGTGTATATCTTAATTTTATATATATATATGAGAATAGAATTATTCATATATATATATATATATATGAGAATAGAATTATTCATATATATATATATATATATATATTAAATGACATAACGCAATAATCGAATGCCTTTATATTTTACTGACTGTGTGTTTTGTTTTCCTTGCTGCCCAGTCAATTTCCCCTGTCGCTGACTCTGTTTTTATTATTTTCTTCCTCGCTGTCTGTCTTGTCCATTGTCTTCTTATATCGTATGTTTGGGATGAGGAGTCATGTGTAAAAGATGTGACTCACGTCCCTTAAAATTGTATCATACCATTATCAACACTAATCGCTTCATAACCAAGATCAGTTTGGTATTCTATTAGAATTGCTTTCCCTACTGGTAATTGCCGATTACTACAATGCCTCTTTTATAACTAATCATCATGTGACATCAATCATTTAATCATTAGTTAAGGTATTATAATTATAATACTTGCTGTCTAACGTGCCTCTGCAGAATATAAGGGATATGGTTATAATACCTGTCTTACCAAAGCACTGCTTGTTCTTTAACGTTAATCTTATTCATTAATTATTAGCGATACTCAAGTTGACTCCTTTAATAAGTATTTTGAATCACTAGCTTCCAGGGTCAGCGAGTATCTTGATTGAGGATTACTGTTCATCAATATTTTATGTCCTTGTTGATACTAGATATTCTCTTAACAAACCATCCTCAATTCTGATATGGCCATTTGCTGTCTCTGTAACATATTCGTTTTTGACCCAATAGCTATTGACGACTTCCTACTCCCGTGCTAAGGCAATTATATCTGTTGGATTATTTCCTTCAAACTAAAACAAGCTTAATAGGAAGACAATATTGCTCCCATATATTGATGATAATAGCTATTTAATAGATACCAATGGTGCAATAATTATATCCTCGTTATTTTATGGAATTATCACAGATTGAGTTAAGAAACAGTATCATATTTGCAAGGTTTGCAACTTCTATATTCTGCATTCCACTCCAAGGAAGTATTCGCTTGCTTATATTTTATCTACTAATGTATTATTATTATTATTGTATATTATTATTATTATTATTCATTATTTATTTATCTATGATATTATAATCATATACCATTTATCTTGTACTTATGTTATAATAACATTGCATTGTATTATTTATTTATCTATCTTTTAATATTATTTATTTATTAAATATTCCTTTTGTGATTATTATCTATTTAATAAAATTCTACTATTTTAAATTTATTTATTATTGAATTCTATATTAGAATAGGGATATCACACTCTGATTGAAGCTTGATTTTTTTTGCACTAAAGTGCAGTTTTTTTAACTATCTGTTGAGCTCGGTTGGGCTGTGGACTGACACTTGCCCTCCATCTTGCTTTATCATGTAAAATACTAACTGTAATGTTTAATAAAAAGAAAAAAAAATACTTCAACAGAAAACATCTAAATTCGAACAGAAAAACTAAGTACCTTAGTAGTTACTTCAGGAAGTATCACTTGTTACCAGGCAAGAGAATACTTGTCTTTACTCAATATCAAATTGTATTTTATTTTTAAAAAAATCTCCCTGCCATATTTATGTATCATAATTTAGAAACTAGGGAGAAATCAGAAATCACAAAAGGCAATGGAAAGCCGTACTAAAACAAGGAAAATCATAAAGCAGCAAATGAAGTGAATGATCAGAAATACAAAACAATGTCTGAAGATCAGAGATTTATTGATTCTATACTATAAAGAATTGATGCAACCCCATACAGTTATGCATATTATATTGGAAAGCCCATACCTTGTCATTTGGTTTATTTGCTTCTTGGTCAGAACTCCTTGATACCACAATTGTACCTCTTTGTGCATCTTCAGACTGAAAAGAAGATTATTAAGGGTATTAACCAATAATCAGGGTACCAAAATTCCATTTATTTAGCAGAGTAAAATAGGCGTTAACTAGAAATAAAATTGATTGCTTACCTTGCTATCAATTTTCACATCTGCCTCCATGCTCGTAGATGTTCCTGTTCGTGGACTGTTTTCAGCTCGAAAGGAATCTCCCCACATATCAAGTTGGCGGGTCGATGGTGAATCAAAACTACCTCCCGTCCTCCTTGAAGTAGGGTATTGAGCTGACTGAGAATCCATGCTTGCTTCAAATGGTAGCTAACCTGACATGATTACAGTTGAAGCCCAAGGAAGCTCTATTAAAGCAGGAACAAAGAAAATCAAAAAACAAAAGAGTGAAGCAATAACCCAAGTCTTAATAGGAAGATAATATTCAATCCATCTTTCTCTTCCTTGGTTTTATAATCAGTGCATATTTTATTGAGTTTTAAATGTTACATAGCTTCATTGACTTCAAAAACAAAGTACGAATGAAAGAGGAAAAACACATTCTAAACTGGCTATAAACAAGGCTTAGACTTCTCAAGGTAAGCACATGTATACACTCAATTCATGGCATTCCTTGTTATGGCAATGGTTCTTGGATAGAATTGTTGATTGAATCTGTCTCTCAGTTAAGTCTTAATAGGTGGCACTGCAGATAAAGAAAGAGGGGAAGAATCTGCCATCACTCATATCTTGCACATGCTTGTAGAATACATAGATTAGTTCCATACAAGTACTTCAGGATAAAACATTTAGACTTAATGGAATGAACCTACCACCTTCCAGAGATGTATATGAAATGACAATGTTGGAATTACAATATAGAGAGTGAAATATTACATATGAACACTACTTTTATATTTAAACAATAGAATTACAGTCCAGAACTTGAAACACTCTCATGTGATAGTATAAAAGCTGCTTTGAGGATAGGGATTGAAATGGATATGTGAGACCATGAGAAATTAAGAGAATACTGGACAAATCAGATTAACTAAATGTAATGTGTACCCTCGGGACCCTGGTAGGGGGTATATACAAGAGATCCATGAGTATACAATTTCCTGATATGGTTACGACCTAGTTGCAATGGTGCATTTCACCAATAAACAGCGAAACAACTTATCCAATTAGCCTGTGCCACAACCCCAAGCACTTTAATATTCAAACTACCTACACCTGATCATTATCAGTGGTGTGCCACTTACACCCCATCTTTCTTACCTCGTAAATTCACTACAACTATTCATCTTTCTCACAACTGGACTGTTAGGGAGAAAAAAACAATAGTTGGATATCCATTCCATTCTCACCAGTAAAAACTGTTTAAGATTGTCTCAATTCCTTATCTGTGGATAATCAAGCCATCATCAGCTTGTCCCTACACAATTACCCCATATGTTGGAAACCCTCCTTGAACCTTTATTTCATATTTAGAACCACCTAAATCAAAATGAACCCTAACTTTCTCTTGATTTTTGAGTCACTCGTAATTTTAGATCCTTTTCATTCTGAATTGTATCTTTTTTTTATTTCTCCTTTGATTCACTTTTTTTTTTTAATCAGAGCTACCAATATATATCAGAAGAGAAAAACAGCACAGCAGAAAGCGTCTACAAAATCAAAAAACATGCACCTGAAATTAACAGCAGAAGATGCAAAAAGGTTAACAAAGTAAACTGAACAGCACAAAGATTCGTGAAACATCCCTCAGGGTTTCAAAAGAATTGCTCAAAAGAGAATGGAACTAAGAATTAAGAAAACAGCATATGTAGACACAAAAGCAATATGATCACTTAAGAGAAAGACAAAACTAGTTTATTCCTCCAAAAGACTGTCAGATTTACAGAATTGGCTACCTAGGTTTACCATGCATGCAGAGATAACCACAAGAGAGGAGGAGTAGCTTGTGTTGCCATTCTTCATTGGCAAATAATAATATACATAGATACAGTGGGAAGTAGTGCAGGAATAACCTTTTTGCTGGATCACCAGTTTCAGCCCCCAAGAAGTGCTGTGAGCACAAATATGCATGATGGGGCCAAAATGTTCCTGATCCTGGTATGTGCTACTAGGTCCACATTGTTCTTCCCCTTAGAAACTCTCCAATTTAGGTGGGGAGAGCATGCAGCTGTTTATCTCTGCAATAATTCTTGTAAAACTGCACTTGACAGGTTCTTTGAAGACCACCTCCTAGAGAACAGAGATTCTGGGTTACTGATATTAGTTTTTAACCTCTAGGGCAGCGAAGGAAACTGTGGACCATGCTGAATTTCTGTACAGGTGCTGCATAGCAGATTCAGAGAAGAGAAGGTCAGATATTGGCCGTGGCAGAAAACTTCCCTCGATAAAGGAAGGATTATACAGCCCAAGTGAATATGTAGCAGGACTAAATCCCATTGAGTAGGGGCCCAACCTAAAGAATTCTACAAACCCTCCTTGTCCTAATGATAGGTTGTATAGGAAAACTGAGACATCAAAGAGCTGCTCGGTGTGAGAGGGCATATGTAAGATTGAGTAGCATTTTTTACTGGGATTGGCAAAGAAGGGGGCCCTATGGCACAATAGTTATAGTTGCAGAGGGAGTTTGAAGGGGTAGTTGCCAAATGCAATGCAAATAATATTTTGAAAAGCAGACAGATTGGTTTGTACCAGAAGGGTCAACCACAGGGTGACATAGAGTCATCTAAGACTTCTAGCTGGCATCACTAAACGAGGGCCTTCACGATCCTCTATTTAAATAGACCCTTGTTTCTGACCAATACCAACAATGTTCCACATGACACTGGCCTCAGGATTAAAACACACCTGCATATTTCCCTAACCTTTGGATCTCTCTTATCAACCTTGAAGGTCCTTGGTATGTTGGATGTTGTACATGGACATTTGCAGAAGAGAAAGAACCTTTTCATAGTGAGTGCCCTTAACCTTGGACTTCTCCTGAGCAGTTTAAGAGTCATGTCGACATATTTCAAGACTAGTAATCTGAGAATCATATAAGACCATAAAATATGCATCTTGAGGGTTCAGGAATGTTGCTTGTTATAGATTCCTGTAAGGAGTCTTGATTGCCCTTGCTGTGAGCGTTTTGGCCCTCAGGCAAAGGAAAGCATGTGTGAGGAGACCATGAAACTGGATGACACGAAGTATTTGTAGCCATGAATCATAGTTTGTCCTCACCTACCTCAGTCATCCAAGAGCCTGATTTATTGTGTTTGTTGTATTGAAAATTGGTATGAGCCATAAACACACACTGAAACTTTATGAACCGGTGGGTAAATAATGAACCGGTGGGTAAATAAGGAAGATTTGCTTTGCATCATTTTCTTCAAGATTCCCTTGTCATTGATGTACAAGTACAGTGGCCTCTGGGATAACATCCAGTATTGTGAACCAAAAGTAATGAGTCACCTTCAGTGACAAGAATCTTAATCCTTAGGCCAATGCTTAGCTGAAGTCATGTGTTTAGGGCCTCTAAATTCTTCATTGTTGGAATAAGTGACTATGTGCTTCCCCAAGCTGATGATTGGAGAACAGTCACAGTTGTGGATTATCCCTCCTATCCCAACTTTGACCAGGTTCTTTTTTGATGGTCCATCAAAGTTGAGATTAAGGACTCCATTAAGAGGACAATCTCAACCCTCTGTAGGATCAATGTGTAGCCATCTGTACTTGCAGTGGAAGGGAATGCCCCATGTTTTAACCATGCATGAGTTGCATGTGTTGGTAGGATTCTACCTATGTAGATCAAGGTTGTACTCCTTATTTTGGACATAAATGTGAAGAGCACACAGAAAATACTGACAGGGCGGGAGAATCACTATTTTAAACTTTTAAAATAATGAAACCATGTAAAACATAAAGAGAGCAACCAAAACACCAAATATCTCACGGACAACCCTTTCGGGTAGAAATCCACAGCATGCAATAGCTTTCATTAACGAAACGGGCACCAACCCAAATTACATAAGTGAGCACCAACTCTCAGAGAAGCACAAAAGCCGATCAGCTGAGGCGCCAACTCAAAAATACACTGAAATACAGAAAACAATTCTTGAACTCTTGTAACCAGAACAATATATATATATATATATATATATATATATATATATATATATATATATATATATTAACACACCGCTGAAATGCTCTACAAGCACTATTAACTCATCCTCATTATTTCTTCTTACCCAATCATTCTACTCACATCTCCTTCCCTTTCAAAATATATATCCGATTCATGACTTTCTCAACAGCTAAAATCATTGCCTCTTCTCATGCTTGTTCAACTCCCCACCAATCTCTTACAAACACCTTCCACACCTAGCTACCACCAAACAATACTCAGAATATACAGCTCAAGAGAAGTTTGACTCCATGACACCACCCAGCAATTAAAAACATCAATACGCAATAACTTTCATTCAAAACAGCACGGCTCTAACACTATCGACCCATCCAAAAAACTAATAAAACTTCATACACAGCTGCTATATTTATCAATTCCTTATCATCCAGTTTAGAATGCTGCTAGCAGTAAATTCCTTCACACCGTAATCAGCCACACCAAACAAAAACATGCATCAACTAATATTTGTGGTCCTCACTTGAAAGAGTAGAGATGACAAAACTTTGCTATATTTAATTCCCTCACCAACTTCTCCAAAACAGAAACCACGACACCTAAAAAATACACCCAGCCCTGTTCATGAAAGCTCGACTCCCCAATCCCCATCCTCTTTCATCATACTGGATTCCATAATTATGATCAGAATTGAAACAGCTGAGACAGTTATATAAATGGCTGAAGTAATAAGTTTTTTCAAAATACAAAAATGGCTCATTCATAACCCATGGACTTTGTCACAAAAAAAGAACACTATTATCTACCATGATCAGAATTGAAACAGCTGAGGAAGTTATATAAAAGGCTGAAGTAATAAGTTTTTTTCAAAATAAAAAAATGGCTCATTCATAACCCATGGACTTTGTCACAAAAAAAAAACACTATTATCTGCCCAACACCCGTCACAGCCAAACCACCCAGCAAAAACCAAAAATAGTCCTCATGCTTGACTGAAGCTGCCTCACTAAGCAAGATCTTACAAAGCAGCTGCCAAAGGAATCAGCCGCCACATCAAAAATAAGTAATGAATTTATTTCTAATAGAAGGCCAAGCAATTGTTTTAGTGACTGTCCAAAACGTTGAGTTTATGCAATGAACGCATATTGAATTTAGCCTACAGTCACTTGTAGCTGCCTTTGAGAGAATCAATCCAAATAAGGATGACATGGCAATCTGACTTAGCACACATCAGCAAGTGAAGTAGACAAGTAGGCAGTTTAAGCAAAAACCTAACTAGCTCAAGCAGGCACGTAAGAAGCTCAAGCATGCAACCAAGTAGCTCAACCAGACAACCAACGAGCTCAAGCACGCAATCAAGCAGCTGAAGCAAGTAACCAAGTAGGTCAGCCTCAACCACACAACCAAGCAGCTCAACCAAACAACTAGGCAACTCATTCCAATGGTCTATTAATTTGAGTTATCCTCCAAAATTTATATGACCTTGATTATCAGCCTTTGACATCAATGACAACATATTCAACAATCCCCCCCTTGTCATTCATGGCAACTCCATCAGAAACCGAACTGAAACAAAGAAGCTATGAAATAATACTACTCCCCCTTTGACATAAATGACTGCAACCAATCTACATGACTAAAATGAAGCTGAAAGAATATGACAATGAAAACTCCCCCCGAGTCCAAACAGCAATTCAATGATGGAGTGAAATCACTCCCAACTTTTCCCTTTTGAAATCATCAAGAATGTATAGATTGTTAGCAGCAATATGTTTACTATCTTTTCTAATTTCACAAATATTTAAGTTGAAAACTAAATTGTGTCCTTGATCACCCAATTGACCCACACTTTATAGATTGTGTTTCAAACCTTCTACATATAAAACATTTTCAACTTTTGTCTCACGAACATCCAAAACAAGTGTACCTACCTTTGATTTTTGCAAATGTATTGCCACCAAATCTTACCTTACCTCCATTAGTGCTTTTGAGAGTGATAAACTTGCTCTTGTCTCCAGTCATATGCCTAGAACAACCACTGTCAATATACCATATGTCTTTTCCATTTTTTGTAAGAGAGGTTGTTTGCACAATCAGAGATTCCACTAACAATTTTTCTTTTTCTTCCTCCAAACCTTAGCAACCTCCTTTGCTTTGTCCTCTTTCTCAACCTTCCTGATCTGCTTAGAGAAATCTATCATACCACTTCTACAAACTTTTGCAGTGTGACCAAAATTATTACATTTACGACATACAACATTGTAGCTCCTTGGAGAAGCAAAAGAATTCCTACCCATAAGTCTAAAATCATTTCTTGCAAACATTCTACAATTGATTGCCTTGTGTCCAAAATGATTGCAAGAGAAACAATAACCATGAAAGAAAGAAATATTAAACCTGTTCATACGTGCTTGTCTTCAGATAGGAGGCTTCTTGAAAGCACTATTTCTGATTTGAATCCTTTGTGCTATGAACATTCGTCTTATATTGTTCTTCTTTTGTAGACTTAGCTTTGACCTTCTTCATGGCCAACTCCACTTTTATTAGTAAATAATTTTTGTGAGTCAATGACCTTGTCCAAGGACATGAATTTTTTCTGATTTATCTTCTCATGGTTCCATTGTGTCACAGATTTTTCTAACTTTCTAAGTGAAACAATTACAGCTTCAAGTCTTTCACAATTTTCTTCCTTGAGCTTAAGATGATTTCTGATTTCTTCTTCTATTTTATTTGCTTCTTCAACCTGAATTTTTCAAATTAATAACCAATTTTTCTGCCTCTTCAAGAGCTTGAGATGTCTTGGTTTTCGCCTCATTCTCTTCTTGTAGCAGCAACTTCAAGTTCGGATTTTTCTTTCTAAGTCTTTTGATTTCATTTATAGCACTTATTAGCTCCTCTTCAAGATCTACTAATCAAATATTGTTTAAAGTAGATAGCTCTCAATGAAAATATACCAAGGAAATATATAATTTCATTAGAATTGGCTCCATTCTTTGCTATAACAGCATTCTTTAGCATGAGAGCTGAAAACTAAACTAACCAACTTCTACTCCTATTTAACATGAAAGGAAACTGACTTTCAGATTAAATGTGGTTCCCTCTAGAGTTTGCCCAAAAACACACCCACTAGGCCGGTGCCTTGTCCATGATAGAGTCAAGATGAGGTACCCAAAACAGCATGAACACAAAACCAGCAACCAATGATTCATCATTGCCTTGCAGTGACGATCGCCAAATCATCATTGCCTTACAACAATGAGGCCTCTAATGGACATACGCGTAACATTCTTATACATCCTGACATAATACATTATTCCTCAACATATGTTTGATTTGAACAAGAGCTATCAAACAAATGCTTATTGCAGCAAATCTGCGACAAAAACCGCCATAATCCTTGACTAATCAAATTAAAAGAAACAGTGCATACACCTAGTTGACATCACAGTATGACATTTCAATCCTAACTACAAACTTATCCGATTGCCATTCTTATTGCCATTGCCAAAATCTGATTACAACATTTGAGTCTGAAACTCAAGGAACAACCTAAGCCTGCACAAAGCTACCCTATACAAAAATTATAATTCAAAACCTAAAATTGGAGCTCAAACTGGACCCAGACTAGAAACAAAATCCCCGGGTTCAATAGATTGGAATTAGAACCCCCAGATTGACCAGATCTGAACCCTTACTAAATGGACTTGAAATCCCTTTTATAGAACAAGGGAACAACAAGCATTAGGCCAAGTACAAGTACAACATCTGCAATTAACATGCAAGTAGGTAACCACTGACATAAATGAGATCATCCGAAAGCTACCCCAACCACAAAATCATAACTAATCGATCATATCCACTACATAAGCGGTAAACTCAAGCATTGAAGATTCCTGCTTTTCAAAACTGAAGTCATCAATCACTGCATTGCTGTCCTTCACACTACTGTGTGTCTTCTTAGACGGGTACAAAATCGTCTATAAGATTTTATTAATACTACATCTAGGTGCAGCATTCCTTGTCTCAATTCCCAATAGTTCACTAATCGCTGATGAAGGGAATTGCTGATAAGTGACAGGGTGAAATTGTGAAGTCTTTACTGTGGTGAGACAATTTCACCATTTGTCTGATATGGGATCATGACAGTAGATCATAGTTCATTAGTTTGTTTGTTGGTTTCTTTCTCCACCTTCAATAATTTCATCATTTGGAGCATGTCCCTCTAAAGCACTTGTACTCGTTCCATTGTCACTATTGTCAACCGAATTTCCATTTTCCCCTATTTTTCTTTTACTATGTGAGGACACATTCTATATCCATTGACCAATTGTAGGCTTCAGAATAGGGCAAGGGTGGTACTACCCTAGTCTTTTATCTTAATGACAGAAGTAGACCTTCAATGAACCACTGCGTTTTTAGAGCATTGGTCAATTATGTTTTCAATTTTACCAACAATTCTTTAAATCTATGATTATAAGCTCGTACATTTCCGTGCTTACCTTGTTTTGTATTGTAAATTTCTGCTACTATTTCATTAGCATCACAAAGCAATTTAAACTCTTTTGAAGGCCTTATTTAATCTCTCCCATGTATTTTGAGAGGCTTGGTTAATTTTCATGTACTAGTTAAATGTTACACCTCAAAATATGGCTGGAAAAGATCATAGCCAAATTGCTTTATCATCTTGCCCATTTGTTATCCAGCTTGTTTCACAAGTCTTACAATGCCTAACAAGATCCTTCGATCCATTGCCTATAAACTTAAGCAACTTTTTCTTTTCTTCACTTGGGCTTGCCATGATTCTATTCAAATGTAAACCTAGCAATTAGAACTTGCTAGGGAGTTTTGATTCCGATGTTAAAATGCTTCTCTTGCACTCTCCGTCACGTAGGAATCCTCAACACTTCCCTTAGCTTCATCCTTCTACGTGCTTGTTTCACTTTCAGATTTTCTTTTATACACCCTTGGCTCGACTCTGTCTCCTTTGATGGACAACCTTTCAATGCCTTGAAAGCTACTCTCGTACAATTATCTAAGGAACGTAACTTCGTCTCCCAACTTCCCTTGTCTAGAGAAGGTCATCTTGACTTTTCAACTTGGCTGCGTACTTAGTAAGGGCTCCGGCTTGGGAATCATACAGTTGTATTTTCCTCAAGTGTTTCTCAAAATCTTCTCCTTCATTCCCTTTGCTTGATCATCCTTAAAGATCGCTTGATCTCATGGTCTTGACCACCTTGTGGCCTCTTCTCGCCTTTATTGGGATCTAAGGGTCTGAATTGCTCAAATCTGACGCAATTTCTTTTAAAGCAATGGCGCCAAATGTTTACCACCCTATCTGACAAAATGAATACATAAATTAATAATAGAGATGGCAATACATACCAAATACAGGAATAAAATATATCTTTATTCACACATTAAAATATTTACAAAAAAAGACCAAAGATAGTCAGTAAAGGGTCAGAGTCGACCCAACTAGATCATAATGATTTCTTTGACAATACACAATCTATTCAAAAAGCCAATGGAACAAAACAGTCAACCAACCAATGCGTTTAATTTTAACTACCTGAAGCCAACAAACAATTAATTCATAGTCAAATAACCAATGAAATCAAAACATAATGATAGATATTGTACATTGACTACAATAGCCCATGAGACTATGTCTCATTTAGCAGTTGGTTCTTCTTCAAGCATGACCTTCATAAGGACAGGATTATCTATGACTACTCATTTCCATTACTTCATCCCAGTCTCCAAGAACTTGGCCATCTGATCTGTCATAGAGCATAACATACCAAGTTGCTAAGGAAATCCCCTTCAAACATGCAACAGAGACCTGATTTTTCAGATACATTGTGCCTATTCGATCATGTTGATCTCAACAGTTGGTCCATACTATTATTATTGGTCTCCTAGTATTTGTTCACGCACGTATTCCAAAACACACAAGCAGAAGAAAACTGGTGAGTGAAAAATATTAAAAGGAAATATATAGATTTTGTTTTCATGTTTGTGTATAGATTTCATAACTGTTCCCTGCCCAATGACTGCACTAAGATTTGGAAAAAATGTTTGCATAAATTGGAAGCGTCACTGTGAATTTAAGGTGAATTTTTTTTCCATGTTTTCTAAAAGGATAGTTAAATAAACGCAGACAGAAATTCTATCAATGAATCTGTCTTCTCATTTCCTTCTTCCCCCACTTTTACTTATTGCAAAGCCTGCTTCTTTATGTTTATCACTGTCTGTGTGCAGCTCAAGGGTTGTCCCAGATTTTATAGGCATGCTGGAATGTGTCACCATGTACCCAGCACACTGTAAAAAGGTGACATTTAGATTATGCAGCTTACTAGCCCTTTATATAAAGGAAGATTTGAACAAGATTACTGCTTTATGTATGAAATGACCTATAAGCAGTAGACATAAGTGGAAAAAGAATGAGCAGACATGAGCAGACCAGATGCCCAAGGCAAAACCCAAAATACAAGGAGAGAGCAAATGTATCCACCTCTTGTGGCCTAACTGCATGTTAGACAGATAAAGAAGTATCTTCCATGCACATAAGAATTGGTTTTTGTAACCTGAAAAATAAAAATATGCAAACCGCCAGATACACAATGAAGAAAAAGACAAAAGGTGTTTGGAGTAGTCTGGGCTTAATTTTCTTAACCAGTAAGCAAAAAAAATGATAAAACAATATTCTTCACCAATGAGATCAGTGTGAGCTATTTAGAAGGTCTGTGCATATGGAAGGAAACTGTAAAATAAAGTGACTGCATTCTAAATGGAAAACAAGCAACTGGCCAAGCAAGGTGGTGGAAATAATGCCCAATAAAGCCAGGAAACAAGATGACAAAAGTCAAGGTACTTATAAAATTAAATTCCAATAGAAATGGTACCCCCTAAGTATCCGTGGAAGGCTGCTATGCAGTGTTAGATTAGCTTCTCAGACCTCCATGTGCCAGTTGAATAATAATGAATCAAAGGAGTCTGCATTGCTCTCTTGACATGTGAAGCATACTGACTAGAATGTGAACAATTACATAGACATTAGGTCAAGAGAAGCAACAATATTCTGATGATCAGAAATATACAGAAGACACTAAGGGCAAATCCATGGCAACTAGTTATATTCAAATAAAATCATTAAGAATTTTACTCCTTGGAAAAGAAGCAAGGTAGATTCTCAGCAGCTGGTTGTGTTAAAAAAGTCTTATAGTTCTAACTATGGATTCTCTTTGATAAATGAGCAATTTAGATGGAGTTTCAGACTATAGCATCAACTTATGTATTTCATCCAGATAAGCACCATCAAATTTCACATTTCAGACCTCCAGAAAAACAAATAAGGCTGTAAAATGAGGTGCTTTGGTCATGAAGAGAAAACCGAAGTCTGAAAAAAAACCTCAAAAGCAAGATTTTATATGCTTTGGCTATTCCTTAACAAAACACTCATCGTGATGAAATGATTAGAGCCATAGGATTAATATCCACTTTTTTACATAACATTTTATTTTTTAATTGGTAACATTTTAGTGAAACTGATGTAATATTTAACACCTTTCAACTTGTTAGACAAAGAATATATGCTTCAACCTTGCCTAATACTTGCGAACTACATTTTTCAATTATGGAATTCTGTGCTACAAAAGAATTTAATGAGTGAATGATTTCACTCCATCACCACACCATTACTCACATTTAGTGAAAACAATCATCAACAGGGAAACCATAGCAAAGAAAGAATGTATAGCAAAGTTACATAGGGACCGAACTAACTTGGATCCCAAAATCACAAATTATAATAGAAGTTTGTTTAATGTGAATAAGTTCTGTGAATCCACCCCAAGCTTAACAGACAGAGAGCAAAACAAGCCATAATAACACACAATGTTAAAAGTTTGTTCAAAATAATGCCATTCATTCCAAGCAACCCAACTAGGCACACTCAACAAAATTGTCTGAACTCTCAAGCACGCATCCAGTGTGACTAACCAACTTGGAAATATTACATTGTCTCATGGTTTGCGAATGTGCATGGTTCATACCTAGTACAGTTAATGTTATGATTTCCAGTCTCCGTGACTCCATTTCAAATACTGAATTGGAAAACTTAAAAGAACAATGATTTAAAAAAGAAGAAAATCAAAAAAGAACTATATAATACAATATAACCACAAACTTTCTATCAAATTATGACTAGGCCCACCATATTTTGGTACCACTTCTGTTCAAGTTGCAGAACTAAATATATCTTCAAATGTTCATTTATATTCCATACGAGAAACTTTAGCATTTTGAACGTGACTATTCATATTTACTATCCAGCTATTACAGTGGAGCTTTTAAGTCTGTATGATACAAAGGAAAATAGCAAACCATCGCCTTTGTCTTGAGTTTCATTGTTTGGAGGTTGAAGATATGTGTCTTCTCTAGCTAGCAATTCCACTTGATTTTCAACTTAAAGATCGCCTGTATCTTTCCCCAACAAACATTGATTTTAAGTTTTAACAAAAGAACTCCGTTAAAAGGGCACCAAAGCCATCCCAAACCCTAAAATTGCCAAGGCTTAAATTTTATGACACATAATAAATGCATAAAATGGAATTTTACAAGAGCTTCCAACTTCGAACCCAAACCAATAGTCTGAAAGTCATCGTAAACTGTCCAGAATAAATGCAAAGACGCAATTTTTATTTTACTTTTGACACTTAACGAGAACGAATATCATTAAATTCAGCTACAAAACTGAACTTCAGTAGCTACAATAACTACAATTTCACACAGAGCCCTAGAAAAACGACAAAAAGCCAACTTAGTGTGATCAGAACGTCAGGCAAAAAATCACAGATAGTTTAAACCAGAAGTTTATTGCATCTCAACAAAAAACCATGATTTCTATGAATTATTTTACATTTATTTTCAAACGGATACAAAATTTAAAAAAAATACTAAAGTCTTCATCTTAATAAAACTAAAAACTCTCGAAACGCTTTAAAAAACGAAAAGCAAAAAAAAATAAAAATTAACAAAAAAGCTCTGGCAGTGACCTCACATAACGGCCGTGTTCAGCAGCAAGTGACGTAAATAATTCCCTCAGCTGCCACCGATTGGAACGCCACCTCTTCTCTGTCAATTGAACCCTAAAACACTGTACTTTATCCAGAAGGCCGAGAAAAGCCCTAATACGTTGGTTAGCAGCAGGTCCAGGGTTCGAAATCCACGGGAGCAAATTCACACAACAATAATAATATTAGTAATAATAATAATAACTGTATGTTTTGTTAAAGTGTGTTCTGATTGAGGCCTCGTACAGACTGTTCAACATTCTCATCGATTAAAGCGAACGAAGAGAAAAGAGAGATGGAAAAACAGAGAGAAGGGACTCTAAATTTGGCGGGGGAAATTTAGGTGAAACCCGCCAAATTAATGAAGTCGTGGAGTTCCTCCTTTAGCAGGAGATTGCTAAATTGAGTAATGATTGGTCGGGAAATAGGGTGGATTTTGTGATGAGCTCATCCGTAACCATTATAGAGGTAAGCATCCTCTGTGTCTCATGCTCTTTTCCTAGTCAACGTTTGTGGGTAGTGGGTCACTTCCGACCAGTTGATTACTATGACTAAATTAGTCGTGTTTGTTGGCATTTCACTTTGGTTGAATTCTTTTGATTAGGGGATAAGGGCGTTTTTGAACAATAAAAAGACATGGTCCCATGGAGTGAGCAAGGGGCTACAAGTATAAACATGTATATTAATATAAACATGTATTTATCAAAATACAGTTATTCTTCATACAAAACAGCACTTCTTTATGTATCTTATGAAAACCCCTTTTCACATATCAT
Source organism: Chamaecyparis obtusa (assembly GCA_027943335.1). Taxonomy (NCBI): domain Eukaryota; kingdom Viridiplantae; phylum Streptophyta; class Pinopsida; order Cupressales; family Cupressaceae; genus Chamaecyparis; species Chamaecyparis obtusa. The sequence goes on from BSBK01001994.1 coordinate 1,642,991, forward strand.
GATGGATTTTCACGAAAGTTATTGTAAAAATGCAAAACGAAAACATGTTGAGTTATGTTGATTTGTTGTTTTTCAAGTTGTTTCATTTTGAGTGTGGAGAATAGAGAGCTTATTTCTTACATTTGTATTAATAGACTTTTTATTAACGTTTGTGTGTAAGGGTTAATATGAATGGTCCTATGATCATGAGTTATGTTGATTTGTGTTTTTCAGATCGATTCATTTTGTGTGGGGAATAGAGAGTTTATATATTGCATTATGTTTGGATAGACTTTTCATTAATGTTTGTGTGTAAGGGTTAATTTGGATGGTCGTATAATCATGTTTACAAATTCATACATAGATCAAAATTGTATTGTGTTTTTGTTTTTTTAAGATTATATCAAATACAAAAGAAGATATTGAAGCAATATAAAAAAAACTCTTGCAAGATTGTATTAAATACATATAATTTTGATGTTTCTTTTCTTTTATTTATAAGCATTTATAATGTTGAAAGATGATTGGTTCTCTCTCTAGAAAAGGCACTTGAACATTATCTTTAACCTGTCCTCATGCTTAACCTATCTACATCTTACAATTGGTTAGGAAAACAACTTCAATAAATGTCTAAGAAATTAAGGATTAAGTGATGATATAAATCTTTTTCAATTAGCAATAAAATACTCAACAAATATCTTGTGACTTTTTAATGATTATAAAATCAAGGAGAATAAAAAATATATATGTCATTTCAAACAACATACCTAACTTTTAGAATGATTATAAAATTGAAGATAAGAGAAACCGTCTATGTATAAAACATAATAAATATTTCAAGACAAGAAAAAACAATGATTATAATGATTATAAAATAGAAGATCAAAAAAGATAAATTTATAAAAACATCATCAACCAACCCATATAAAATTGTAAGTTAATTAAAAGAAAATTAATACCTTACAAAACATGTTATAACTCTATTAAGTAAAGTATATATAGAAACACACCTAATAAAGCATTCCCCATAAAAATTGTAAGTTTAGTCAAAAGAAGAAACATGGTAAAATTTAAACCAATTTTAAAAAAATAATATATAACTAGCAGTCACATGCTTTTGTGCATACAACCAAGAGTCGATAGGAGTTTGCACACAAAACAGATAAATAATAAATTAATATAAGATTTCAAAGGATATAGTGCACCTATTACAAAGTAGAGAAAAAAAGTATGAAACTAAGTAGTAGCCATTGAAGATAACAAAATTTTATTTAAATTAAATATATAATAATTATAAAGATGTTTATTATTATATTAAAATAATTAATTAAAAAGAAAAATATTTTTTTCAAATATTTTTTTATAAATATAAGTAATTGAATATTTTGTATTATATTAATATCAATCAATTATAGAAATAAAGATTTGAACAAAAAAAACAGCAATCATATTGATTGGAAAATAAATAAAATAATTTTTTCCAATCTATGAAACAAAAAAAGCATAACTAAATAAATAATAAAATAAGTCTAAAATCATATGTAACAATTTAAATTTCTATAATGAAAAAGATAAAACAAAAGAAATATTTAAAACAAGGTAACTTACTATTTCAAATTGATTTTTGCTAATTTCAAACAAAAAAAGAGAGAAGAAAAATTCAAGTGTTTTTTATAACCAGAAAAGAAACTATCTGGGAAGAGGGCTCACAACTGAAAAGAAAAATGCATTTTCGGGAGCAAAACTCCCACATAAAGCCTATCGGCTTAATAATAAATATTAAAAAAAAAGGTCTTTGGATATTCATAAATTGTGTAACTCAGAAAAAGATTGACAATGAAGTGCATTTGAATCAAACTTACTTAAGAAGTTAATGATTCCAATTTTGAGTTTTATTCTAAATCCAAACATCCATTTAATTAGCATAAATATGTGGTTCTAATAGTGAAGGTAGATATTTATAAGTCAAGTGATCCAAACAAGATCGGAAATGAAAAATATTTCCATCAAATTTACCTTGAGATTTTAAATATTTAAGTTAATGAATCCACATTCGAGTATTATACAAAACATTGAGATTTTATTCCATCTAAATATCCATATAATTTGTGCAAATATGTGGTTTCAATTTGAATTGATATGATATTAAAAATAATTGTTTTCAAATTTTTTTAAACTTTTATGTATAATTAGTCTTAGAATTTTTGCTACTAAAATTTTAAATAATTTAATATTTTTTATTTTTATTTATTCGTGATTTAATGCTTTTAATAAGATAATTTTATTGATAAAAATTACACATCTTATTTTACATCATATATATATTAACAACATCAATCATACATTATAATAGGTCTTATATAAATGTAAGAGGGTGAATACCACCTGTGTAATTTATCTGGGTTAATTATAAATAAAATCAATAAGTATGTAAATTAACATAGATATTTAGAATTGAGACTTAACGATTAAATTGTGTCACAACCTGTATTTTAACAGTCAAACAACAACGAATTTTCCTGTCAATAATTTTTCAAAACTGAATGCCAAATTTTTGGGAGATAATATATAGATAAACTCCATATTTGATTACATAATGAAAGAAGGAAAATGAAACTATTTTAGAGGGAATTTCGGCAGAAGTTTAGGGAGACATTCACAGGAGACTTGACTACAAGCCTACCTGATAACGGGTGGTTCGACCCCTATCAACGGCTTAATCACCGTGTTAGACAAGGAGACATGGGGAGGAATTATTCCACTCAATTTATGATTAACTGACACAACTAATTAGTAGTGTTGTGAAGGAAGAGTGGGAGACATGCAAGACACATCACCAAGCGAAGTTGGGAAATGCAAGCTTAAAGAGGAGAAAAGAAAATGTAGTAGGTGTGGCAATCTTCTGATCTATATCAATTCCATCTGAACCTGTGCCATTCCCGAAGTCCTATCAAAGATGCTAAAAAAAATGTTGTTCATTGTAAGGGCATTGGCATGCATTTCATATCACTGCAAATGGAAATTTCCCATACCTTTATTGCACAACAAATAGGAAGCCAATTCATCAAAATTTGGTATGTAATACCTTGATATGATGTTTGTGGAAATATCAATTTTCTGGTTCCTATGCAAGAGTCTTACCTTGGTCGCCACTTTGTTTGAGGAGTTCGATGGTGCTATGGACACGAGATCGCATTGTGGGTGCTCATTTCTTTTCAGCTTTGATTCCTCTACCAAGGTTCAGGTATTATCGAAAATTTGTCAGTAACTAGTAATTTTATACTTTTAGTGATAAACAATTTCCTTTACCTGTGAGTCTTGTCCAAATGGTGGTAATGATTCTACATCTATATTTTGGGTCTTTGTGCATCTCTCCAATTATAAATTATTTTCCTTAGGCGGAAGTATTGAAGCTTGTTGACATAATATCTCATCCATCCTCCATGGTTTTGTATTCATAGTCTAGCTCCCCATTATTATCGAACTTGACCATTATTTTTAGGTGCTAAAATACATATTTAGGCACTGGAAATAATTGTTGATAGAATTATGGGACAGCAAACATTAGACATAAATTATTTTCCTGGGCGCATTGTCTTTTCTTTCCCTTTATTCTTTTCGCATGCTAAATTGGTCTATTGTTGTGCATGACTCGTACGATCCAAATTAAGCACTTAAGCCTCTACTATTATTTCCGGTAAATATTTCACAAAGTGTTCCTTATTCTTGAATCCTATCTTTTGGAACCATAAGATATTAAATGAGTGATTGGGAAAATTGGGGACATAATTATTTTTAAACCATAGGATCTTTCTTGCATATCAAATATATAGTTTGAGATACCGCATTTTAGAGTTCAATGTAGTCTCATATGAATTGTGGATTTTGCCTCTCTTCTCGATCTTATGTGCTATCGAATAGCTTTCTAAGCTGTGTAAATAATTTAGAATACCAAAATGCCATTCTTTTTTTGTTTGGTCATTCCTTTCACTAAACTTCCACCTCTACATTTGGGGAAAATAGAAAGTTAAAATTACATTTTTGTTTGTTGGAAACATAAATACATCAGTAGCAATTTTGGGATTTCATATACAGAAAAATGTTTTAATTTGACGAGTCATCAGATTTACAAATGCTCACACTATTTATTCTACGTATAATTCGATTGTTGGACAATAACGCTAATTCATTTTGTGCTAAATTAAATTATAGTTTTTTCTCAAATTGTATAGGTTTCGAAACCAAACTATGCTTCTTATAATTGGTTCCTTGGATATTTGCCGAGAGTATTGACTTGATTTGTCAGTAGTTGAAATTGAATTGACAATGTTTTTATTTTTGAAATAGGAGTATTTTATCATATAGATTTATGCATACAATGCTTGTATGAAAATATTGAGAGAGTAAGATCTTAATTTTAGAACCTTTATTTTTTTGTTAATTGGTATTTACATTGTCTAGTTTATCAGTGACTTGAATGGAGCTTTTATATTATGAGAATTTTGAGTCTGAACCTTGAAGTTACACTTGGCTTGGTATTATGTAAATGTAAAAATTATATGGATATATCTGCATTTTTTTTAAATAAAAACAAATATTATAGAACAATTGCATGTTATTGAAAACTTCCAAATGAATGGTTGGAAAACTCAACTTTAGAATCAAAAGGGAATAATAGAAGAAAAATATATATAGAGACTTGAGAAAGAAAGGTTGCAGTCAAGGTTCTCTGAGTTGTATACCTACTTACTCTTCTATGATATGATAAAATCTATGAGTAATTTATTTTAACATTATTTCTTATGAACATGAAGGATGAAAGATCGATTCCCTTACTTAGTTTTCTTAATCTTGATAAAGTGAAAGTTAATCAAGGGGGATTGAATAATCAGTCATTGCAATAATAACTTAGTAATGATCAATATAGTTGATAACTTAGAAGTATAAAAGGAAGAACACAGTACATTTGTAATGTGCATTGAATTGTTTGCATGTTTCAGAAGAGCAGATAAGAGTACATGATTTATTGAGCATTAGAGATCTGTTAATGCCAAGATTATTGAGCTATAAAAATAGGTGTTAATCTTGTAGGTATAGAAAATTCTATGAAGCACATTACATGTATTTAGAATTTTGACTTCATGACTAAAGGTTTTAGAGTATTGTGGCGTCCTCTTGATTTAATTATCATTGCTATGTTTTTCATGTGTTGAGATGGAATCAAATATTATGAGATGTTAAAAGGAAAGGATTGTTGCTTATGTTATCTTACTTGGAGATATAAAATTCATGTGACCATAATAAGTTTTTTATATATATATTAAAATATAGATCTAGTGGATGTATCTTGGCACACAATTCCATTACTCCTATCAGTTTACTTGATTACTTTTCCTCTAGTTGGGCTGGGTATCTTTCATGTCAAGAAAGATTCTAGGGAAGCTTAATTGCTTTGTGGTAGGGTGGAAATGCACTCCCACAATATTCTTGCCCTAGCTAACTTTTGTGAGCAGGATTTTGAAGCTTCTTTCAGGAAGGGCTTTCTTTTATAATGTTATACCCTACTTTGCATTCGACATGGTGGTATTTCTCGACTTTGATGTTTACCTTTATCCTTATAAATGAAAGTTCATAATTTAACTAATATTAATCTTTTATTGATGTGATTTGGCAGTTGGTCGAAAATCTCTTGGGTTTTTATCCTTGCATGATAGTTGTACAGGCTTGTATTTGATGTGACACCTCTTATTTATAATTTTTTTAAGATGATTCGATAGATGGTCGACTTTCTACTTATCTTTAGACATAGGTATGCTTTATATTTTCGATAGTTATGGTCGTTATTGTACTTCTTTTATTCCTATATCATATGAATCTTTTGGTATCTTTTTGACTTATGCATCTAACCTTTGACTTGTTGACCGACTCCTTAGACTATATTATTTTTTTGGGTGATGTGGCTTTTGTGTCAAAATTTTAGTCTTTACATATGGTATCAGAGCTCTAGGTTCCATACTAGGGCCTTGAGTTCACTATGCTTAGTTGTGATGCAGGAGCATCCTAGGATTCTTGGCAATCTTGTATCAACCCAAAATATGTTTGTCTTTGAAGGTAGATTGTTAGTTTTGGTCTTGGTTTGGAGAGTTCTTGCTCGGTTTGGGAGACTGGTTGCTCGGTTTAAATGGTTACCGGGGTGCTCGGTCTCTGAAGAATGCTCGGTGACTAAAGGTGTCAGTTCAGTGGCACTCGGTGATAACTATGTTCCTCGGTCATGCTTGGCATGGTCAATCGACTGGTGCTCTGTTATTTCCTCTGTTGCTCAGTGTTCTTGCTTACTGACTGGATTATTTTGTTAGATCCGCTTGGCCGACTGGTGCATTTAATTTGGGTCGCGCTCCTCGTGTTATGGATTGACTATTGGATGTGTGGGGACCTAGATCTAGCGTGTTGTATTCTCCTATGCGGATCTGATGACCATTGGGGCCATCTTTGAGAGTTTATTTATTTTGTAAGGCTATGTGAGAGACGACTGATGTTTTAGCATTTAATATTTGTTTGTAGGGGTTAATTGTTTCATCAGCCGACTTGTGGCTAGGAATCAATATTTATAGGATGCTTGGGTAGTTGTTTAGGGCATCAGATTGTTGGAAGGAAGGTTAGTAGCCTGCGAGCTTAGGAGCTAGAAGATTGCTTGGAAGTTTGAGTACAAGTTTAGATCTTTCCTGGGTGCCTACCAGTGTGCTGCCTGTTACAGACCTAGACTAGTTGGATGTTGATGTTGGGGAAAAGATTTGGATCCTGCGAGATCTTGTAGACTGTTACTTGCATTGTAATTGGTCGTAACTAGGAAGGCCTTACAACCCGGCACATTGCATGTAATCGATGTTTTCATGAATAAAGACTTCTATTTCATTTCAAATCTATTGTTTGTATGGTGTATTTCTGCTACATATTGGTTTGGCTGCAAGGTTGGTCAGTCCTTAATCGGATCCACCCACCTTGACTACATTAGGTGGTATCAGAGTGAAGTTTGTTCCTATTTGAGCAAAGTTTGTTCCTGTTGGAGCTGAGTGGATCTTGTGTATCTAGATCTTGATTTAAAGATGCCTCCGAGGAGAAATCGTGAGATCTCTGAAGAAGAGGAAGCTACTGGAGAATTCGGTATTGGTGATTTTAGGGCTTTGCAGAAACAAGTGCAAGATCTTCAAGAGGAATTGAGAAAGAAGAAGCCTACCTTGAAGGAGGATAGTGATGATGAATCTGAGGAAGATCATTTTGAAGAAGCTGTAGAAGAAGCTAGAGATTCTGAAAGCTATGTCTAAGATTGGGAAAAGACCTAAGATTGAAGTTTTTGCATTTGCTGGAAGCCTTAGGCTAGAAAAATTGATTGATTGGATCAATGAGATTGATGAATACTTCGAGTATGAAGAAATAGAAGATCCTGATAGGGTTAGATTTGCAAAGACTAAGTTGAAGGGTCATGCAAATATCTGGTGGAGAGAAGTTCAGTTGGAAAGAGGTAGAAGAGGAAAAGAAAAGATCACTAAGTGGAACTGAATGGTTAACAAGTTGAAGAAGCAATTCATTCTAGTGGATTATGAATTGGGCATGTTTAAGAAGATGCAAGCTTTGAAGCAGACTAACAAATCAGTACAGGAGTATACCGAGGAGTTTTATAGAATCCTGATTAGGACTGGTCATTATGAAGCTGATAAAGAAAAGGTTGCTAGGTATGTCTATGGTTTGAGACCTAGTATTTAGGAAGAGTTACTTACTATGTGGATGACAACAATTGGTGATGCTTATCAGATGGCATTGAAGACTGAAGAGAAGTTGAATAGGAAGTATGAAGGAAAATAGAATAATAGGAACCAAGGTGGTAAAACTGGTGAGACAGTTGTTGAGAGTAATATGACAGAGAATCCTAAGCCTGATGTGGGATCTAGCAATGGTCAAGTTACTAAGAATGCTAGACAGAGAGGAAGGTGGAAGAATGAGTTCACCGGCACTTGTTACAACTGTGGTGAAGCTGGTCATAGAAGTTGGTAGTGTCCTAAGAAAATAGTTGAATTAGCTATTGAAGAAGACATTAAGAGTGTTCCAGAGAAAGGTGAATGTCTTGTCACTAGGAGATTAGCTGCATGTGTTCCTGAATTGGTGCAAAGAAGAAATTTGTTTAGGACCAGATGTAAGTGCAAGGATAAGGTATGTAATGTCATAGTTGATGGTGGTAGTTCTGAGAATTTTGTTTCAAATGAAATGGTTAGTAAATTGAATTTGGAAAGAAGGAAGCATCCTAATCCTTATCAAATTAGTTGGATACAAGATGTTTCTAAGGTTAGAGTTGAAGAGCAATGTTTGGTTAATTTCCAGATTGGATTATACCAGGATGAGATATTGTGTGATGTATTACCGATGGATGCTTGTCATATGTTGCTCGGTAGACCTTGGAAGTTTGACAGAAATGTGTTGTTTGATGGTCATGCTAATACCTATGTGGTTAGGCATGAAGGAGCTCGGCATAAGCTAATACCTTTATAGGAGGTAGGGGTTAAAGGATGTGGAGTTATCAGGTGTTGTCCTTATGACAAACCTCAGGAGCAAAAGGTTGATGATGTTGGAAAGCTGTCTATACTAAAGTATATGACTTGATATAGTGTTGTCATTATGGCAACAAAGTCATATAGCTATTTGGAGTCAGCGCGCTTAGCGTAAAGATCAAAATTCAGTTAAGTGTTGAATACTGGATAGTGTACAGAGTTCTTGCAGCTCAGAGCATTAGCACACATGTGTACGAATGAATTATGGTATGCTCCCTGGAAGTTAAGCTTGTTAGAATATACTTATGCTTAGTCTATGAGCGCATAAGTAGAAATGAAAAGATGTGAAAGTTACAGTCAGTTGAAGTTGCACAGCCAGTGTGTGCCAGCAGAGAACAGAGCATGGAGCTGACAGTTAGCATTTTGGTTTGCAATTATAATTTAATGTTGTAAAAGCCATACACCTATTGTATTTAGGTTTCCGACATGTTTATATGTATAATTGTAAGCACGCTTAAGCTAATTCATTTGGAAGCGTTGTTTGTAATTAGTTATAAGGATGACCTAGTTGTTTTGTTTGTATGAGTGTATAAATATAAGATGTGCCCATTGTATATGGTATGGAAGTGATAAGAGAGTTGTGATAAAGAGAGAAAAGGTCTATGAAGACATCATAAGATGTATTAGAGCTTTGCTAGAGGTCAAAGCATCAACGCACCAAAGGAACTAATCTAACAAGCAGTGTCACAGTAATAGTTCACATGGTAGATATAGTGTGTATCTGATATCAGAAGGTTGTAGCCTTCACCATTTGAGTAGTAATCTCTAGGATAGTGAGTCCACTCCCCTAATAGGGATCATTGTAAAAGACTCCTAACAAGGTCCGACCCTTAACAAGATCTACTGTACTTAAAGCATTGTAAAGCTACTCCTAACAGGGTAAAGGATCTTCTAACAAGGATCACAAAACACTAGTGCAGAATATTAGTGGGTAACAAGTCCCACCGGGGTTTTTACCTATTTGGGTTTCCTCATAACCATATTGGTGTCATGTGTTGATTTCATGTTTCATGTTTATGTGAATGTTTATTTTAGTACTTAAGCATTTAAGCTCAAAATAAAGATTAAAGGGAAAAGTTAAAATACAGTGAACACTGATTCACCCCCCCTCTCAGTGTTCCCATTCTTAACAAATGAACCTATTCTTGTTAAGCCTAGTTTGGAGGAGAAGGAGAATGATATCTCTGAAGAGTTTGTTGAGATTAAGAAGTAGATGGTCTTGCCGGCAGAGATGGTTCAACAGATGGTGACATTTATGACACTGAGAGATGTAGATGATACTGAGTTGGTTAAGGAGTCTGGAGAGGATGAACCTTATCGAGGCATTGAGATGGTCGGTAGTGGTCAGAGTTGGTTGCTATCTATTTCCAATCAAAGGGATAAGAAAAGTGGAAGACAGAAGGACTTTCTGCATGAGATAGTGAATGAAGTGAAGACTACTTAGGAAGAAGGACAAGAAGAGATATGGGTTAAGAACAGATTTGGCATACCTGTTCTAATTCCCTTGAGGCGTTCATGATTTCCTTATGAGAAAATCTTTCTTACCTAGGGTGTCTAATGCAGGAGCATCCTAGGTTTTTAGAAATCCTATATCAACCAAAAATATGTGTCTTTGAAGGTAGATTGTTAGTTCTGGTCTTGGTTTGGAGAGTTCTTGCTCGGTTTGGGAGACTGGTTGCTCGATTTATATGGTTCCGGGGTGCTCAATCTTTGAAGAACACTCGGTAACTGAAGGCATTGGTTTAGTGGTGCTCGACGATAATTGTGTTCCTCAGTCATGCTTGGCATGGTCGGTCAACTAGTGCTCGGTTATTTCCTCTGTTACTCGGTGTTCTTGCTTACCGACTGGATTATTTTGTTAGATCGGCTTGGCCAACTGGTGCATTTAATTTGGGTCGCACTCCTCATGTTATGGATTGACCGTTGGACATGTGGGGACCTAGATCTGGTGTGTTGTATTCTCCTATGTAGATCTGATGATCGTTGGGGCCATCTTTGAGAGTTTATTTATTTTGTAAGGCTATGTGAGAGCCGACTGATGTTTTAGCATTTAATATTTGTTTGTAGGGGTTAATTGTTTCATCAACCGACTTGTGGTTGGGAATCAATATTTATAGGATGCTTGGGTAGTTGTTTAGGGCATCAGATTGTTGGAAGGAAGGTTAGTAGCCTACAAGCTTAGGAGCAAGAAGATTTCTTGGAAGTTTGAGTACAAGTTTAGATCTTTCCTGGGTGCCTACCAGTGTGCTGCTTGTTGCAGACCTGGACTACCTGGATGCTGATGTTGGGGAAAAGATTTGGATCTTGTGAGATCTTGTAGACTATTACTTGCATTGTAATTGGCCATAACCAGGAAGGCCTTACAGCCCGACACATTGCATGTAATTGATGTTTTCATTAATAAAGACTTTTGTTTCATTTCAAATCTGTTGTTTGTATGGTGTATTTCCACTGCATATTGGTTTGGCTACAAAGTCGGTCAGTCCTTAATTGGATTCACCCACCTTGACTGCATTAAGTTGCGACCCTTAGTCACATATATTGTGAGTCGATTAATGCCTAGTCTATGAATGTAACTATGGTTCCTTGGGTTGACTAGAGTGTCTTCCAGTTATAGTTAATCTTGATAGGAAAGGATAGGATGTTCTTTGTTTTATGGGAAATAGATACTTGAGGGACAATACTTCTTACGTGTGTGAAATTTTATGAATGTCCCTAGTTGTTCTTGGAACTATGAAAGTTTGAAACAATTATGTGAGCTTGATAATTATCTACCTTTGAGTGGTGTGATTGCTTTATGTTTCATATTGCAAAATGTTAGAATATGTTTATGAGGTACATTGTGTGTGGGATACACTTAAAATTTTGATATATATTTCTCTACATTGGTTTAGCAAAGAAAGAAGATAAAATTCTATGAGATATTGTGTAGTTAAATAATGATTGTTATGCAATAAAGGTATGAGTGCTTGCCAAAATTTAGGACTTGGCTTGTGATAAATGATGGAAATATGTATTATTGTAAGGTAATTTGTAATTGTTATGAAATGATTTTAATACTAGAACCTTATGAAATTCTTTGGGAAGATGAATTCAACATATTGTATATGAAATAGAGATTCATAGAAAATTTGTGAAAATATATTTATGTCTTACCTTGCATGGAATGATATTTCAAAAAGGAAAGAGAAAATTAATAATTATATGTTGTATTAACCAATTGAATGTATTACTACATGATGATGTAATCTTTGAGATTTATGCTCTAGAAGTATGGTCATGTTCTTTAGCGTACCTTGAATGCAAGGTGACATGTAGCTTTTACTCTCTCCTTGTGGTTAGTGTTAGTCACTCTGTAAATGTGATTTTGAATTGATATTTTATTTTGAAACTTGATGAAATTTGCAAGTGGTGAAGGACTAGCTTGAAATTTTAAGTTCTCTTGTGACCATCTAGCTGCCAATTTTGAGTTTTTCAATCAATTGAAATTTTGTTCACACTTTTTTTTATTATCCTTACATGATTCTTGAGGTTTTGGATTGAAATTTGAGAACTTTGAATATTGTGATTTCTTATGATCTTGTATTGGCTAGAACTTTATGTTTTATATTGCTATTCCTGTGATGTGAAGTGATGTGATCTATCATGTTCAACATACAACATTGATAGATTGTAAAAGGGAGTATATTGTGAAGGACATACCATTCCTCATCTTTCATTCATAGGTTACTTGAAATATGTTTTAACTATTATGAAATGATCAAACTGAATTGACATGCAAATGGTTGTGTATATTAGAAATGCATGGTGTGAAATGATTAATATTGATTGATATTCTTGATGTGAGTTTTTATGCTATGAGGAGCATTGTAGGGATATTCATGGAACAATCGAATCCCTGAAAAATAAATCTTTTGACATTATATGATATTACTAGAACATGGGTGATTATATTTGAGACCTTGCATGAAATTATTATGAGGTGATTGAAATGGATGTATTAGTTGATGCACTTGATGATCGACGAGTAGGTAGACATATTTTTTTGGAAATGGAATAGAATTATTTGGTTATGAAGCACTATTGGTGTTTTGACAGAATGGTCAACACTTTATTTTTACATGATTGCTTATGATGTATTATGATTTATCATGATGAAAGACATAATTCATAAGACTAGTTGATTTGTTGTGTGACTTTTATGATTTTTTTAATGCAATAGTAAATGGAAAGAAATAAATGCTATACTTGTGTTTGTATAATTTTTGTACTATGTATGTGTATTGGAAAGCTTATCTTCCGGTGAGGGTGCTAATGTGGAAGAAGTAAACAGGGAAGGGTAGAAAGGGATGTTTCTCTACCTACCAGTATTCATTCCTGGTGATAAAAAGATGCTTTGGCCAAAGCTTGTTCGCATATGTTTTCATAAATATGTTGCCCATGTTCCATCCCCCTGCCACATCCATGATTAGTTATACTTAGACATATATGGAAATTAGTTAGTTTCATGGTTGCACCATATACCCCCTGCCTTTTATTTGTTGAGCATTGCAGGGTTAGGAATTCTACGAGTAGTTAGAATCCCAAGGAAGTGTAAAGCTTTGTGGATAGAATAGACAAGCATCTGAGCCACACTCCCATCTTGAGATTTGCCAATGGGCGACTAACTGTCCAATGGCATAAGAGACAGGGACTTATAGAAGGACATATGTCCAATTACAATTAACTATCTTATTTCATGATTGACGCAAGAGAGGACAGGAGGGGCTAGAAATGGCACACCCTAACCAGATCCACCTTGCTCAATAACACATGGAAGAAATAACACATAAAAGTGAGAGAGAGAATGCAGGAAACTTTCATATATTATCTTCAAATTGATTCATACATGTCGGGTTGTAAGGCTTCCTGATTTCGGCTAGATATTAAAATCAAGTACATAAGTCCTCAAACATGCGAGGATCTGCCAACAATCTCTAAACTTCTATCCAAAAATTGACTCTCCAACTGCCTCCTAAAACTCTACCCAACAACTACATTTATACAAGAAGCTACCGAGCCAGGTCGGCCTTCAGATCTATAATCAAGGGAAGGGACGACCAGATCTAGGTCCACACACTTCCCAAGAATGGATACCAGCATTAAATCTGTGACCAATAATAAATGCACAAGTCATCCTCAACAAGAACTCAAAAGAAACCCATCAATAAACCAAGCCAACCGAGCGCCAGACAAGCATCACCGAGAGCCAGGGAAATTCACCAAGTGCCAAAGAGATAACCGACCAACACTGGTGAACAAAGGAAACCGAGCAACACTGAACCAACTCAGTCAAAGTAGGAACCAAGACACATAAACAAACTCAAATATGTTTTTGGTGACATAGGATTGCCAAGGACTCGAGATGCTCTTGCATCAGACACCTGGGCTTATTTGAAAATGATTCTCTGAATCATTCAGTAGGTATGATTCAAGCTACATCTAACTCAGCCTGTGAAATCCATGAACTATTTTCAATCAGTCTATTCCTCCACTAAACCAGATATTCCATATGTGTGTGTGAAAATTGTACCTAGCTGCAGACACAACACTTTAGTAAAACATTAGAGGTTAGCAAAATCAAAATCTGCAAGTAAATGAAATTAAGCTAACCATGTGATTTACTGCCTTCTAGTAGGTGTGAGTATGATGTTCTCAAATTGAAATCAAGATCAGTGACAATGCAACACCTAAACAAAGGATTTGGAATGCAAAAAGATGAATGAATGAAAAAATCTATGAATGCAGATTAATCTATTTTTTAGTATCTTTCTGTGCAATTAGGATGAAAAATTTGAATGAATCGAAATGATATGCAGATTATTCTAAGAATGATATGAATGAATGAATGCTATGATATAAAAACTATGCAAAATTATGACCAACAATGAAAGATCTCACAAATCGCCTGTTGGGAGTGCTTAATCCTTCAATCACAAATTCGCTAGAGTAATTGTGCAAATTCAAGGGTTGATCATTGTGAAGAGCTTAGCCTTGTTTTTATAGAAATCTAGGGCTTGAGGATGCATTGAGAAAAGCCATAAAGCACTCTTGATAAACTCAAGTTGATTTTTGAGTTAACAAGAAATTAGAGATAATTAACTCACATAATCATGCAAAAGCAATGTTTAACTCAAAATAGAGTTTAGATCAAATTTCAACTCACATGTGCATGTTGAGTTTAAATTTAAAATTAGTTGTTGATTTCCAGTTGACTGCTTTTCTGATTGTGCATGATTTAATTATAAATTAATTTAAAAATAAAGTGATTTATTCTCAACTTAACTGATTTTTGAATTAAAGCAATTGATTTATGGGTTAATCAATTATTAAATCAAACTTTTATTCAAAATTATATTATTAAATATTGACAATTGACATTAATTAATTAAATAAGAATTTAATCAATCAGTCATGAGATTTTTGATTTATTGTCAAAATTAAATAATACAATTTAGGAATGAATTGAATTAAATTTAATTAAATAATTAAGTGGCATAATTAAACTTAATTAATTAAATATTCAATTAATCAAATTTTAGGATAAATAAGATTTATCACCCAAATAATTATTAAATCAAAGATAATTAGGATAAATAGGGAATATTCAAGGAATATTCCTCCGATGCAGAATTAGGATAAAATCAATTTTTGATAGACTGATGTGCAAATGTGCCTTAGGTTAGGACTTTGATGTCGATTTCGATCAAATTGTTGATGTAAGAGGTTAATGAACCTATAGCCCATTTTTGGGGTATTACATTTTGCCCCTCTTTGAATTACTGTGCGAAGCGCAGTGGTTCAAAGATTAGTCTGTGTTTGATAAAGATGTATGAAACTAATTTGAAAGTTGAACCGATTCTGAGACATAAATTGATTGAAAGATTTGAGAATGTCAGGTCCTGATTGACCAAAGATAATGTTAACTATAGCAACAATGAACCGATGATTATGAAAAAAGTGTCAAAATGCCTGATTTTGAACCTTATGATTACAAAGAAGTGAGTGACCTGATTCCAGACCTGAATGTCTAGAGGAATTATATTGGTATCATATCTGAATCCTTCAGTTATGAAGAACTAAGGAAATAACACTAATGAACTGATGGTTACGAAAAGCTGATACAGTTTACAATATTGATTAGGATACTAGATTGATATGGATCTTGATGAATCTAATATGCCCTAAGCAACGAGGTCTTTTGATGAATCAAAAACTAGACGTGGTTGTTGTCTTGATTGCTGAGGAAATATTTGATTTACAGATTTGATTGATGTGCAATACCATGCCCCCTTCGGGGTGAAAATCAAAATCTGCCAAGAAAAGTCAGCGTTAAATAGTTTAGAAGCATGTTAATTGATTTGAGAAGTGGTTATACACATTCGAGAATGCATTCTGCATCATTTGGAGATCTTGGAGACCAAGTGACTAGGTTTGACCATGAGTTGACCATGGGTGACCAAGTTGAAATTTTGATAGTTTGATGTAAGATAATCAGTTAAGTTGAATTCTAGATTTCTATGATGATTGAAGGTCAAATATGCAAGCAGTTAGTCATCCTGGGTCTAAAAATTTGAAATCACGATTTTGACATAGTAAACGATCTTAGATTTTGACTTTGATCCCGAAAATGGGTTCAAAACGTTGAAATTAGCCAGGGGTGCTTTCTTGGTGATCAATTAAGAAGACCTTCGTGCGATACTCAGTCCTTATGATGTGTTTAGCATAGTTTTGAAGAATCGTTTGAGTGTCAAGTTGATTTAGGCAATCGTGAGATAAATGCAATCATGCAAAGTACAAAATGAGATGCAAACCTAAGACCTAGGACCTAGTCACTAATCATGTGTCGATTTGTTTTCATCATTGAACTTTTTAGTAGGTAGCGGGATAAATCAATACAACATCCACTAGTTATGAAACTATAGACATATGAATATTGATTTATACATGCAAGAATCAATACAATGCCCACTGGTTAGACAACCATGGACATATGAATATTGATTCCATCTTCGGAATGTCAAATTTAGATATAAGTACCAAGGCACAAATGTCAGGATGACCTAGATATCATGTCCATTTTGATATAGCAATTTGTATAAGCATCAGAACATAGATGTCGTGATGACCAGAATACACCTTGTGAAACAAACACATCAAGCAGTCAAGAGATCATTCTAAATCTAGTATGAATTACTCGTAGTGTCCCTTTATCATTCACATCCTTAGGTAAGATCACATTTCACAGTAAGAGTAAGAAATCACTCAAAAAGACAATAGTTAGATCAAAATTTCTTGAATTTCCTGGTATCAATGGTTGAGGTACTTATGGCCATCCAATACGAGATAGACACTTTTACAGACGAACACCATTTCAATCCAGAATTTCCAAAGTTGTTAGATTTTCACATACAAGTAGAAGACAAAGAAAAGATTTTGCCCCTAGTCATCACTCTCTAAATCTGATAAAAAGACATCATCGAAGAGCTCGAGGGAATAAAATATGCAGAAATCTCAATGTGAATAAGTAAGCATACAAGGAGATAAAAGCATGTGAAGCAAAGATTGTTTTTAGTTTGTGTTGATGTTTGATTGTGTTGTTGTAGATGCAAAATCCTTTCTAGAGAGGAGACTAACTGACTGACTCGGATGAAGCTTCAAAGGACTTTTGACTGGATATGAATCATTTGAGCTACTTGAGGACCGTAGGATATGACTTTGATTGCCCCCAATTTTGAACATTGATAGGATACAGACGTGTGAGCCGATTGGTGCACAAACCAACTTTATTGAAAACGGGAATGCAGAAACAAACTGGGAGATATGTACAAACTAAGACAAGACTAAAAGCTGGGAAAAGACCAAGATTGCACTGATAGATGGAGAGTTTTGAAGCAAGTAGCACCTGTTTGCTAGGTTTTCACCATCTTGGCAGAGATTCTATTTTTTCTACCAAGGCGCCTGTTTCTAGGTTTTTACCGAGGCACTTTCTTTTTCTCATTTTTTTTGTATTTTTCATCTTTTCAATTTTTTTGTACTTTTGATGTTTTTTTATTTTTTTGTGATACATCAAGGTGCCTATTTCCTAGGTTTTCACTAGGATGATCATTTTTTCAAGACTTTTTCTAATTTTTATGATTTTTTTGGGACATTTTTTAATACTGAATGCCTTAGGCATAGAATTTCTTCAGATGGAGAACGTTGATTGGTTCTTAGAGTTGTTCTCCTTTGGTCATTGAGAGCTGATAGGCACTAGAGCCAAAAGTAGCAGTGATAACAAAGGGACCCAACCAGTTGGGTTCAAACTTCCCCTTGCATTCTCTATGTGATTGATTTTTAGGATTCTCTCTCAAGACTAGATCGCCAACCTGAAATTATGTGTCTGACTTTCTTGTTGTAGCCTCTAGACATTCTTTTCTGATATACTCTGAGATGATCATATGCTGCTTGTCTACGCTCATCTAGTAGTTCAAGTTCTTGCAACCTAGACACTTTGTAGTCATCATTAGTTACTAGACCATGTATTCTGATTCTCAGTGATGGGATTTCAACCTTAATAGGTAGTACCGCTTCAGACCCATAAACTAAAGTGAATGGTGTAGCCCCAGTGGGTGTTTTGATACTTTTTTTGTAAACCCAGAGATCTAGATTGATCATGAGATGCCAGTCTCTTCCTATTTTATTAACTGTATGGTGCAGGATTTTCAATAGATTCTTGTTTGAAGCCTCTGCTTGTCCATTCCCTTGGGGATAGTAGATAGATGACCAATGTTGTGTAATCTTGAATTTTTAAAACAAGGAATCTAAGTCCTTATTCTTGAATTAGCCACCATTATCTGTGACTATTGAATGTGGAATTCCATACCGATATATGATGTAGTTCATAATGAACATTGAAATTTTTTTGCTGGTTGCTTGAGTCAAAGGAACCGCTTCTACCCATTTTGTGAAATAGTCTGTAGTTGTAATAATATGGGTATGCCCATTAGAAGAATGAGGATGGATGGATCCTATAAGATCAAATGCCCATTGATGAAAAGGCCATTATGTAGTAAAGAGAATTAAATCTATCCCTGGTGCATGAATTAAGTTACTATGTACTTGGGACTTTTGACAGTTCTTAGCAAACTTGATAGCCTCTTTTTCCATTTTAGGCCAATAGTACCCAACCCTAATAAGTTTTCGAGCTAGTGTTAAACCATTGGAATGTGATCCACAAATACCTTCATGGACTTCCTCTAATACATGTTGAGACTCTTCCCGTTCTAAACATCTAAGGAGTGTACCATCTAGACCTCGTTTGTATAGATCGTGACCAATGATGACATACTAGGATGCATTTCAGATAAGGTATCATTTCTCATGGTGGTTAAAGGTATCAGGAATGATTTGGTCTTGGAGAGAGGAGAAAAGGTTTTTGTATCGAGATGAATCATGACCAACAACATTGTAGATCATGCGGGTTTTATGGGAATCATAGGTAGGATAAGATAGTGCTTCCACCAAGAACTCATAGTGTAGCTCATGTTCGGGCTACTATAATAAAGTAGATAGCGTTGCCATAGCATCATCAACTTTGTTCTCCATTCTAGGAATTTGTTCAAAGGTGATAGATATGAAATATTTCTTTAGATCATCTTCCATTCTCTTGTACGGGACCAGCTTTCCATCTTTTGTTTGATACACATCATTGACTTGGTGTATTGCAAGTTGTGAGTCTCCATGAATGTGTAGTTCTATCACCCTCCACTCAATTGCTATCTTTATACCATTAAGGAGAGCTTCATATTCAAAAATATTGTTTGTACAAGGGAATTTTATTCTGAATGCTTTAGGGATTGAGTATCCTTGAGGAGTGATAAACAAAATACCTGCTCCTGATCCATTCTATGTATGGGAGCCATCAAAGAATAACTTCTACGATCTAGAAGATAGGTTCATGATAGAGGAATCTGGAAATTCTATTTGCATTGGTGTATCATCAAACAATGGTGCTTCAGCCAATTGATCAGCAATTACCTATCCTTTGATAGCTTTTCTTTCAACATATTCAATGTCAAACTCACTTAATAGCATTACCCATTTAGCTAATCTACCTATGAGAGCAGCTTTGCTTAGTAGGTACTTTAGTGGATCAATCTTAGCTACCAAATGTGTGGTATGAGCTAACATGTAGTGTCTCAGTTTTTGTGATGCAAAGATCACAACTAGACAAGATTTCTCAATCATTGAATAGTTCTTCTCATATGCTACCAATGTTCTACTAATATAGTATATAGCTCTTTCCTTCTTTTTCTCATCATGTTGTGCTAGTAATGCCCCCAGTGATGTATCTGTGGTGGAGACATATAAGATCAATGGCTTCCCTTGTATAGGAGGCATCAAAATAGGAGGATTTGATAGATATTTAGTGATATGGTTAAAGTTCTTTTCACATTCCTTGCTCCATGCAAAGGTCACACCTTTATGTAATATTTTTGTAAAAGGCTGTGATATGTCTGCAAGCTGTGATATGAAGTGTCTGATAGATTGTACTCTCCCTTGCAATGTTCTCATTTGACTAATATTCTTGGGAGGTTGCATCTCCATGATAGCTTTAACCTTAGCTAGATCAACTTCAATACCTTTCTTTGAAACAATGTATCCTAGGAGCTTTCCAGAAGTGACACCAAAAGAACACTTCTTAGGGTTCAGTCTAAGGCTAAACTTCTCCATCCGATCTAGTATTTTTCTCAAATCATTCAAATGTTCAAATCTTATCATAGATTTTGCTAAAGTATCATCAACATAATCCTCCATAGTTCAATGCATCATGTCATGAAAAATAGATGTCATAGCTCTCTAATATGTAGCACCAGCATTTTTAAGCCCAAATGGCATGACATTCCAACAAAAGGTAGCCCATGCACATGTGAAAGTAGTTTTCTCTTGATCCTCTGGAGAAATTTTTATTTGATTATATCCGGAGAAACCGTCCATTAAGAAATACATCTTGAAACCCGCAGTCATGTCCACTATCATATCAATGTTAGGTAGTGGAAAATCATCCTTAGGGCATGCTTTATTCACATTTCTGAAATCTTTGCACACTCTTATAGATTTATTTGGTTTGGAAATAGGTACAATATTTGAGATCCATTCAGCATAGTCAATAACATGGATGAATCTGGCTTTTAGTAGTTTCTCTAATTTAGCTTTGACCAAGAGTGCAACATGTGGATGCATCTTTCTCAATTTTTGCTTAGCAGGTTTGACCCTTGGAGCTATAGATACATGGTGCATTATAAGATCAGGATCCAACCCTGGCATATCTAAATATTTCCATGCAAAGTTGATCTTCTTTTCTGTTAGGAATGTAGTAAATTTTTGCTTTTCATCTTCTGATAAGGATTGTGCTACATGGATAAACTGTGGTTCTTCTATTGTTCCAAAGTTGATAGATTGAGTGGGCTCAATCAGTACTAGAGATTTGTCCTATAAATGACTCAGAAGGACATCAAATATCTCATCCTTAGGCACCTCGGAGAGGTTTTCACCTTCGGATATGTCTTTTATTTTTACTTTTGTAGGTGCTGAGACTGCCACAAAGTGGTTTTCACCCTCATAACTCCTTTTCTTTTTATTTTTACTCTTATTCTTTTGACTAAGATACTTGATGTCTAACTCCATCATGCTAATGCTCGGTTCACTAATGGAACTCCTCATAGGCTCAATTGCATTGAGGTAGCAAGCAAGGGCATAGTCATTTGTAAAGGTATAGATACCTTGGCTTGGATTTGTGGAAGTTTGTTCAAGAAGTTTGGGGTGTTGGATAGTCAAAGTGGTGAAAGATTGGGAAATAGTGTTTATGGATATGGATCTGTCATCATTAGTCCTAACCTGACTCTCGAGTTCGAAGGTGATATTACAACTCAAAATGTTTAATTCGTGAATAGGCTCAATGTCATTGTGGGAGTCCAATTTAGTCATAGGTGGATCAGACTTGTTAAGTTCATTATTTCTCTCTAGACTTACGTTGGGTTTAGGTGCATATTGGTGAACAACATCAATATGTTTTTTTGTGATAAGCTCATCTTCCTCAAGAATGACTCCCCATTCATAGTCATTTGATTCCTCATTTATGACTCTTGGAAATCTGAGAATGTGTGTAAAGTCAAGATGGATACCCCAAGAAGGGTTACCCTCATATTATAATTTGAATTTATACTCATGAGAATATGTCTCATAATAGCGGCCACCTTCTTCTTTGTCTTTGATTGCCTTCGAGATTAGCTGGTTCTTGTGGTGCAACTGTCTCTTGTTCTATAGTAGGTTCTTGTGTTTCTACTACATTGATTCTTTTTACTGGATCATCTTCAGCTTCAAGGAGGTCTTTTATTTCTTTAAGAAAGCATTCATAAGGAATGAGATCATCAGTAGTGTCTGAATCATCACTGTCAGATTGTTTTGTTTCTTCCTTTAGTTGAATTGTTGTGGATGGCTCAATCTATTCTAAGACATGTGGGGAGTTCTTGCTAAGATAGAAAGGCTTCTTCTTATATCCTAGACCTATTTTATTCTTATTGGTTCGACCATGGTGGTCAAGAGGTGATAGAAGACCCTTACCCTGTAGTTCTAGAGGCCCTTTTCCTGTATATCCTTGTGATCAATTTATCCCTTGGTCCATATGACTTCTGAGGAGTTTTTCTTGAAGTGGAGTCACATTTCTGGACTGACTAAGATTGAGACTCATCCTTGTATAACCATGAAAGCATAGCTTCTTCCTCCTCAAACTCTTGTTTAGATACTTGTTCTGTGACAAAGCTTCCATTGAATATGACCTGGGATTCTTTAGCTGTAGGTTTCACTTTGTCAGAAGGTTGTCCATAAGATTTTGGGGACAACAGGAGAGATGTGAGAGATAAAACAAGTTCCATTGTGTATTCTCCCATACCATTGTCTTTAATTTTGACTTCGTTAGCAATGTCTTCCATCTTGGATGTTGAAGCAATGTCTATCTGCTTAGTGGAAGATTCTCTATTATTAGGAACAAGTTTATCAACACTTTCTTTCAATGCATTGCAAGTTGTATATAGGTCTGCTGGAATCATCACCTCTACTCCTTCATAAGGAAATTTCACACATTGATGGTATGTGGATGGAATAGCTCTCATTCCATGTATCTAGGGTCTCCCTAGAAGTATGTTGTAAGCCAAAGGTAGATCAAGGACTTGACATATGGTGTCTCTGATAGCCAGTCCTATTTTGATAGGTAAGACAATAGTTCCTTTGGAGGATCTTTCTTGCTCATCATATGCTTTGATAGTTATCTTATTCTTAGGATCAATGGAAGTTTCAGATAATCCCAATTGTGTGATCAAGCTGTAAGAACAAATGTTGAGACCGGTGCCTCCATCTATCAACACACATTTGACACGATGGTTTTGGATTAAGACTTCAATGTGTAAAGGCTAGTTATGTGGATGACTCAAGGAGTTATCATCTTCTTCTGAAAAGGATATATACTATGGAGATGTTAGATGACCAACCATAGTCTGGAATCTATCTAAATCAAGGTTGTTAGGAACATTGGATCTGAGCAGAGCTTTGTCTAGAATGGCTCTATGAGCTAGAGATATCTGAAGCAACTCAAACATGGAGATTTTTGCATTTGCATGCTGGAGTTGTTGGACAATACTATATGATGTTGGCCTTGTGTCTTTAGGATTTTATGATTTAGAGGCAGCCTTCTATTTAGATGCAGATGAGAGATTGAAAGGCATCTAGGGACATTGGATGAATCTGGGATTTGTCCTTGTAGATGTGCCTGAGCTTGTGATCGAGTAACTGCATTTGCTGATTAATTTTCTCTACCTTTTCTTACAATTGTGATGACATTGCAACGCTTAAATAGGCTTGGTTCAACCATATTGATGATAGCATTATTTCCAGAGTAAGCATAATTGACTTTAGCACCTACATTAGGTTGAGAAGATGAATCTCCTTGACTATGCTTCGGAAATGGCTCCATGAATGTTGTATGATCATTATTGCTTTTATGATTATCAATTATGATTTCTCCATTATCAATTTTGTCTTGTATGATGTGTTTCAAGTGTATGCAGTTATTAGTCTTATGACCCTTATTACGATGGAAGTCACATAAATCATTCTCTCTCCACCATTTTGGTTTAGGTTCAAGATTAAAGACTTTTATCTCAGGCAAGGAGATGATGTTGTTAGCCAATAGAGTTTTCATGGCAGATTCCAAGGACTCTCCAAGAGGAGTAAACTTACATTTAGGATCTGTAGCCCAAAGTTTATAGTCAGATGGCTTCTTTTTAGATTTTGTTGCTTTAGCTTTGGAAGCTTTGATGGCTTGGGTGCCAATAGTGAGATTGAAAGTGGGTGCCTTAGATGGGGCACATATAGTATCAACAACGCCATCTATGACAACGCCTTTATTCTTGTTCCAATTTTTGTTCTTGTCTTTAGAATTAGATGCAGATTCATACTTTTCCTTGTGAAGTGATATGTCTCCTTTTTGTACAAGTACTTTCTCAAATTCGATTGCATTTTCTATCATTTTATCAAAGGATGTATGATTTTGCATTTGCAAATGGTAGTTGAGTTCTGGAACAAGATTGTTGATGAAAATTTCCAGCTTCTCAGTTTCTGGAATAGGTCGAGCATATAGAGAAAACTTCTTCCTCCGTCTTTTGAGAAAAGTTAGGAATGGTTCTCTTGAGTTCTATTTCAGATTGCAGATATCAATCATGGTGACTAGATGTTGAATATTGTAGGAGTATTGTTGATAGAATAGTTTGATTAACTCCTCAAAAGTTTTGATAGTAGGAGGCATTTTTTAGAACCAATGAATAGCTGACCCTCCCAGAGATCGAGGGAAAAGACGCATTAGGTATGTTGGTTCATGCATGAACTCCATAGATTGAGTACATAATTCTTTGACATGATCTTGAGGATCATAGTTTCCATTATATTTATCGTATTTAGGTATTTCCACTCACTTAGGGAATGGTGGCATGTACAAGTCTTTATCAAATGGAAAAGGGCATAGAGTTTCCATGGATAACTCTTTAGGTTCCTTTTCTTTTTTGAGTTTATTAAGTTTGACTTGCATGACATGCATCTATTTCATCATAGTGGTGATTGGAGTTTCTTCCTCATGCGTAATGATATCTTCAACATTAAAGCTGGGAGGAAGTTTAGCCCCTTGACGAGCTAACTCTAGGAAGTATGTTTCTCTGTCTTCCTTCAAGAAATGCCTCATCATTTTCTTGAAGTCATCATCATTTTGATATCGAGCAATTTCAGAAGGTGTGGGTTCTTGATCCACACCATGTTGCAAGTGATGTCCTTGAGACCTGTGGTTTGTCCCTCCTTGAGACATGTTAGGAGTTTTAGGACTCCCTTGGATAAATTGATGTGGAGTTTGTTGATCACCTCCGTGGATTGATGGAAGGGGGGGGGTATGTAACCGATTTTTAATCGAAGATTGCCAAGACCATCGTCTTCGTAAAGACCTGAATTGTAGAGTTTCTCAAAGGTTGGACCCACATGAGTAGACAAAGGTAAGGTATTAGGTGCTTCTCCAGATTTCTTGTGTGAGGAAGCTCTAGTTTCCACCATTAACCTTGGGTGAAGCAAGAGAGAAAGATGAAGACAACTAAAGAATGACTTGATTCAAGAAGATCGAATGATGCAACCTTGTCAAGATTGAGTTGATTGAAGATTAGATTGGACATAAATGAAGGATATTATGCCCTAGTAGTATGGGTAGATGCCCAAAAGATGGCAGACATGAGCTCACAACACTTAGCCATTTTTGTATGAAGACTGAATTTGAAGATAATTTTGACAAGGTTTTGACACAAGATGAAAAAGAATCAAATCTATAAATTAGAAGGCTAAATTAGACTTAAGAGACCACCTTAGGAAAATGAATGGAATTCTTTCTAGTTTCTGCTCTGTTCCTGACACAGGGAATATTTTGATAGAATCTGGAAATAGGCTGCAGAACTAGATTCCTGACAAATTTGACAAGTTTCTGACAAATTTTAAAAATTTTTGATACGAGTTTCTCTAGACTCATATGAGTCTGGGTAAGCTCTGGCACGATAATTGACAAAACTCGTACGACAATTGACACCAGGGTTTCATTTTCTTGACTTTTTCTGACAAAGCTCATACGACAATGTATAGGCTCCCGTACGACAATTCGGGGGTTTTGAAATGAATTTTGGAAAAACTCGTATGACTTTCTGATCTTGTGGAATGACTTTTGACTCTAGAAAGGAATTTTGCTTCAGATTTTGCAATTTTTAGGTTTTCAATTTCAGATTGTTGGCAAAGTTTTCTGTCCAGTTTTGAAGATTTGTATAATAGTTCATCTTAAGTAACCAAGTAGATATCAAGCACACAAAAAAAAAGCAAGGGAAGCAAGCAATCCTCTAAAAATAATGAACAAGGGCAAAAGCAACCTTACACATGAACAAGCAATAGTGACTTGATGTGCTAATCCCTAGGAGTGCTATTTGTGTATGTTCTCAAAAGTTTTTCAATAATGCACATAGTCCTAGAAAATGAAAATTTGGCCTTGCTAGGGTTTGTAGTAATGGTCTGACTCTGCAACTTTTATGATCTCAAGAGGGTGAACTCCAATCCAGGTGCACCAAGGTTTTGACATAGTTCAAGAATTTAATCAATCAGGAGCTGCTAGGGAGATCTGACAGCCCAACAAGAGACCACACCTATGAAGATTTCCTCCATAAGGACATTTATATAGCGACTATTGCTACCATAATGAAAATGGCTATTATGGCTTGAGGTTCCATTGATGTGGTTGACCCAATTAAGGGAATGTCCACTATGGTTAACCCTCTCTAAAGGTGACTCACAAAAGATACCACAGGGGGACTAGATCGGATTCAAGGATCTGGGTTTCTGGTACTATCCAAAAAGGAAGTAGAGCATAATCCCCTAGCCTCTTCACTTCACCAAAATAAAGCAGACAGATTAATCTAACATGCTAAGATTGAAATTATCTCACCAAGATCTATGATGTCAATGACTTATGCTCTATCAATCTCTCCAGAGAGAGAATGTATCGATCAAAAGCTGAAGACTCAAAAACCCAGTAGAACGCAAGACAATCTCAATATCCTCCCTACCTACAAGGGGATCCTTCGTCAAGAAGAGCTTTGCATGTGTGAACAAGTGAAAGAATCCCACTCTCTCAAGATCATCCATAAATAGTGTTCATAGGGCCTATTTACTATGTGTAACATATGTGCAGAAAGCAAATCTATGTTCATTTTATAGCCCAAAGACTAAAGTCTGTGATATGAAAGCAAGAAAAGTCACACAAGCTTGACACAAGAGAGTTCATTTTAAATGTCCAAATCGAAGTGTTATTAGTTGTAGAGGAATACCTGAATTCCTCACAACACACTTAGTAGATTTTACCTATTTTAGCAATTTAGTTGCACTTTCCCAATTAGAATAAGGAAATATCAATTAGAAACAATAGAGTTCAATTGTTAGGGTTAGCCGTTAGTCCAAATCTAAAAATCAAATCTGATAAACTACTTAAAAATCTGAAATGACAATTGAATCCTGGTATCAAAACTCATACGACAATGGGTTACCTCTCATACGATAATCAAAATCTCATACGATGGTGGGTCACCTCTAGCATGACTTTCAAAAAACTTGTACGACAATGGGTATACTATCATACAACAAAGAAGCCTTCAAACAATAATATGTAGTTGCTGGTATGAGCCTCAAAAATGTCGAATGTCATACGACACTCAAAAGGGTCCTGGCACGAGTTTCTGACAAAACTCGTATGAAAATTGTATGGACAGAGAATAAAGTTGCAGAATTGATCAGAAAATGACAGAAAATAGATAGAAATTGATAGAAAAGAAATGGAAACCTATTTCAGGGCCCCATGGTGGGCACTAGAAATGTGTGTGTGAAAATTGTACCTAGCTGTGGACACAACACTTCAGTAAAACATTAGAGGTTAGCAAAATCAAAATCTGCAAGTAAATTAAACTAAGCTAACCAGGTGATTTACTACCTTCTAGTAGGTGTGAGTATGATGTTCTCAGATTGGAATCGAGATCAGTGACAATGCAACACCTAAACGAACGATTTGGACTGCAAAAAGATGAATGAATGAAAAACTGTATGAATGCAGATTAATCTATTTTTTTTTATATTTTTCTATGCAATTAGGATGAAAAATATGAATGAATATAATCTAGAATGAATCGAAATGATATGCAGATTATTCTAAGAATGATATGAATGAATAAATGCTATGATATAAAAACTATGCAAAACTATGACCAACAATGAAAGATCTCACAAATCGCCTATCACAAGTTCTTAATCCTTCAATCACAAATTCGCTAGAGTAATTGTGCAAATTCGAGGGTTGATCATTGTGAAGACCTAAGCCTTGTTTTTATAGAAATCTAGGGCTTGAGGATGCATTGAGAAAAGCCATAAAGCACTCTTGATAAACTCAAGTTGATTTTTGAGTTAACAAGAAATCAGAGATAATTAACTCACAAAATCATGCAAAAGCAGTGTTTAACTCAAAATAGAGTTTAGATCAAATTTCAACTCACATGTGCATGTTGAGTTTAAATTTAAAATTAGCTGTTGATTTCCAGTTGACTGCTTTTCTAATTGTGCATGATTTAATTATAAATTAATTTAAAAATAAAGTGATTTATTCTCAACTTAACTGATTTTTGAATTAAAACAATTGATTTATGGGTTAATCAATTATTAAATCAAACTTTTATTCAAAATTATATTATTAAATATTGACAATTGACATTAATTAATTAAATAAGAATTTGATCAATCAGTCATGAGATTTTTTATTTATTGTCAAAATTAAATAATACAATTTAGGAATGAATTGAATTAAATAATTAAGTGGCCGAATTAAACTTAATTAATTAAATATTCAGAATATTCAATTAATCAAATTTTAGGATAAATAAGATTTATCGCCCAAATAATTATTAAATCAAAGATAATTAGGATAAATAGGGAATATTGAAGGAATATTCCTCCGATGGACAATTAGAATAAAATCAATTTTTGATAGACTAATGTGCAAATGTGCCTTAGGTTAGGACTTTGATGTCGATTTCGATCAAATTGTTGATGTAAGAGGTTAATGAACCTATAGCCCATTTTTGGGGTATTACACCATATACTGTCTTCCTCTTGTACTTCTGCCAATTCTTTGCTCCAAAATCTTTTCAACTTCTTCTGTCTGCTTCTTAGGATAATCATTTTGCATTGTCATTTCTTCATCTGACTCATGATACTCATACAAATCAGCAATGTTGAAAGTAGGTGATATATCCATATCATCAGGTAACTCAATCTCATATGCGTTTCCACTGTCAAATTTGCTCAAAATCTTGCAAGGGCCAAACTTCTTCATTTTCAGCTTCCCATATGTTCCAACAGGAAATCGACCTTTCTTCAAATGAACCATCACTTCATCATCAACATCAAAAGTCTTATGTCTCCTTGATTTATCAACTTTGTCTTTGTATTTCTGATTACTCTTTTCCAACTTGATTTTCACATCTTCATGCAATGTCTTTATGTACTCAACAAATTTTACTCCTTCAACACTCCTCTTTCTTTCATCAGCAATGTCTCTCAAATTAGATATACCTCTCGGTTGTATGCCATTTACAATCTCAAAAGGTGTTCTTCCAGTACTCCTATTCACTGAATTATTGTATGCAAACTCTTCTTGTGCCAACACAGAATCCCAATTACTCAGTGTGTCTCCAACTAAACATCTCAAAAGATTTTCCAAACTTCTGTTCACAACTTTTGTCTGTCCATCGGTTTGTGGGTGAAATGTAGAACTATATTTCAACTCAGTACCAAACTTTCTCCAAAGAGTCTTTCAAAAGTATCCAACAAATTTATTGTCTCGATCAGAGATAATACTCCTCGGTAATCCATGCAATCTGACAATTTCCTTAAAGAAAAGATCTTCTACATGTACTGCATCTGATGTCTTTCTACAAGGTATAAAATGTGCCATCTTAGAAAATCTATCCACAACAACAAATATAGAATCATTACCTCTTACTGTCTTCGGTAAGCCAAGAATAAAATCCATACTGATACCAATCCAAGGTTTCTCAGGTACAACAATCAGTGTATACAATCCAGCATTTTGACTTACTCCTTTTGCAACTTGACAAATTCCATAACTTTTCACAAATTTCTAAACATCTTTATACAAATGTGGCCAAAAGTACTTCTCCTTAAGCAAATTCAATGTCTTATCAATACCAAAATGTCTAGCCAAACCACTAGTATGTTTCTCCTTTATCAAATTAGTTCTCATTTGTCCTCTTGGTATACACAACTGAATACCTTTAAACAACATACCTTCTTGAATGAAATATTCTTCCCATTTTGTACTCAATTGATCTTGAATAGGTGCTCTGCACTTTCTCCATGACTCAGAAAAATTAGGATTAGTCTCATACAAATCTCTCATCTCATCAAAACCAAGAACTTCAATTTTTATCTCGGTCATCAAAGATCTTCTTGTACTCAATGCATCAACAACTCGGTTAGTGACTCCACTCTTATGCTTTATCACAAATGTATAACTCTACAAATACTCAACCCATTTCATATGTCTCTGATTCAACTTATTCTGACTACCCAAGTATTGTAAAGCCTTATGATCAATATATAACACAAATTCACTTGGCATCAAATAATGTCTCCATTTCTTTAGTGCTTGAACAATAGCATAGAATTATTGATCATACACAGAATATTTTCTTCTTGTATCATTTAACTTTTCACTAAAGAAAGCAACAGGTTTACCTTCTTGACTCAACACAACTCCAACTGCACTTCCACTTGCATCACTTTCCACTTGAAATACCTTATTGAAATTAGGAAATGCCAAAACAGGCAATTCAGCAACCTTTTGCTTCAAAGTCTCAAAACTTTTATCAGCTTCATGTGTCCACTTAAATTCTCTTTTGTCTCCCCTCATTGTCTCATTCATAGCATTACAAATTGAACTAAAATTCCTTATGAAATTTTGGTAAAAAATTACCAAACCATGAAATGATCTTACCTCACTAGCATTCATAGGTTTAGGCCAATTCAGAATAGCTTCAACCTTTTCAAGATCCATTTTCAAACCATCAGCTGAAATCACAAATCCCAAATACACAATCTCTTCTTTCATGAATGAACACTTCTTCAAATTTATCAGCAACTTTTCTTCTTTCAATCTCTGCAAAACTTGTCTAACATGCAACAAATGTTCTTCTCTAGTCTTACTAAATATCAGAATATCATCAAGATATACAATCACAAATTTCTTCAAAACTCCATTCATCAATCTCATAAAAGTACTCAGTGCATTAGTTAAACCAAAAGGCATAACCAACCACTCATACAAATCTTCTTTTGTCTTGAAAGAAGTCTTCCATTCATCACCTTCTTTGATTTTGATCTAATGATACCCACTTTTCAAATCAATTTTGGTAAAATACTTTGCTCGAGTCAAACTATCCATTATATCATCCATTCTTGGTATAGGAAACCTATACTTCACTACTTTCTTATTGATTGCTCTGGAATCAGTACACATTTTCCATTCTCCATTCTTCTTAGGTGCCAATACAACAGGTACTACACAAGGACTCAAACTTTCTCTGATCAATCCTTTCTCCAACAATTCTTGTATCTGTCAGTTCAATTCCTGATTCTCAATAGGTGTTAATCGATGAGGTGCCTTATTCGGTAAACTAGCTCCAGGGATAAGATGCATGCAATGATCAATGCTTCTCTTCGGTGGAAAACCATCAGGTACATTATTAGAAATGATATCACTGTAATAGGTGAGTAACTTATCAATCTCCTCAGGAACACTATCCTCTATTTTCTTACTCGGTTTGTTAGGAATCACAACAAAACATACATCATTCTTCTTCAAATCCTTAACAAACTTTCTTCCTTCCATTAAGAAAACTTTCATAGATGTGCAAACATTACTAACAGGTTCTTCAATCAAAGGCAACAAAATTTATCTTCTCCCATAAGCCCAAATAGTATATTTATGCAATCTCCCATCATATATAGCATGTCTATCATATTGCCAAGGTCTACCCAACAAAATATGATAACAATCCATAGGCATGATATCACATAACACCTTATCATAGTATTTTCCAATTTTCAAATTCACATAGCATTGTTCACTTACCAAGAGTGTATGCTCATCCTTGATCCATGAAATCTGATAGGGCTTCGGATGTTCCAACCTCTTCAACTATAACTTTGTGACCATTTCCTTAGATGCCAGATTCTTTGAGCTACCACTGTCAATAATTACTTTCCAAACTTTATCAGAAACTCTACATCTGGTCCTGAACAAACATTTCCTTACTAGATCTTCCTTTTTACCTTCATTCCACAATGCTCTCCTTATCATCAAGTTATTTTATTTCTCAGGTTCATTCGGTGACTCTTCTTGCACCAAAGCATTCCTGCTGCTACTGACCTTCTTACTAGCATGTGTACACTCAAATGATCTATGTCCTTCTCCACAATTGTAATAAGTTCCTCGGAAAGCACCTCTATTATAACCACCTTGGTAGTTATTGCCTCTGCCTCTAGATGAACTTTCACCTTTCCACTCGGTCTTGCCTTTATCCAAATTTTCCTTTTTAGGTTCAAATCTAGTGTTTTCACCACAAGATCTACCTCTTCCTCTAGGAAATCTACCACCTCTACCTCTTTGTCTTTGCTCATATCTCTTATTCAATTTCTCCTCACCTTTTAATGCAAATTGATAAGCCTCTTCAATGTTCTCTAATTTGACCAAACTGATTTCTTCTTGGATGGAAACTCTCAAACCATTCAGGTATCTAGCAATCCTTTCCACATCATCTCCATCATGTCCAGATCTGATATCTAATCTATAGAATTCCTCAGTATATTCTTTTACCAAGCTATCTTTCTTCCTCAAACTTTGCATTCGCCTAACTAGGTTAATCTGATAATCACAAGGTAAGAACTTTCCTTTCAACTTATTCACCATTTTATTCCATACCTTGATTTTATCTTTGCCTTTCCTCTTTCTGTCCAGCTACAGATGTTCTCACCATAAGGATGCATGACTTTTCAACTTTGTGCTTGCAATTTTTACCTTCTTTTCCTTAGGTACATTTTCATACTCAAAGTACTTTTCAATCTTTGTGATCCAATCCACCGATTCATCAGAATCTAAGTTTCCACCTTACTCAAGAGGATTAAAATGTGGTGTAGACTTCAAACTTGTCAAAGCCTTCAAGAATATTTCCTCACCCTGATCCATTACAGGTGCAGGTTCTACATCACCTTGTTCTACCTCAATTTTATCATCACTAACATCTTCAAGATATCTACCTCTTCTCTAGGTTGTTTCAACAACTTCAAGTCTAGCAGAAAGTTGTCTCAACATGTCTGCCAATCCTAGATCCACATCTCACCTCCCACGAACCATCTTGAAAACCCTTTGTAATTGCAGGTCAGATCACAATCTACTACCCCACAACAATTCAACTAGGGCTTCACAAGAAGGATCCTTCAAACCTAGATCCAAATCTCACCTCGCTCTAATACCACCTGATGTAAGAGAGGACGGGAGGGGCTAGAAATGGTACACCCTAATCAGATCCACCTTGCTCAACAACACGCAGAAGCAATAACACACAAAAGTGAGAGAGAGAATGCATGAAA
The DNA here is from genome assembly GCA_027943335.1 of Chamaecyparis obtusa. NCBI lineage: Eukaryota > Viridiplantae > Streptophyta > Pinopsida > Cupressales > Cupressaceae > Chamaecyparis > Chamaecyparis obtusa. The sequence continues at coordinate 1,676,425 of BSBK01001994.1, forward strand.
CTTTCATATATTATCTTCAAATTGATTCATACATGCCGGGCTGTAAGGCCTTCCCAATTTTAGCCAGATATTACAATCAAGTATAGAAGTCCTCAAACATGCAAGGATCTACCAAAAATCTCTAAACTTATATCCAAAAACTAACTCTCCAATTGCCTCCTAAAACTCTACCCAACAACTACATTTATACAAGAAGCTATCGAGCCAGGTTAGCCTTCAGATCCACAATCAACAAAAGGGATGACCAGATCTAGGTCCACACACTTCCCAATAATGGATATGAGCATTAAATCCATGACCCATAATAAATGCACAAGTCAGCCTCAACAAGAACTCAAAAGAAACCCATCGGTAAGCCAAGCTAACCAAGCACCAGACAAGCATCACCGAGCACCAAGGAAATTCACCGAGTGCCAAAGAGGTAACCGACCAACATCGGCAAACAAAGGAAACTAAGCAACACTGAACCAACTCGGTCAAAGTAGGAACCAAGCAACACAAACAAACTCAAATATGTTTTTGGTGACACGGGATTGGCAAGGACCCGAGATGCTCTTGCATCAATGATTGACCTTTATGGTTATGTTTTTGGATGCATTGGTATAGATGTATAACACACATTGATGTGTTGATTTTATATGGTGATAAATTATTTTGATTAATTAAGATGTTTATACTTAGATGAAGCACACTAGCATTATATTAATGGAAATGTGAATATTTATTCATATTAAGATATAAGACTTGTAGGACTTATCTTATATTACAAATAATTAATTTTTTTTTTGAAATATTGTTGTGACAAGATGGATATGAGGACCTAGGTCACATAAATGGAAAAATGGATCCACAAACCTTTTTAGGTGATTTGCGAAATAGACAGATGACTTTCTCACCTAGTAAGTACCTGATGTTAGATCATACATATGATTTATTTATTTACTTTGATCAAGTTAAGGTTTAGAACTTATTAGTTGAACATTTGTAGTATTCCAATGGTTATCTTTATTTTGGAATATTTACCATTGGAAATTTTCTTCCATGAAGAATTGTAATTGATTGAACTAAAAATATTGTCAGTGTGTACATATAAGTATGACATGAATATGATAAGAATTATTAAATCCCTTGATCAATTCAGTATGATGCCAAGGTATGGTAAGAAGCACAGGTACATGTGTGCTCTTTTGTAAATCAAAGGTATTATGCAGATTTATGTTTAAAAGAATTAGGATGAAGGAATGATTGCTTGGCCAAATACTGGTATTAGAAACCCATGGCAATGGACTGCCTATTTAAGGATTGGACACCCTAAATGGTTGCTAAATGGATTATTTGGTCTCATTTAATTATCGACGAGGGACGTAAACTTGGAATGACATTCATAAAGTATATGCTTCAAACTCTCTCAATCTTATGACTATTCTACAAAATTCAAGTACTTTGAGCTTTAGGAAATCGATGCTAAAACTAGTAAATGAGTTACTCTAGAAAAGCAAGTAATTACGGGTAGGAGTTACTCTAACCGCCTATGCTGCAGGAACAATCTACTAGTTCTGTTACCAGTGGCTGCAGGAACAACAGAGTTCTACTTCACTTTTAAACAAGCATGAAAATAAATTCTACTCTAACAGAGTAATTCACTCACCAAGTGGGCCCCCTTGGATGAGTGAATGGAAAATGCGATCAAGATAAAAGTTTTAAACTCAAACTGTGCATTCTATTCATTCATAGAAAATGAGTACACTTGATTGAAAGTAAAACAGTATCACAAGAACAATAGTTCTATTCTGCAATTCGACTAACTCCAAAGAGTTACAATAGTCTCTTATTTGAAGGAAAACTACAACTACCTCCTAAATCTAAGATCACTCCATAAATGAGGATCGTTATAGATTCATAAAGTTTCAGAATAGAAATAACATTAATCAGGAATAAATCCTCCCAGAATATAGCATGTTGAGGGTACTAAATCTATGCGCTGCGTGCAACTGGAAATGGTATTTGACTTGCCCTACTTGCGAAGATCTTGCAACAACGGTTCACTTTGACTTATTTCAGCACCACAATGTTGATCCTTGAATGCCCATGATAAATACCTATAAAATAATTAATGCACACACAACCCTCCATCCATATATATCCTCATCATTAATATTAGGAAGAAAGTGCAAAGTTCTAATTAATACTCTTGCAAGGCCTATGGCTACAGGAAGGAAACTATCCAAAAGCATAGCATAGGCAAAGGGAACATTTATTAGCATATATAACTACTACATTATATCATTTATGTCCATTAATTCAAGAAAATATATCATGTCTTTAAACCATCCACATTTCTACTTCATGTCTTCACATATATAAAACATATATATAAAAACCATAAGTTCATGTCTGCTTCCAAATAAAATCTTAAAAAGAACTTAGAAAGATGGCCTTTTTAGAGGTCCATCATCCCCCCAACTACTTTATTGTTGGTCCCCAACAACCATGAAGTTCTAGATTCTGGCTCGTAGTCTCAAATCACTGGCTGTCTTCTCTCCAGGCTCATCATCAACATAATTGAAATACCCATGATTCTCCTTGATTCTTTCTCATCACCAAAATTTTGTAGCCATATCATGATCTGCAACACTATCATTCATTTCCAACAGTGGTTGCAGGAGTACAAGAGGTTGAAACCTTAATGGAAACCAATAATTAAGCATAGTCCTTCCCAATATGATATACTATGGAATTCTTTTGGTAGCAAGGGTTAGATTTTGCGGAGAGTGGGGTTCCCTAGCCTTCAGATCATGTAACATTCTTATCCATCTCTACCTAGAAGCACTGATTATTGCTGCAATATCATGAGCTAAATGTTTATCCCAATTTGTATAAGCTTTCTCTCTTACTCCATACACTTTATTAGCTCCACTCAGGTTTACTGTAATAGAAAGCCATTCAAGAAATGTTTTCTTGGAATGTTGAACCTCAGGCCTCATAATCAAGGGAGTTATCATCTCATTATTCCTATAAGGTAAAGCTTGATGCTCCCTACTTATCTCATTCTACATCTAGGAAATAATTGCTCTTGATTGAACATCTCCTACATAAAGGAGTGAATTCCAATCCCTATCATCTGGCATAGCCAAGTTATATAAATATAATTCACAAGTACAATAAGTTCTTTAGGGACATTGGAGCTAACTAAAATGCATCATAGAACTCATGAGGTGTTGAAATAGAGGGATTGAGACCTTCCACAATTCTTGTCAATTTAAAATTAATGAACTATTCCTTAAGGAACAAAGCATACACTAGAGACGGTGACCTACATGCCATGAGTTCTACAATCAACTCTGTTATTTGATCAATCCTTCTCTTCAAAACCTCAACCTAATCTGATTTATATTCTAATTGATGGAATTGCTCATCAATAATATGTATCAAGTTTTCCTTCTCTATTTTCCATTGTGTTCTTTCCCACAACAACTGTTGATATAAATTTAACCTTGCAGTTAGGGGTGTAGACAAGTCAGGAGGTGGCAAGGGTTCCTGATTGAGAATATTAGTCCATCCAGTTGCCAGGTGAGGGGTTTTTACTGTGTTTTCTGATGTGGAGGATTCTCCTTTCCATACAATAAGGGTTGTTACTACATTTCCCTTCTCACTAGATTCAGTGGTTTCCCTAGCCAGTGTATCTAACCCATCTTGATTAAGTTTCTCTAAACCTCTTCAACAATATCCTTACCAAATTCAGGGTACTCTTTAGAAGGGGAATCTTTTGAATAATCTGGAATATCTTACCTAGCATAGTTGTCTACAAATTCCTCAGCCTCATCAGAATTTTCATTGCTATCAATGAGTATATAGTTAACTAGGGTTAACTTTTGCTTCTAGATTTTTCTTGTTGAACACAAGATCCCCGACTACATTTTATTGAAACATTTCCTCAGAAGAGAATCTCTGCAAAGATTTAGAGGATTCTAGGTTAACAGTTGGAACAAGAGACTCATCATCCATGTTGTTTGTAGAAAGCCTTACACTTCTTCTTATGGGGATTGTAAAAGAGCACAGAGGATTCTTATGTTTCCTCTTGCCAGTAGACATTTCCTCCATAGCTGCTACAGGAGGTTCTTATGGGGTTTCTTCCTCATGCGAGGGCAAGGGTTCATCAGCTTCATCATTATCATTCTTGTTACTAGGTTGTTGCTTTAGAATTTCCTCTTCTGGGGTTTTAGGGACATCAACAATTTCCTTATTTTTATTTCTCTTTCTTCTATAAGTGGAAGCACCAACATTACAAGTTCTCTTCCTGGATGATTTAGGAGTGGATGGGGAAGCTTCAGGAACATTTTCTATACTTTGGATTACTTTACGAACCCCAGTGGTCATATTTTCTCTTCTCCCAATACCTTGGCCTCTAAGGCTGACCATCCTAGGTTTTATTTCATCCTTTTTTAGAAATCCATCCCAAGTCCCAATCAATTGCTTATTTAATTCCCTTTCTACAACTAATTTTATCAAGCAATAATATGAAATAGATTGATCTTTTCCCGACTGTACTAAGGAATCTTGCTTTTTCACTATATTAAATAGGAAGTTGGGTAAATTTACCGGTCTATTATCGTGTCGAAGATGGCTCAGGATTTTGAAATGCATACCATGAAAATACTTGTAGCTCCCTTCATAGGTAAATTACTGAATGATGAATGTAGTTGGCTGGATAAAGTCCAAGGGTAATACACCCCAGAAGTACCTTGCTTCTTATCAATATCTAACCAGGGGTCACCATGCAAGGTGAACTAAGCCCTAGCCAAACTCAAGTCAAGGTCCTTAGTCCATTGCTCGCCTTCTTGTGGCAAACTGATCACTTCTGCTACAATATCCTCTATGAATTCAATTCTTAATCCTTTAACCACCGCAAACCCATCCTTCAAAGTGCTTAGAAACTGTAGAGCAACTTCTTCATTGAAATCTTTGAGACTCAAGTAGTAGTCCAACCAACCTTTCCTTCTAAACATCTCACAGTTAGACGCATCACCCAGAAAAACTTTGTGATCAACTGGCTCATGCCTCTAGAGATCTCCACCCATTGTTATGAACATAAAAGTTTTGCAGAATTTTTTTGTTTTCATAGAAGCACAACAATGGAAAATAAAGATTCAAAGTATTACGGACTCAAGATGTTGCAGACAAAAAAGGCGGCGTACAAAATGTTATTTACTACAAGTAATTAAAAGCATTTAATGCATGAAATCTAATGATATTCTCGCTTGTTTTAATGCATCAAATCTCTTAACATTTTTGCTTGTGTCAAGGCTTGCCACCCCGAACACATCACAAAAATATCATTAGAAGTTAAACTTCAGCTTTTAATATCTTTAATTCCTTACAGGCATGATGATGCAATCACGGAATCATAGATTGATTAATGCATGACGACAGTCATCTCAAAAAGACAAGAAATTTGAATTTACATGCTAATTTGAAGTTTTGAAAAATAATAGAATATTCCCCTCCCCCAAATAAGTTAAAGGCATGGGTCCCACCAAGCCAGGATGTGCAAGAGTAAAAAATAAAAACAACACGCATTCCTAATAAATAATGAATAAAATAAAATATGTACGAAGGTATGTGGCACGAACTTGGCAAGTGTTGCAGGAAGAGTGTTATGAAAAGGTAACCTGCATTGATGGAGTGATGCGATGGGATAGAAAGTGGTTGAGAGGGAAGGTGAGGTGGGGTTTATTATGGAGAAATAATTTCACACAATGTGAAATTCTTATTATGGAGTCCTTGATGGGAATCAAGGATTTGGGGAAAGTTGGGTAGGAGACCCAGTCGCTTCTGTTGTAGGAGTGAGGTTGTCATCGCTTTGCTGGAACTATTGCAGGAAGTCCTCATGACTGATTGGTTTGATGTAGATCTTGAGTCTATATCCATTGACAAGTAGTTTGAACCGCATAGGATCAATGGTAGATAGCTTAACTTCTCCATTATTGAATAGTGAGACTATTTCATAGGGCCCGAGCCACCATGTCTAAAATTTTCCTAGTGTGTGCTGGTATTGTGAGTCATATGACAATGCCCAATCACCAACTAAAAATTTATTTTCTTTGATGAATTTGTTGTGCCACTTTTTTCGTTGTTGTTGGATCAATTCAGTGTTGTGGAGTGCATATTTCCTATATTCATCCAATCCATTCAATTGTAATAACTGCTCCTCTTATGCTCTGGTAAGGTCAATGTCTAGTTCCAAGGTTGTTTTGAGAGTCTTATGTTGGAATTCAATAGGCATGGATGTAGATTTTCCATACACCAGCTCAAAAGGGGTAAACCCAGTTGTTGTTTTCCATGTTGTACGATATGCCCAAATGGATTCAGGAAGGTAGGTAGCCTAGTCTTTCTTGTGAACAACAACTGTCTTGGTTAGAATGGCTTCTATCTCCCAGTTTCTTATCTCTACTTGGACATTGGCCTGAGGATGATATGGTGAAGATTTACCATGTCTCACCATGTATCCATGCATCAATTCTGAGATGAGATTGGAGTTAAACTGGGCACCTTGATCAGTGACTATCTCCTGAGGTACTCCAAATCTGGTGAAGATATATTCATAGAGAAATTTAGCCACGTTGTGATCCTTGGCATGCCTCATGGCTTTAGCTTTGACCCATTTTGTGGCATAGTCAATACATACTAAGATGTATGATTTACCATGAGAAGATGGCTCAATGGGTCCCACAAAATTGATACCCCATTTGTCAAATGGTGTCACCACCACCTAAGGCTGCAAGGGCATTTCATCTGACTTTGTTGGGTGCCCCATGTGCTGGCATCTATCACAGTGTCTTGTATGTTTTGTTGTATCCTTATGTAAAGTAGGCCAATAGTATCTTATTGTCAAAATTTTGTATGATGTCCTCTTTTCTGCAAAATGGCCTCCACACAACTCATCATGAAATGCCCGTAGAATGTCATAAGTCTCATCCTCTCGAACACATCTTCTAGTGACCTGGCTAGGACCTGTGTAGAACATAAAGCCTAAGATCAATGAGAAGTTAAAAATTTTCTCAACCAGAAGTCGACATTCTTTAGGCGAGAAATGAGGCGGTGTCCTTCCTATGGCAAGGTAGTTTGCTATGTTTGCATACCATGGATTGAAAGAATCAATAGAAAATAGGTGCTCATTAGAAAAGCTGTCATCAATTATTGCAGGATCATCTAGTACTTGCAATCTAGATAAGAAATTAGCCACCACATTTTCCTTGCCTGGTTTATCAATGATCTTTACATCAATTTCATGCATTATGAGTAACCATCATGCTAATCTATCAATGATGGCAGACTTGTTCATCAAGTATTTGATGGCTAAATGATCTGTATATACAAATACTTCATAGCTAGTGATGTAGTGCCTAAATTTGTTGAGAGCATAGACAACTGCTAGCAGTTCTTTTTCAGTGAAAGTATAGTTTAGTTCAACACCTTACAAGTTTTTACTAATATAATAAATAACATGCTCAACTATAGATTCCTTTTGTCCTAAGATTGCTCCAATGGCATAGTCAGATGCATCGGTGTGAATGTGAAATGGAAACTTCCAATCAGGTCCTCTGAGAATAGGTGTTTTTGTCAAAACATCTTTCAATTGTTGAAATGACAATTCACAGTCATTTGTCCATTCAAACTCTACTTCCTTCTTCAACAGGTTGTATAAAGGTGCTACAATTTGGCTAAAGTCTTTGATGAATCTCCTATAGTAACTAGTGTGACCAAAAAAACTCCTGACATGCTTCTACTTGATCGACATTGGAAGTGTGCCGATGATTGCAATGATTGCAGGGTCAACTTGGATACCAAAAGATGAAAGGTAGTGTCCTAAGACAACTCCCTCGTCCATCATCATGTAACACTTCTCACTATTAAGGGAGAGGTTGTATTCCTATCATCTCTTGAGAACCTTCTCCAAGTTAGCTTGTGCTTCCTAAAATGTAGATCTATATGTAGTGAAGTCATCCATATATATTTCAACATAGTCAACATAAATGTCAGAGAAGATACCAAGTACTTCTCTCTGGGAAGTAGCAGGTGCATTACACAATCCAAATGGAAAGATTGAATAAGAAAATGTTCCCCAGGGACATGTGAATGCTATCTTATCCTGGTCTTCTAGTGATATTTGGATCTGGTCATATCCATTGAAGCCATCTAGAATTGAAAAATATTTTTTACCAGCAAGATTATCAAGCACTTGGTCAATGAAAGGTAATGGAAAGTGATCCTTTTTAGTGGATTTGTTAAGCTCCCTATATAATACACAATCACTAGAGGAGAAACCCACTGGATGTCAGAAATAGGATTTATAAAATTGACACTAAGGAGTTTTTGCAACTTTGTCTTCACTATATCTCTCAAAGTAGGATTAATTCTTCTCTGGGCTTGCCTAATTGGCTTGCACTCAGGACTTATGTAGATTCTATGGGTACAAAGCTTAGGGTCTAACCCCTTCATATTTGTATAGTCCGATGCAAAGGCTTGTTGAATTTCTTGCAAAAGTATGAGAAGACTGGACATTTGAGATGTAGTGAGATTCTTATTGACATTCAAATCCTTTCCTAAGACAATTTCAACTCTCTTTACTTTATCCAACATCATAATTTTTGCAATGAAGGTGACTTTATCTCATGAGGTAATAAGGTATGGAGATAATCAAATGCTGTAGGAGACTGAGGTAAGGTATGTTTGGGTAGTATGGTTTGGAGGGAATAGTTAGGGACAACACAAGAAGATGCTTCAGAGCCATATTGGTTAGTGAGAATTGCTGCTAGTATGCCATCTTCTTCTTGTGAGACCATAAATGGATCTCTTTCAATAACCATGAGCTGTTGCACTAAATTTTCTTCAATGATAGCATCACCTAAATCTGGCCAGATAACTTGGTCAAGCTCTACTTGGGGTTTTACTGGAGAATACAGAGTTAGCTTCTTGGTATTTATCCCATCTGATATGGTCATTTTTCTTGAGTGACATGCAATGCAAGCATCAACTATGGCTAGCCAAGGTTATCCTAGGATTAATGGATATCCTCCTAGAGTGGCTTTGGGGGACAGGACTATGAAATCTGAAGGGTATTCCAAGGAATCCAGTGTTACAATAATGTCTTCTACTATGCCATCTAGTTTAATAGTGGAATTATCAGCTAATTGGAGTATTGTAGGTGTATCCCTCAAACAAATAATGCTAAGCCTCAAAAAAACTTCCCTAGTCATGACATTGATGGATGCTCCTAGGTTAATCAAGACATTCTATATTTGTATACCATTAATATGAATAGTGATCACTGGGCTTCCCACATTAGAGTACTTTGGCATTAGAACCTTGCTTAACATGAGATAAAAAAGCTACCCAAGAACATGGATAGTGTTGGGATCTTTCTTCTTTCTTCCCGGTTTCTTAATACAAGCTTTTTGATTGCCTTATTATAAATGGGGACTTCTTTAAGGGCATCCAACAATGGAATTTGAACTGCCATTTGCTTAAGTTGATCAATTAAATCAGCTGCTATAGGATTTTATTTTAAAGGTGCTAATTGGACCACTCTTTGTGGATACAGGGGATTTTTCAGTACTAGTGTAGATTGAGGAATAGGTGGAACAACAATAGTTTGGTTCATAGGCATGTCCTCAGTATCAACAACTTTAGTTATTATAGGTTCCTTAGGTGCACAAAATTTAGTTCCTAATCTGAGATTAATATCATTTATTTGCAGGGAATAATCTTGTTGCTTATTGTTAGGATTTGGAGTTGGTTGTGCAGGAAGTTGTGTTGGCTTCTTAGGGTTATTATTGGCTACAAGAGGTGGAGGCATAATATCTTGCTATTAAGGTGGAGGCATGAGATCTTGATGCTGATTAGGCTAATTGGGTCCCCATTGAGGTTGTTGCTTCCAGTTACCATGTGGTTGCCATTGGTTATTCTATTGTGGCTGCTGATATGGGTAAATTATTGTTGGTATGGGTTAAATGGAGGCTGTTGCTAATAGGCTTGGTTATACTGTGGTTATTGGTTAGACCAGTTATAACTCCAATTCTATCCTTGAGGGGTAGAATTTTGAGGGGCATCATGACGCAAGGAAGGAAAGGGAAAGGGGCCAAGGGCACACCCTAACCAAATCCACCTTGCATAACAACACACAAAAGCAACAACACAACAAGTGAGAGAGAATGCAAGATCAATTTCATATATTATCTTCAAATTGATTCATACATGCCACACTGTAAGGCCTTCCTAGTTTAGGCTAGATATTACAATCAAGTACAAAAGTCCTCCAATATGCAAAGATCTGCCAACAATATCTAATCTTCTATCTTCTATCTCTGAACTAAAATTGACTCCTTAAACTCTACCCAAACAACTATATTTATGCAAGAGGCTACCGAACAAGTTGGCCCTCAAATCCATCATTAACAAAAGAGATGACCAGATCTAGGTCCACACACTTCCCAATGATAGGTACCAACATTAAATCTGTGACCAATAATAAATGCAAGAGTCGGCCTTAACAGAAATCCAAAATAAACAACTTGCTAGGCAAGGAAACTGAGCACCAAACAAGCATCACCGAGTGCCAGGGAAATTCACTGAGCACCAAAGAGATAACCAACCAACATCGGTGAACAAGGGAAACTGATCAACACCGAACCAACTTGGTCAAAGAAGGAATCAAGAAACACTAAAAACTACAAACATCTTTTTGGTGACACAGGATTGCCAAGGACCCGAGATGCTCCTGCATCAGACACTTGGGGTTATTTGAAAATGATTCTCTGAATCATGAAGTATGTATGATCCAAGCTGCATCCAACTCAAATTATGAAATCCATGAACTGTCTTCAATCAGTCTATTCTTCCACTTTACCAGATATTCCATATATTGTTTTCCTCATGTACTTCTACCGATTCTTTGCTCCAAAATATGTTCAACTTCTTCGGTCTGCTTCTTAGGATAATCCATCGGTACTGTCATTTCTTCATTTGACTCATGATACTCATACAAATCAACAATGTTGAAAATAGGTGATATATCCATGTCATTAGGTAATTCAATCTCATATGCATTTCCATTGTTAAATTTCTTCAGAATCTTGCAAGGGCCAAACTTCTTCATTTTCAGCTTCCCATATGTTCCAACAGGAAATCAACCTTTCTTCAAATGAACCATTACTTCATCACCGAGTGCAAAAGTCTTATGTCTACTTGATCTATCAGCTCTGTCTTTGTATTTATGATTACTTTTCTCCAACTTATATTTCAAATCTTTATACAATGTCTTCATGTACTCAACAAATTTCACTCCTTCAACACTCCTCTTTCTATCATCAACAATATCCCTCAATTCTGATATACCTCTCAGTTTGATGCAGGAGCATCTTGGGTCCTTGGCAATCTTGTGTCACCAATTTTTTTGTGGAGTTTGTCTGTGTTGCTCAATTTCTTCTTTGACTGAGTTGGTTGGTAGTTGGTTGGTTTCCTTTGGTTACTGAGTGTGGTCAATTATCTCTTGGGCAGTCAGTTGTTCCATTGGCACTCGGCAATGCTTGTCTATTGCTCAGTCATCCTTGCTTACCAAGTAGTTTCTTTTGTGTTTCTGTTGGGCTGACTTGTGCATTTATTATGGGTCATAGATTTAATGCTGGAATCCATCATTGGGAGGTGTGTGGTCCCAAATCTAATCATTTCTTCCGTTGATTGTGGATCTGAAGGTCGACTCAGTTTGGTAGACTCTTGTATAAATGTAGTTGTTTGGTTGTAGTTTAGGAGGCAGTTTTGATAGAAGATATTAGAATTAAGATTTGTGATAGATCCTCATATGTTTTGAGGACTTCTGCAATTCATTGTAATATCAGGCCATAACCAGAAAGGCCTTACAACTCGACATGTATGATTCTATTTGATAAAAATTAATGAAAGATCCTGCATTCTCTCTCTCACTGTCATTGTTAATTGCTTCTGCATGTTGTTGAGCATGATGGATCATTAGGGTGTACCCTTGCTTGGCCCCTCTTAACCTTGTCATGTGTCAGGTGGAATCAAAGTGAGGTGAGATATTGATCTAGGTCTACGGATCTAGGTTTTTAGGTTCCTCTTAAGAAGCCCTAGTTGATTATTGTGGGGTAGCAGATTGTGATCTGACCTGTAATTGTAGAGGGTTATCAAGATGGTTCATGGGAGGTGAGATGTAGATCCAAGATTGGCATATATGCTAAGACATATTGCTGCTAGATTAGAAGCTGTTGAAACAACCCAGAGAAGAGGTAGGCATCTTGAAGATGTTAGTGATGATGAAATTAAGGAAGAATAGGCAAATGCAGAACCTGCACCTACGATGGATCAAGGTGAAGAAATATTTTTGAAGGCTTTGACAAGTCTAAAGTCTACACCACATTTCAATCCTCCTGAATATGGTGGAAATCTAGATTTTGATGAATTGGTGGACTAGATCACTGAGATGGAAAAATATTTTGAGTATGAAAACACTCCTAAAGACAAGAAAGTGAAGATTGCAAGCACAAAGTTGAAAAGTCATGCATCCTTATGGTGGGAGCATCTACAACTAGATAGGAAGAGGAAAGGCAAAGACAAAATCAAGGTATGGAATAAAATGGTGAATAAATTGAAAGCAAAGTTCTTACCTTGTGATTATCAGATTAACCTAGTTCAGCGAATGTAAAGTTTAAGGCAGAAAGATAGCTTGGTAAAAAAGTATACTGATGAATTCTATAGATTAGATATCAAATCTAGACATGATGAAGATTATGTGGAAATAATTGGTAGATACCTGAATGGTTTGAGAGTTTCCATCCAAGAGGAAATTAGTTTGGTCAAGTTGGAAAGCATTGAAGAGGCTTATTAATTTGCATTGAAAGCCGAGGAGAAATTGAACAAGAGACATGAGTAGAGGCAAAGAGGTAGAGGTGGTATATTCCCTAGAGGAAGAGGTAGATCTAATGGTGAAACTAGTAGATCTGAACCTAAAAAGACAAATTTGGATAAAGGCAACACCAAGTGGAAACATGAAAGTTCATCTAGAGGCAGAGGTAGTAACTACCAAGGTGGTTATAGCAAAGGAAGTTTTGACTTGGTGGTCAGCACCTCCTTGGAGATTCGTGACATGGCTTAACCACCTCCCATGGATCGGGCTAAATCTGGAATTTGTATCGGGCATTGATAGTTTGAGCTTTTGGTGCAACGACAAATGATTCCAACAATTGGTATCAGAGCCTTGGGTCATGGGTTGGAGTCTCCCTTTAGTGGGTGCTGAAGGCTCAGTCGGTGCTGAGGGGGAGATTGTTGACTTGGTGGTTAGCACCTCCTTGGAGATTCGTGACATGGCTTAACCACCTCCTGTGGATTAGGTTAAATCTGGCATTTGTATCGGGCATTGGTAGTTTGAGCTTTTGGTGCAACGATAAATGATTTCAATAATTATTGTTGACTTGGTGGTCAGAACCTCCTTGGAGATTTGTGACATGGCTTAACTGCCTCTTGTGGATCAGGCTAAATCTGGCATTTGTATTAGGCATTGATAGTTCAAGCTTTTGGTGCAACGACAAATGATTCCAATAATTGGTATAAGAGCCTTGGGTCACAGGTTCGAGTCTCCCTTTAGTGGGTGCTGAAGGCTCAGTCGGTGTTGAGGGGGAGATTGTTGACTTGGTGGTCAGCACCTCCTTGGAGATTCGTGGCATGGCTTAACCACCTCCCATGGATCAGGTTAAATCTGGCATTTGTATCGGGCATTGATAGTTTGAGCTTTTGGTGCAATGGAAAATGATTCCAACAGGAAGTTTCTGAGGAACTTGTTACAATTGTGGAGAAGAAGGACATAGATCTTTTGAATGTACACATGCTAGTAAGAAGGTTGGTAGTAGTAGAAATGCCTTGGTGCGAGAAGAGTCATCGAATGAACCCAAGAAAGAAAATAACTTGATGGTAAGGAGAGCATTGTGGAATGAAAGCAAAAAGGAAGATCTGGTAAGGAAAAGTCTATTCAAGACCAGATGTAGAGTTTCTGATAAAGTTTGGAAGGTAATCATTGACAGTGGTAGCTTGGAGAATCTAGCACCTGAGGAAATGTTCACAAAATTGTAGTTGAAAAGGTTGGAACATCCGAATCCCTATCAGATTTCATGGATCAAGGATGAGCATACACTCTTGGTAAGTGAACAATGTTATGTGAATTTGAAAATTGGAAAATACTATGATAAGGTGTTATGTGATATCATGCCTATGGATTGAATCCTATATTTTGGAACCATAAGATATTAAATGAGCGATTGGGAAAATTGGGGACAAAATTATTTTTAAACCATAGGATCTTCCTTGCATATCAAATATATAGTTTGAGATACCACATTTTAGAGTTTAATGTAGTCTCTTATGAATTGTAGATTTTGCCTTTCTTCCCAATCTTATGTGCTATCAAATAGCTTTTTAAGCTGTGTAAATAATTTAGAATACCAAAATGCCATTCTTTTTTTGTTTGGTCATTCCTTTCACTAAACTTCCGCCTCTACATTTGGGGAAAATAGAAAATTTAAATTTTAGTTAAAATTAAATTTTTGTTTGTTTGAAACATAAATACATCAGTAGCAATTTTGGGATTGCATATACAGAAAAATGTTTTAATTTGATGAGTCATAAGATTTACAAATGCTCACACTATTTATTCTAAGTATAATTCAATTGTTGGACAATAACGCTAGTTCATTTTGTGCTAAATTAAATTATAGTTTTTCCTCAAATTGTATAGGTTTCAAAACCAAACTATGCTTCTTGTAATTGGTGCCTTAGATATTTGCCGAGAGTATTGACTTGATTTGTCACTAGTTGAAATTGAAGTGACAATGTTTTTACTTATGAAATAGGAGTATTTTATCATATAGATTTATGCGTACAATGCTTGTATGAGAAGATTGAGAGAGTAAGATGTTAATTTTAGAACCTTTATTTTTTTGTTAATTGATATTTACGTTGCCTAGTTTATGAGTGACTTGAATGGAGCTTTTATATTTTGAGAATTTTGAGTCTGAACCTTGAAGTTACACTTGGCTTGGTATTATGTAAATGTAAAAATTATATGGATATATTTGCATTTTTTAAAAATAAAAACAAATATTATAGAACAATTGCATGTTATTAAAAACTTCTAAACAGATGGTTGGAAAACTTAACTTTAGAATCAAAAGGGAATAATAGAAGAAAAATACATAGAGAGACTTGAGAAAGAAAGGTTGCAGTCAAGGTTCTCTGAGTTGTATACCTACTTACTCTTCTATGATATGATAAAATGTGTGAGCAATTTTTTTTAACATTATTTCTTATGAACATGAAGGATGAAAGATCAACTCCCTGACTTAGTTTTCTTCATATTGATAAAGCGAAAGTTAATCAAGGATGATTGAATAATCAGTCATTGCAATAATAACTCAGTAATGATCAATGTAGTTAATAACTTAGAAGTATAAAAGATTCATGACTAAATATTTTAGAGTATTGCGGCGTCCTCTTGATTTAATTATCATTGTTATGCTTTTCATGTGTTGAGATGGAATCAAATATTATTATATCTCAAAAGGAAAGGATTGTTGCTTATGTTATCTTACTTAGAGATAGGAAATTCATGTGACCGCAATAAGTTTTTATATATATTAAAATATAGATCTAGTGGATGTATCTTGGCACACAATTCCATTACTCCTATCAGTTTACTTGATTAGTTTTCCCCTAGCTGGGCTGGGTATCTTTCATGTCAGGAAAGATTCTGGGGAAGCTTAATTGCTTCGTAATAGGGTGGAAATGCACTCCCACAATAATCTTGCCCTAGCTAACTTTTGTGAGCAAGGTTCTGAAGATTCTTTCAGGAAGGGATTTCTTTTATAATGCTATACCCTTTTTTGCATTCAACATGGTGGTATTTCTCGACTTTGATGTTTACCTTTATCCTTAGAAATGTAAGTTCATAATTTAAATAATATTAATCTTTTATTGATGTGAGTCGATAGCTGGTCAAAAATATCTTAGGTTTTTATCCTGACATGATAGTTGTACATGCTTGTGTTTGATGTGACACCTCTTAGTTGTAATTTTGTTAGGATGATTCGACAAATGGTCAACTTTTCGCTTATCTTTGGACATAGGTATGCTTTATATTTTTGATAGTTATGGTCGTTATTGTACTTCTTTTATTCCTATATCATATGAATTTTTTGGTATCTTGTCAACTTATGCATCCAACCTTTGACTTGTGGACCGACTCCTTAGACTATATTATTATTTTTTTGCTGATGTGGCTTTTGTGTCAGAATTTCAGTCGTTACAAATTGAGATAAAAGTGATATTTAAATAAGAGGGTAGGGTTACCTATAGGATAAATGATGAATAATTATTGTTGTCATCACACGTAATCAATTTCTCTCTCGGTATGAAATTATTTGTCTTAGTTTGATGAATATCTTGATGTATGAACTATTGTATAAAACCTTGCAAATCACTTATGAGTCCTACAATGTTGACCTTGACTACTACAAACTTGATTTAATGTCTATGATTAATTTGAGTCACACAGAAAATGATTGTAATTGAAAGTGCACCTAAAAGTTAGATTGTCTTTGCCTTTTAGATATTTGAATTCATTCACATGGTATCTAAATACAATACTCAAGAGTGTGTTAACTCGATAGGTGAATGAGTTTCCTAAGGCAAACCCTTGTTGGATTGAATCAATTCCATAGAGAAAGGTCAAAGACAAAATGAATATAGATGGCCTATTTAATGACGGAGATTCAATTTTTATATTGTCCTTGAGACTTTAAGTATTCTTTAGTAATTCATTTCACATGAAATGTTTATTAAGTCATTTTGTAATGGTCAGGTAAAAAATGGCAATAAATTTTGAATATAAATGTTAAGATTGTAGATTTGGGATCATTCTCACTCCAAAACTTACGTAGACCAATACTACAACACTTAATAAATGACCTAAAGGAGTGAAGTGTTAATTTATTGGGAGTGAAACAAGGGTGAATAAATGTCAAATATGTAGATGAAAGTGAGATGGAGATGGATATCAATTAGGTGACAATTCAAAATCAGGAGAAAAATATGCTACTTGTCGACATGTTATTGGATTAAGATATTCCCATCAACTGGCCATAAAACTAAATGGGAAATTGCATGGGCAGGCTAATTTAATAATGGAAAATCTCCCCTACTTTTTTGTAAGTGCAAACCTAGCAAGGGCGTTCATTTCTAATTATATGGACATTCTCAACCAATATGAAAAGGAAAACACTTATAAAAATATGTATCTATATAAAATAATAATAATAGAAATCCTTCTTGCCATGAGTGCTCCATTAAATTTACAAAATAAAAAAATTATTTAATGTGTAATAAAAACCACAAAATCAAAATAAACTTAAAAACCACGAGGCTCTTTAATTGTCTACAAAAGATGAAAAGAGAAGGGAAGGAATAAGAAAATTTGCATATTCAAAAATTAATTTAGGACACACCACACGATCTAAAAATGTAATAAGGTTTGTGTGATGGAACCTTGTGATAAAACTCCATGCAATGTAACAACTCTATTGGAAATAAAATGTGAACCGAAAGCCTTGATTGATTATCTCAAAGAATTAACCTTTAGGCGGTGTAATCAAAATATAATGCCTTCACTAAAAATAAAACTTGAGAACTTGTTCTAGCACCCTGAAATGATAACATTATCAACTATCATCGACTTTATCAAATTAAATACAACCCTAAAAGGACTATTGATAAGTATAAAACAAGATTATAGGTTAAAGTATTTTATCATAAATATGACATAGACTATGATAAAAACATGTGTAGCAAGAATGTGTATTCATTTACTCATTGACTAGCTACTCATAATGGGTGGGAAATTCATCAAATGGATGTTAAAGGTACATTTCAATAGATATTTGTACTTGAAGAAATATATATATATGCATTAATTGAAGGAGGAATCATTGTAGAATCGCAATCCCTTCTCACTTAATTCTTAAATATTGATGTAGGGTTGTCTAAAGCTATTTGTGTTAACAATATTGGTTTGGGGGTTGCCTTTGAAAGGTCCTTTTTTGGTTTTTGTTTTTTTTTAATGTTTTTTTTTCTCTATCAAGAGCAGTTCCCTAGAACTTAAAGCTATCATACTTTGTTCTAATTTAACCAATAGTTCTAAATCCAATCCAAGGAAAAAATACTAAGTTAAGTAAATGTTTTACAAAGATTGATATCTAGTTCAACTCAAACGAAATTATGACAATGGAGTCTACCAAACTATAGCAAGTGTGTGGAAAGGAAAGCTTAATCATAATCACTCTTGTAGGAAAAGAAACTTAACTACTTTACAAGAATTGAATCTATATTGTTAGGGTTTGAAAAGATATTTATCTGATATTTAAATACAAATTTAACTAATAAAGCAGAGGAATAAAACACACAAAAATATAACAAGAACACACAAAGATTTAATGTGGTTCACCCAATCTTAGGCCACATCCACCAAATAGAGAATCCAATATTATTATCCAGCAAATCAACCTAATTACAATTTGTAATCCCTTGTAACTTAATATTGTTGCAAGAAGCTACCAAATTCTCTTATGAAAAGCCCCAACCCTATGTCATTTTAATAAGACTTATGTCAATTACAAAAATAGGGTTAGAATATGTCAACCAATAGAAAAATAACTCCTAGCACCTTAGTACAATAATAAAAGTCATTTTTGGCTCCCATTTATAATGCATGGGAGTGTGTTAGGGGCGTTGCCCCTTGATCCCATCTTGGAGGTGTTGGAATTATGGAAAGGTGTGTACTGAGAGGGGAGGGGTGAATCAGAACCCTTAAAAACTTTTCAATTGAATCCTTGTAAACATGTAAATTATTAATTGATTGTATTATTTGCATTCACCATACATCCAATAACATAACTGAAATGTAAATGTAGGTAGTTTAATCAAATATGCAAACTGCTTGGCCAAATAATGATATTAGAAACCCATGACAATGGACTACCTATTTCAGAATTGGACACCCTAAATGGTTGCTAAATGGATTATTCAGTCTCTTTTAATTATCGACCAGGGACGTAAACTTGGAATGGCATTCACAAAGTATATGCTTCAAACTCTCTCAATCTTATGACTACTCTATGAAATTCAAGTCCTTTGAGCTTCAGGAAAACTATGCTAAAACCAGTAAATGAATTACTCTAGCAAAACAAGTAATCACAGGTAAGAGTTACTCTAACCGCCTATGCTGCAGGAATAGTCTACTAGTTCTGTTACCAGTGGCTGTAGGAACAACATAGTTCTACTTCATTTCTAAACAAGCATGAAAATAAATTATACTCTAATAGAGCAATTCACTCACCAAGTGGGCCCCCCTTGGATGAGTGAATGGAAAACACAATCAAGATAAAAGATTAAAGCTCAAACTATGCATTCTATTCATTTATGGAAAATGAGTAGACTTGATTGAAAGTAAAATAGTATCACTGTGACAATAGTTCTATTCTGAAATTTGACTAACTCCAAAAGAGTTACAATAGTTGTTTATTTGAAGGAAAACTATAACTACCTCCTAAATCTAAGATCACTCCATAAATGAGGATCATTACAGATTCATAAAGTTTCAGAATAGAAATATCATTAATCAGGAATAAATCTTTCCAGAATATAGCACGTTGAGGGTACTACATCCGCGCTGCATGCAACAAGAAACTGTATTTGACTTGCCCTGCTTGTGAAGATCTTGCAACAATGGTTGGCTTTGACTATTCCAGCACCATAATGTTGATCCTTGAATGCCCGTGATAAATACCAGCAAGATAATTAATGCACACACAAACTTCCATACATATATATCCTCATCATTAATATTAGGAAGAAAGTGTAAAGTTCTTAATTAATACTCTTGCAAGACCTATGGCTACAGGAAGGAAACTACCCAAAAGCATAGCATATACAAGGAAACATTCATTAGCACATATAACTACTGCATTATACCATTCTTGTCCATTAATTCAAGCAAATATATCATGTATTTAAACCATCCACAGTTCTACTTCATGTCTTCACATATATAAAACATATATATATAAACCATAAGTTCATGTTTGCTTGAAAATAAACTGCTTAAAAAGAACTTAGAAATATGGTCTTTTTAGAATCCCATCATTCCCCCCAACTACTCTATTCTTGGTCCCTAATAACCATGAAGTTCTAGATTCTGGCTCGTAGTCTTAAAACACTAGCTGTCTTCTCCCTAGGCTCATCTTCAACATAATTAAAATACCCATGATTTTCCCTGAGAGTTTCCCATCGTTGAACTTCTATAGCCATATCATGATCTGCAACACTGTCATTCATTTCCAACAGTGGTTGCAGGAGTACTGGAGGTTGCAACCTTAATGGAAACTAGTAATTAAGCAAAGGACTGCCCAACATGATATACCATGGGACTCTTCTAGTAGCAAGGGTTAGATTCTATGGAGAGTGGGGTTCCCTAGCCTTCAGATCATGTGATATCCCAATCCATCTCTGCCTAGAAGCACTGATTATTGTTGCAATATCATGAATTGAATGTTGATCCCAATCTGCATAAGCTTTCTCTCTTACTAGGTACACTTTATTAGCTCCACTTGGGTTTACTGTAACAGAAAGCTAGTCAATAAATGTTCACCTGAAATAGTGAATCTCAGGCCTCATGAGCAAGGGAGTTATCATCTCATTATTCCTATAAGGTGCAACTTGGTTCTCCTTGCTTATCTCATTCTGCATCCAGGACATAACTGCTCTTAATTGCACATCCCCTACATAAAGGAGTGAATTCCAATCCATATCATTTGGCACAACCAAGTTATGTAAAAATAATTCACACAATAAGTTCTTTAGGGACATTGGAGCTGACTGAAATGCATCAAAGAACTCATGAGGCATTGAGATAGAAGGATTGAGCCTTCCACAATTCTTTTCAATTTAAAATTAATGAACTATTCCTTAAGGAACAAAGCATACACCAGAGACGGTGATCTACATGCCATGAGTTCTGGAATCAGCTCTGTTATTTGATCAATCTTTCTCTTTAAAACCTCAAATTGATCTAATTTCTATTCTAATTGGTGGCCTTGTTCATCAATAATACATTTCATTTTTTCCTTTTCTATTTTCCACTATGCTCTCTCCCACAACAACTGTTGGTATAAATTTAACCCTGCAGTCAAGGGTGTAGACAAGTCAGGAGGTGGAAAGGGTTCTTGATTGAGTATATCAATCCATCCAGATGTTGGGTGAGGGGTTTTCACTATGTTTTCTGATGTAGAAGATTCTCCTCTCCACACAACAAGGGTTGTTACTACATTTCCCTTCTCACTAGATTTAGCTGCTGCCCTAGCTAGTGTATCTAATCCATCTAGATTGAGTTGATCTGATACTTATTCAACAATATCTTTACCAAATTTAGGGTATTCCTCAGAAGGAGAACCTTTTGAGTCATCAGGAATATCTAGCCTAATAGATTTATCAACAAACTCCTCATCCTCCTTAAAATATTCATCACTATCAATAAGTATGTAGTCAACATGAGGGTTAACTTCTGCTTCTAGATTCTGGTTGTTGAACTTAGTATCAATTACTACAAATTTCTTGAAATATTTCCTCAGAAGAGGATTTCTCCAAGGATTCAAAGGATTCTAGGTTAACAATTGGAATGGGAGACTCAACATCCCTATTATTTATAGAAAGTCATGCACTTCTTCTTATGGGGGTTGTAGAAGAGCATGGAGGATTCTTAGGTTTCCTCCTACCAATGGGCATTTCCTCCGTAGCTACTATAGGAGGTTCTTCTGGGATTTGTTCCTCATGCAAGGGCATGGTTTCATCAACTTCTTTATTATCATTCTCATTACTAGGTTGTTGGTCTGGAATTCCCTCTTCTGTCTCCTGGGTTTTTCCCTTATTTTGTTTAGAGGTAGACCTTGTCTTTACAAACAGTGGGGTTTTAGGGACATCAACAATTTCCTTATTTTTATTTCTCTTTCTTCTAGAAGTGGAAGCATCAACATTACAAGTTATCTTCCTGGATTGTTTAGGAGTGGAAGGGGAAGCTTCATGATCATTTTATATCCTTTGAATTACTTTACAAACCCGAGTGACTGTATTTTCTCTTCTCCCAATGCCCTGGCCTCTAGGGTTGACCATCCTAGGTTCTACTTCATTCATTTGCAAAAATTCATCCCAAGTCCCAATCAATTTCTTATTTATTCCCTTTCTACAACTAATTTTATCAAGCAATGATGTGAAACATATTGATCTTTTCCCAACTGTACTAAGGAAGCTTGCTTTTTCACAATATTAAACAGGAAGTTGAGTAAATTTATCGTTCTATTATCATGTCGAAGATGACTCAGGATTTTGAAATGCAACCCATGTAGATATTTGTAGGGCCCTTCATAGGTAAAGTATGAAATGATGAACGTAGCTGGCTGAAGAAAATCCATGGGTAATGACACCTTAGAAGTACCTTGCTTCTTATCAATGTCTAACCGGGGGTCACAATGTAAGGTGAATTGAGCCCCAGCTGAATGCAAGTCAAGGTCCATAGTCCACTGCTTGCCTTCTTGCGGCAAATCGATCACTTCTGCCACAATATCTTCTGATAATTTAATTCTTAATCCTTTGACCACTGCAAACCCATCCTTCAAAGTGCTTAGAAATTGCATAGCAACTTCTTTATCAAAATCTTTAATACTTAAGCAGTAGTCCAACCAAATTTTCCTTCTGAATGTTTCACAGCTAGACGCATCACCCAACAAAATTCTATGATCAAATGGCTCATGCCTCTAGAGATCTCCCCCCATTGTTATGAACATACATTTTTTGTAGAAGTTTGTTGTTTTCATAGAAACACAACAATGGAAAATTAAGATTCAAAGTGTTACGGACTCAAGATGTTGTAGGCGAAAAGGTGGCGTACAAAATGCTATTCACTTCAAGCAATTAAAAGCATTTAAAACATGAAATCTAATAATATTTTCACTTGTTTTAATGCATCAAATCTCATAATATTTTTGCTCGTGTCAAGTCCTGCCACCCCGAACAAGTCACAAAAATATCATTAGAAGTTAAACTTCAGCTTTTAATATCTTTTAATTCCTTACAGGCATGATGATGCAATCATGGAATGACAAGTTGATTTACACATGATGATAATCATCTCGAAAAGACAATAAATTCATCTTTACATGCTAATTTAAAGTTTAAAAATTTGAAAAATAGAATAGTTCCCTCCCCCCAACTAATTTAAAGGCATGGGTCCCACCAGGCCAGGTCCTGGAAGAGTAAAAATTTAAAATGACATGATTTCCTAATAAATAATGAATAAAATAAAATATGTACGAAAGTATGTGGCACAAACCTAGGAAGTGCTGTAGGAAGAGTGTTCTAAAAAGGTAACTTGCATTGATGGAGTGATGCGATTGTATGGAAAAGTAGGTGAGAGAGAAGGTGAGATGGAATTTATTATGGAGAAATAATTTCACGCAATGTGAAATATTTATTATGGAGTCCTTGATGGGAAATAAGGATGTGCGAAAATCTGGGTAGGAGACCTAGGTGCTTCTGCTGTAGGAGTGAGTGTGTCATCGTTATGTTGGAACTACTGCAGGAACTCATGATTGACTAGTTTGTTATAGAGCTTGAGTCTATGTCTGTTGACAAGTAGTTTGAACTGCATAAGATCAATGGTAGATAGCTGAACTGCTCCATTATAGGTTAAAGTATTTTATCATAAATATGACATAGACTATGATAAAAACATGTGTAGCAAGAATGTGTATTCATTTACTCATTGAATAGCTACTCATATTGGGTGGGAAATTTATCAAATGGATATTAAAGATACATTTCAATAGATATTTATACTTTAAGAAATATATATGCATTAATTGATGGAGGGATCATTGTAGAGTCACAATCCCTTCTCACTTAATTCTTAAATATTGATGAAGGGTTGTCTAAAGCCATTTGTGTTAACAATTTTGGTTTGGGGGTTGCCTTTGAAAGGTCCTTTTTTGGTTTTTGGTTTTTTTAAAAATGTTTCTTTTTGCTCTATCAAGAGCAGTTCCCTAGAACTTAAAGCTATCGTACTTTGTTCTAATTTAATCAATAGTTCTAAATCCAATCCAAGGAAAAAAATACTAAGTTAAGTAAACGTTTTACAAAGATTGATATCTAGTTCAATTCAAACAACATTATGGCAATGGAGTCTACCAAACTATAGCAAGTGTGTGGAAAGGAAAGCTTAATCATAATCACTCTTGTAGGAAAAGAAACTTAACTACTTTACAGAATTGAATCTATATTGTTAGGGTTTGAAAAGATATTTATCCGATAGTTAAATACAAATTTAAATAATAAAGCAAAGGAATAAAACACACAAAAATAGAACACGAAGACGCAAAGATTTAATGTGGTTCACCCAATCTTGGGCTACATCCACCAAATAGAGAATCCAATATTATTATCCAATAAATCAACCTGATTACAATTTGTAATCCCTTGTAAGTTAGTATTGTTACAAGAAGCTACCAAATTCTCTTATGAAAAGCCCTAACCCTATGTCATTTTAATAAGACTTATGTCACTTACAAAAATAGGGTTAGAATATGTCAACCAATAGAAAAATAACTCCTAGCACCTTAGTACAATAATAAAAGTCATTTTTGGCTCCCATTTATAATGCATGGGAGTGTGCTAGGGGCGTTGCCCCTTGATCCCATCTTGGAGGTGTTGGAATTTTGGAAAGGTGTGTACTAAGAGGGGAGGGGTGAATGAGTACCCTTAAATTTTTTTCAATTGAATCCTTGTAAACATGTAAATTATTAACCAATTGTATCATTTGCATTCACTATACATCCAATAACATGACTAAAATGTAAATGTATGTAGCCTAATCAAATATGAAAATTTCTTGGCCAAATAATGGTATTAGAAACCCATGGCAATGGATTGCCTATTTCAAGATTGGACATCCTAAATGGTTTCTAAATGGATTATTCAATCTCATTTAATTATCGACTAGGGACGTAAACTTGGAATGGCATTTGCAAAGTATATGCTTCAAACTCTCTCAATCTTATGACTACTCTATGAAATTCAAGTGCTTTGAGCTTCAGGAAAACTATGCTAAAACTAGTAAATGAATTACTCTAGCAAAACAAGTAATCACGGGTAGGAGTTACTCTAACCGCCTATGCTATAGGAACAGTCTACTAGTTTTGTTACCAGTG
Organism: Chamaecyparis obtusa; assembly: GCA_027943335.1. Taxonomy (NCBI): domain Eukaryota; kingdom Viridiplantae; phylum Streptophyta; class Pinopsida; order Cupressales; family Cupressaceae; genus Chamaecyparis; species Chamaecyparis obtusa. The sequence goes on from BSBK01001994.1 coordinate 1,701,792, forward strand.
GTTGTGATGCAGGAGCATCCTGGGTGTAAGAGCAATCTTGCATCACCCAAAAATATTTCTATTTTTGTATTCAATAAGGGCTATTTTGTGCAGAGCTGCTATTTATGGAAAGTTACTATTTTTGGTAATTTTCGTATGTGCTCAGAATGATCTTATTTCTTTCTTGGAGGTTCATTTTGGTCATATAAGTCTGCTAGTAAAGTTTCATTGCCAGATCAAGTGTATATTGGAAGATATTGAAGATTTTCGGTATTGGCAGCAGGGTACAAAAACTTTGAACTCAGTTTTGAAGGCTTTAGAGGCCCCGGATGAGGCCAAAAATTTGGGTGACGAGCGCTTGCGCAAGTCAAGCCTGTAGAGCGCTTCGTGGCATTTCCGAAATGGGGTTATAATAGCCGATCGGGTTAACTGGTGATGACTTATGGTCTTCGGAAGTTGGACCACCTGAAATGGCAGAAAATAATTTTCTTCAAAATTTCTGTTCAGGTTTCAAAGGTTATCTTGAGCCGACTATGATGTAATAAAATGTAAAATAAAATAATGCTAAGTTTGGTCGGCCTTATTGGCTAAAATTTTGGAACCTTCCCAGGCGGTGGAAAATTGCCTATATAAGGAAGGCTGTATTATTGTCTGAGGTAGTTCAGAATAGTTCTGGGGTAGTAGATCTGGGTAATAGTTCGAGGCTTTGTCCTACAGAATATTGTAAGGGAATGCCCATGTGGCTTTGCATATTGTAATTCTGAAAGTTTGTAATTCCACATTTGTGGAGATAATAAGAAGCTAATTTTCTGTTCTTGCATATTATTGTTGTTGTTTCTCTATTTTTGTTATGTGTTTGTGGCATTAAGGGGAGCACCCTTCATCAAGTGGTATCAGAGCAGGGGTTCTTGAGTGTGTAAACAGATCGCCGACTGTGAGGCAGTTTGCACCAGGACCGTGGTTAGGGTTTCAGCGCGCATCGCGAAAATGCCTCCACGAAGGGAACGTGGCGGAAGAGCTGGTGTTGTAACACCTGAGGTTAGAGAGCTGCAGAGACAAGTGCGAGCATTGCAAGAAGAGATTCACAGAGGAATGAATCTTAATGTCAAAGACGAAAGCGAGGATGAAGCTGAAGAAGAATATCAAGAAGGAGAAGTTGAAATTGTGAACCAGGAGGAAGAAAGACTTTTTCGGGCGATTTCCAAGATTGGGAAAAGACCTAAGATTGAGGTTCCTACATTTTCTGGAAATCTTAACCCAGAGGAATTGATCGACTGGATCAATGAATGTGAAGAATATTTTGAGTATGAAGATGTTGAGGATCTTGATAGGGTCAAATTTGTGAAGGCCAGACTGAAAGGTCATGCGAAGATATGGTGGCAAGAGATTCAGTTGGAGCGAAATAGAAGGGGAAAGGAGAAAATCACGAGATGGGATCGGATGGTGGATAAATTGAAGTGACAGTTCATTCCTGTTGATTATGAGCTTGACCTACTGAAGAAAATGCAGAGTTTGAAGCAAGTAGGAAGATCTGTTCAGGAGTATACAGAGGAGTTCTATTGACTTCTCATCAGAACAGGCCATGCAGAAGCTGATAAGGAGAAAGTTTCCCGATACCTTAATGGGTTAAGGCCAAGCATCCAGGAGGAGCTAAATCTGGTTCGAATGAACAGTATTGAAGAGGCATACCAGTTTGCCCTAAAAGTAGAGGAAAAGCTAAACAAGAAGTTTGAGAGCAGACAAAACGGAAGAGGTCGCGGTGGACGATCTGGTGGACGGTCATATGGTGGCCGAAATGAAGATCTGAAAAAGAAGGATGAGGCCAGTAGCAGTCAGAATCAGCGAGGAAATAATTCCAATCGCTTCCAGGATCAGAATAATAGAGATCAAAGAGGAAGAGGAAGAGGACAAGGATCTGGAAGAGGTGGCTTCTGTGGAACATGTTTTCACTGTGGAGAAGAAGGTCATAGGGCATTTGAATGTCCTCAGCGCCAAGGTAGAATAGACAGGAGAAATGAAAGCCAGGCCAGAGTTGCACATGTAGATGAAGATGCCAGATCATCAAATTCTGAAGATGCTGAAAGAGGAGAAACGTTGATTAACAGAAGAGTCCTGTTGAGTGGTGAGAATGAACCTGAGCAAAGGAGGAGCCTGTTTCGCACCAGGTGCAAGTGTGAAGGTAAATGTTGTGATGTGATTATTGATAGTGGAAGCACTGACAATTTGGTGTCAGAAGAGATGGTGCCAAAGTTGAAGCTCAAGAGACATAAACATCCACATCCATATCGGATTGCCTGGGTACAGGATGACCACAAGGTCATGGTCAATGAACAATGCCTGGTGAAGTTCAAGATTGGCGGATACCAAGATGAGGTATTGTGTGATATCATATCTATGGATGCATGTCATATGTTGTTGGGTAGACCATGGCAGTTTGACAGATGTGCTGTACATGATGGCCATGCGAATACCTATTCCTTGACAAAGGATGGAGTGCGGCATAAGCTAAAGCCATTGAAGGAGACTGAAGAAAAGGTATGTGGTAATGCAAGGATAACTTTTGTTGATGGAAGAAATTTCCTAGATGGTATGAGGCATGAGCATGTATGTTTTGCTTTAATTCCAAAAGCTGGTAAAGAGGAAGTAGAAGACGTTCCTGTAGAAGTTGTAGATTTGTTGAATGAGTTTCAGGATATTGTATCCGATAACGTGCCTGATGGATTACCACCAGTCAGAAAGATCAGTCATCAGATGGACTTGATCCCAGGAGCGAGTTTGCCGAATAAGGCAGCACACAGAATGACACTTGCAGAAAGTGAGGAGTTGAACAGACAAGTACATGAACTGTTACAGAAAAGATTGATCCGTGAGAGTCTGAGTCCCTGTGCTATACCAGCGGTATTAGCACCAAAGAAGAATGGAGAATGGAGGATGTGTACAGATTCTAGGGCAATAAACAAGATCACAATCAAGTACAGGTTTCCATTGCCACGAATGGAGGATATTATGGACTGTTTGAGTGGAGCTGTGTATTTCTCAAAAATAGATCTGAAGAGTGGATATCATTAGATTCGGATCAGAGAAGGAGATGAATGGAAGACTGCCTTCAAGATAAAGGAAGGACTATATGAGTGGTTAGTCATGCCTTTTGGGCTAACCAATGCACCGAACACTTTCATGCGGCTCATGAACGAGGTTCTGAAAGAATTTCTGGGTAAGTTTGTCATTGTTTACCTAGATGATATTTTGATCTTTAGTAAGACATTGGATGAGCATATGATGCATATTCATATGGTATTTGAGAAGTTGAGAGAAGAGAAATTGTTGATTAATTTGAAGAAGTGCAGTTTTGTGAAGAAAGAGTTAGTGTATTTGGGATTTGTAGTTTCAGCAGAAGGTCTAAAAATGGACCCAGAGAAGGTACAGGCTATCCTTGAATGGCCTACTCCAAGGAGTGCTACTGAGGTAAGATATTTTCATGGTCTAGCTAGCTTTTACAGAAAGTTTATCAAAAATTTTAGCAGTATTTGTGGACCCTTGACTGAAACAATGAGAGGGGATAGAAAAGAGTTTAAGTGGACTAATGGGGCAGAAAAGAGTTTTCAATTGTTGAAACGAAAAGTTACAGAACAACCTGTTTTAGCACTTCCAGATTTTAATAAGGTGTTTCAATTAGATTGTGATGCTAGTGGTACTGCAATAGGAACTGTTATGAGCCAAGAAGGTAAACCTGTTGCTTATTTCAGCGAGAAGTTAAATGACGCCAAGAGGAAATATTCTGTTTATGATCAGGAATTTTATGCTATAGTTCAGGCATTAAAGAAGTGGAGACATTATCTGCTTCCTAAGGAGTTTGTTTTGTATACTGATCATCAAGCTTTGCAATATTTGAATAGTCAAAGAAAATTGAATCAAAGACATTTGAAATGGGTTGAGTTTTTGCAGAGTTATACATTTGTTTTGAAACACAGGAGTGGAAAGTCTAATAGGGTTGCAGATGCTCTTAGCAGAAGGCAACTATTGCTAACAGAAATGCAGATTGAAGTGGTTGGGTTCAAGGAACTCAAGAATTTGTACCCAGAGGATCCTGATTTTGGTGAAGCTTGGAAAGCTTGTACAGAACCTGTTACTCTAGACAGGACGAAATGGTTGGATTTCATCATCCAGGATGATATGCTATTCAGAGGGAGTCAGTTGTGCATTCCACGAAGTTCTATGAGGGAGAATCTCATCAAGGAGAAGCATAGCGGAGGATTGGCTGGACATTTTGGTCGTGACAAAACCCTTGGTTTGGTTAGTGAGAATTATTATTGGCCACAGTTGCAGCAAGATGTGAAGAAGTTTGTACAGAGTTGCAGAGTATGTCAGATGGCAAAAGGAGTGAAGCAGAATACAGGGTTGTATCAGCCATTATCTGTACCAGAGAAGCCTTGGGAGGATATCAGCATGGACTTTGTTCTTGGTTTACCAAGGACACAGCGGGGACACGATTCAATTTTTGTGGTAGTTGACAGATTTTCAAAGATGGCACATTTTATTCCCTGCAAGAAGACTAATGATGCTATTCATGTAGCAGAATTGTTTTTCAGAGAAGTAGTGAGACTTCATGGTTTGCCAAAGACCATAGTTTCAGATCGGGACACTAAGTTTGTTGGATATTTCTGGCGTACATTGTGGAAGAAGTTGAAGACAGATTTGAAGTTTAGTTCATCACATCATCCACAGACTGATGGATAGACAGAGGTGGTGAATAGGAGCTTGGGAAATTTGCTGAGATGTTTGGTTGGAGATAAGCCAACGGGATGGGATTTGATTTTATCACAGGCGGAATTTGCATACAATAATTCTGTCAATAGAAGCACTGGTAAATCACCATTCCATATTGTATATGGAAGTAGTCCAAGAAATGCATCTGAATTGAGGAAGATAGATAAAGGAGAAATAAGTAGTGCTGAAGCTGAGGATTTTGCAGAACACTTGAAGAACATCCATGAGGAGGTGAGGAGGCATATTACCAAGATGAATGCACAGTATAAGGCTAAGGTAGATGAGAAAAGGAGGTATAAGGAATTTTAGGTTGGTGATGAAGTCATGGTTCATTTGCGGAATGAGCGGTTTCCAGTTGGTACATATAACAAGCTAAAAATGAAGAAGTTTGGACCATGTAGGATACTAAAGAAACATGATTCAGGAAACGCATATGAGGTAGAATTACCTACTGAGCTAAATATTTCGCCAGTGTTTAACATTTCAGATCTGACAGAGTATCATGAAGGAGGTGTTGAAGATGAGATCACAGCAGCACAGTGGAGTATTCCAGCAACTAGTTTAGACACTAAAGAGATCGAAGATATACTGGACAGTCGTGTTGGCAGAAGCACAAGGAACATGACATATGAAGAATATCTGGTCAAATGGAAAGGATGACCTATTGAAGATTCATCATGGCTGACAAAGGAGGAGGTTAGCCGTCTTGGTTTTCCTCTACACACCTGAGTCGTGGCAGGGTCACTTCTCAAATTACCCCGGGTGTCTGATGCAGGAGCATCCTGGGTGTAAGAGCAATCTTGCATCACCCAAAAATATTTCTGTTTTTGTATTCAATAAGGGCTATTTTGTGCAGAGCTGCTATTTATGGAAAGTTACTATTTTTGGTAATTTTCGTATGTGCTCAGAATGATCTTATTTCTTTCTTGGAGGTTCATTTTGGTCATATAAGTCTACCAGTAAAGTTTCATTGCTAGATCAAGTGTATATTGGAAGATATTGAAGATTTTCGGTATTGGCAGCAGGGTACAGAAACTTTGAACTCAGTTTTGAAGGCTTTAGAGGCCCCAGATGAGGTCAAAAATTTGGGTGACGAGCGCTTGCGCTGGTCAAGCCTGTAGAGCGCTTCGTGGCGTTTCCGAAATGGGGTTATAATAGCCGATCGGGTCAACTGGTGATGACTTATGGTCTTCGGAAGTTGGACCACCTGAAATGGCAGAAAATAATTTTCTTCAAAATTTTTGTTCGGGTTTCAAAGGTTATCTTGAGCCGACTATGATGTAATAAAATGTAAAATAAAATAATGCTAAGTTTGGTCGGCCTTATTGGCTAAAATTCTGGAACCTTCCCAGGCGGTGGAAAATTGCCTATATAAGGAAGGCTGTATTATTGTCTGAGGCAGTTCAGAATAGTTCTGGGGTAGTAGATCTGGGTAATAGTTCGAGGCTTTGTCCTATAGAATATTGTAAGGGAATGCCCATGTGGCTTTGCATATTGTAATTCTGAAAGTTTGTAATTCCACATTTGTGGAGATCATAAGAAGCCAATTTTTTGTTCTTGCATATTATTGTTGTTGTTTCTCTATTTCTGTTATGTGTTTGTGGCATTAAGGGGAGCACCCTTCATCAGGTTGCAGGAACAACAAAGTTCTACTTCACTTCTAAATGAGCATGAAAATGAATTATACTCTAATAGAGAAATTCACTCACCAAGTGGCCCCCCTTGGACGAGTGAATGAAAAACACAACCAAGATAAAAGATTAAAACTCAAACTGTACATTCTATTCATTCATGGAAAATGAGTACACTTGATTGAAAGTAAAACAATATCACCGTGACAATAGTTTTATTCTAAAATTTGACTAACTCCAAAAGAGTTACAACAATCATTTATTTGAAGGAAAACTACAACTACTTCATAAATCTAAGATCACTCCATAAATGAGGATTGTTACAAATTCTTAAAGTTTCAGAACAAAAATAGCATTAATCAGGAATAAATCTTCCCAGAATATAGCATGTTGAGGGTACTAAATCCACGTTGCATGCAACAGGAAATGGTATTTGACTTGCCCTACTTGCGAAGATCTTGCAACAACGGTTGGCTTTGACTATTCCAGCAACACAATGCCGATTCTTGAACGCCCATGATAAATACCTGCAAAATAATTAATGCACACACAAACTTCCATACATATATATCCTCATCATTAATATTATGAAGAAAGTGTAAAGTTATTAATTAATACTCTTGCAAGACCTATGGCTACAGAAAGGAAACTACCCAAAAGCATAGCGTAGGCAAGGAAACATTCATTAGCATATTCATGCCTGTTCAATGCCATAGTTTCTAGAGGGCTCAGCCGCACTACTACTACTTTGTCATTGTTCAGGAATTATAGAGTGGGAGGGAATTTTCTATTTGATTGGGAGGGAATTGTACTATTCCTATCCATTAATTCAAGAAAATATATCATGTCTTTAAACCATCCACAGTTCTACTTCATGTCTTCACATATACAAAACATATATATAAAAACCATAAGTTCATGTCTGCTTGAAAATAAAATGCTTAAAAAGAACTTAGAAAGATGGCCTTTTTAGAAGCCCATCACAAACATGAAACGTTATACACATAACACATGTATTTTGGTATCGTAGAAACCCTTGTTAGAAGGTAAAAATTGCGGTGAGGATGGAACCCACAAAGCTTCACTACTACAATAATAAAGTTGTCAGTTAAGGCTACAAAGGTTTGATAACTTTTGGTGATCTTACCCTGTTAGGAGTAACAATAAGATCAACTAGATCTACCTAGTTAGAGGATTTTAGCAACACAATTAAGTGTGCACTCAGTTAAGAGATGTTACGAAAAGATTGTCAAGTCTACTTTGTTAAGAAATTTAAAGTCTGCTACAATGGTTAAAAGGCAATAGTAAAATTTATCTATAGATAGAAACTAATCTTGCCTGATTTCATATCTGATATGTACTTATCTGTTATCACCTTAATGTGATCGATCTCTTTTGTGAATACTGCTCGGTAGCCTTCTATTTATGATAAACTATATACTCTGTCAATGCTTCGAACTTAACCCTGTCATATCTTTAGATGTCTCCCAATATGGTGGCTACTTCATGTGTGATACTTGTCAAAAAGACATCTATATAATATTTATATCAAAATGATTTGAACTAATTAGGTTTTAGATACTATATTAGAAAACCTAAGATCAACGATTCAAATGATTAACCTAAATGAACTTTACATAGGAATCATCAACCATTAAATGATTACATCCATATTTAATTTCATCTCGATCTTGGTAAACTATTTTTTGATTGGTGTAAACTATTTTCCTTGTAGTTTGTGCCATTACAAACTACTATGTCATTTCATGTTTCACTTGGTATACACTACATTCATCACTCGGTATTTAATTGATGCTCAGTACATATGAATTCTTGGTGACTACTATGCTCTGTACTTGGTAACCATCTGACTCAGTATGAGTACTTAGTCAAAATTGTATTCGGTTAGTATGGTATTCTACCTTGTATTATGCTCGATGTCTAGGCTATGTGTGTTGACCGACTGGACTGTGTTGTCTCCTTTACTAATTGTATGATTGAATGATATTAATGACAACTCTTAATGCTCTTAGGAGTAACATTCTCCCCCTTTGGCATTAGTATCAAAAACATTATGTATATGTGTACCATCTACAAAATTTGGACTTGAGAAACTTTTGTAAACCCAAAAAAATATGTGAACTGTGTGAACTCCCCCTTTGTACATGCTCTCGGTGTAAAGGTGTAAAGTACATACAAGAATATGTGTACATATATTTTCCCCCTTTTTTGAAATTAATGCCAAAAATGTACTTAAAATTTGTCAAATATGTTATGATGGGTTTTCTGTAAAGTGGCCAAGAGGTTTTCCCATTCCTCTTTGAGATTCTCTAGAGCAATCTTCTCTAAACCAACTTGTGCATGCATATCAAAAATGTTTTCTATAACTGAAATCTTAGGGGTGGCAACCAATTCTTTTTCCTTGTTCACATGCTTTTGTATTACCTTTAAGTGTGGAAGTAACTCTGCCTGTAGCTCTGTTACTTGTTCTCTTATTTTATCCTCTTCCTTCCTTAGTTCTATTCTTAACTACTAGATTTGTGTAACTTTAGCATAATGCTCATAAAATGCACTGGGCTTGGTTATTAGACTATTTGCACTAGCCTTTAATTCTTCATCTAATTTCTTAATCTTTTCACTAAGCTCGATAGTGAAAGAGTCTATAGTGCATAGCTTGTGCAAAATTGTAATAACCTTTTGAATAATAATCTCTAGCTCACTTATTACCTCAGATAGTTTGACCTTGTTAACTGCCACTTCCTGGCTGATTTTCTCTGATAGCTTGAGTTGTATCTTTTCTTCTTCTCTCTCTTCAATTCTCTTTTTAACATCTATATTTAAAGAGTTTATATGGATGGTTAGAGTTGCAAGTTGATCAATGATGGGAGTTGCCTCATCAACATTGATATCAGTGACTACTTGCATTAAGATCTCTCTAACATCCTCTAAGAGTTTCTTGTGCTTGCTTTCCTATCTTAGATTTTCTTATGCAGCCTTCCTTATGCATAGTTCTCCATATATTCTAAGTGCTTATGGGTCTAGGGATCTTAGATCACATGTAGGAATTTCAATAATTTCATCTAAGGTGACTAGACCCTTACCGTGTTTCTTATTTTTCTTCTTCTCCTGGGTTCTTGATGTGCAATATTTCCCATAAGATACTAGATATTTTATCTCTGAATTATAATTTTCTTGCTCAGTTGAGAAAATTTCTTCCTTATCTTTCCCTTTGACTATTCCCTCGATCTGAGCTCCTTGGGCTTCTGGCCTTGTGTCAGTTGTAGAAATATCTACATTTGTCTTAGTTTTAGGTTCTTTATTCTCTGCCTCTTTAATTTCAGGCTCATTCATCTCCTATTGTCCTTCTTCACCCTATCCTTCGGTGGTGTCCTTTTGTTTCTTGGGCGTCTTCTCCTCGGGTTGCCCTTGAGTGGCAATATCAATGGCTTGCACCAATATAGGTAAGTTACTTGGTATATTTATTATTGTTGCCTCAGTAGGTATTTCTTCCTCAGTGTTTTCTATGGCAATAGTGATATCTTCATCATCTTTTGCTTCATCATCAGGATCTCCATCAGTAATGTCTTCTATTGTTACTTCAGCATTCCTGGTTGTCACTAGCTGCTTGGGAGTATCATGTTTTTCTTCTTCAGTATAACGTGTCGGATAGAAGTCTTCAGTGTATGTATCATCATCTTGTATTTCCATATCAGATATATGAATAGGCTCTTTAGTATAAATATCTACACCATCTGAGTGCACCCCTTTTGCTTTACCTTTTACATTTTTCTCGGAGATTATTGCTAGTGCAGTTTTTTCTACTTCAGCTTTTGAATCCAAAATTTTTGTCCACAAAACTTTGCTATCTTCATCAACTTCTTCAAGTTTTCCTTCCAATATGTTTAATGCTCAACCTTTCATCAAAAATCTATTCGCATACTATTTCATCATGTCTTCAATTTTGGTAATTGATAGAGTAGGCATTGCCAAAATTAATGAGCATTCCCTCATTTTCTTTTCAGTATGCAAGGCATATGTCCATCTTTCCGATACTTTCTTATATAAATCCTTAGGAATGTAAGTTGAAAATTCTACTGGTAATCTTCTAAAATTAATCATCATGTTGATGATTGCCTCTTCTATCTTTTTATGATCCTTGGTTGACTTATGTACAAATCAATTCATTTTGGGGTGAGCTAGTCTACTCGTTTCCTTTATGTTCTTTGTTAGATCATCAATTGATTGTCCTTTATTTACAACAACTTTGAATTGACTATTATCATCTTCTTCTTCACAGTCAATATTATCCTTACCTCTTATTATCTTCCTCCTCTTTTTAGTTTCCTCGGTGGTATCTTGTGCACTTGTCTTCTTCTTTTGATAAGTCTTTGTAGGAGTAGGCCTTGTAATTTTTTTCTATTCCTCATTTCAGGGGTGGAGAAACACCTATGGAGGATCTTGTCCTCACTCAGATAGGAATATATGCTTGTTTTCTCTTCCCTTTGGCCTTCACCGGTGCAACTTGTAGTTCTTTTTCTAACCCGGTCTCCTCTTCATGCTCGTTGTTACTGATTAGAAGTTGTTCTTTGGTTGCTTCTTCAACCAGATTCTTTGTTTCTTCCTCTTCTTCTTCAAAGAATTGCTTATTCAAGGTGTCCACCATTTACTTAGATTTTTTGCTAACCTTAACTCCGACTAAGTCCATTTTTATCCTCAATTTATCTTCCTCATAGGTTCCAAACCTAGTAGAGTTGGGGTCTTTGGGCTCAGCCAATAGTGCCTTTATTGACCTAGAGGCTCGATCAATATCAAGTTCATAGCCCATTAGAGGTAGCCATGCATTTCTTGGCTCAACTGCCTTAATTAGGGTGGTGTCGGTGTCCACTAGAAAACAAATATCCTCCTTGTGCCTTTTAACTAATTGTACAGGTATCCTGCTCCTTTTATGCATTCTCTCTTTAAATTTTCCAAAATAATCATCCATCACAACCTCAAAATTTTGACCTAAGTTCTTGATGAATTCACCGATTTGGATTATGACAGGTCAGTTGACATCCCATTCAACATTACTAATTGATGGGAAATATTTTTTCAAGTAGAAAAATGTACATACTTGAAGTGAACCAAACTTACAAGTGTTGGTCTTTGCAACACATATAGTCCTCATGTTCTCCTCAAGTTGCTTCAACAGTAGCTCAGCGATGTCTAACTATAAAATTTTCTTGATGATTTTGTATGCTATGTCCACTACTCCACATGGGACACTATTGGTCCTGCTTGATTGAAAAATCATATAACCAATAACATAGGCTCCAAATCTAGTTTCTGGATCGGTGATGGTGTTGATTATCATGCCTCTTCCATCCCACTTGGCTCTTGTTAACTTCTCAATCTCATTTTTCACTGGGTGTCTTAGGGCTTTTGCTTTTTCATTCATGGGATACCTAGTAACCATATGTATAACATCCTTTGTTATCTTCACTGACTCATCCAACCATAGCTTTCCTTCATGTACTTGGCTTAGCACTATTTGTATCCATTCTATTTTAAACTCCTTCAGTAAATGAAGGGCATTAGTCAGTCCCTTGACTTCCAGGTGAGTGTGTTCATCCTCTAGTTTTCCATCTTGGCATAGCTCCTGATATGTAGATTGAAGCTCAAAATCTCCGATTCGCTTATCTTGCAGTGAATATATGCAGGTATATCCTGGACTAATAAAACCTTAGGCGGTATGCTAGAAAATGCACTTGTTTGATCAACTTGTGAAGCAATCTCAGGGTACAATTTGTATCTGGGTTCTTCATATGTTGAGGAATTGATCAACATGAGCTTGTCACTATCGGTCTTGGATTTCACAAACTTTGATGAGGATGCCATTGATTTAACAGATTTAGGGCTTCACAAAAACTTTAAGAAAACAACTTGGTTCGCTAAGAACTTACTTGAAATGATAACAAATTGCTCATGATCTACTTAAATCTCTATAAGATGCTTGAAAACTTTTCTCAAATTCTCTCAAATCGCTCTAGTTTGCTCTGGTTGGCTGTGTGAAGAAATGATTTTCTTTGATGCTTATTTATGCCTAAAATTCCTTTTCCCGCTCAAAGTTTTGTAATAAATGCTTCACCTACCACATCTTAGTTAATACAAAGATGTTCAGTTATCTCCATTGAAACTTTAGCTCGGTTAACACTTAACATTGCTTAGTTGATTCTTCAACTCAGTTAACCTTGACACTTTCACCGACTAACAAACTTGCACTCGGTCATGCTTTTACTGACTATACACATTTCATGCTCAAAACATATAACAACCTAGTGCATCTTATTCATGATGATTTGGTATTTATGTAATAGATATAAGGAACTGTTGTAAGATATAACTGATTGAAATTCAAGTCCATACCTACTTGCATTGCTTAGGTGGAGGTGGTGAGATCACCTAATCCAATGGATGAGGTGTCATTGACTGTTGTTCTTGTTCCAACATTGCCATCTATTTCTCTTCTCCACATTTGATTCCTTATCCTCATGATTTATTCAATGGTGTTCTCATTTGTATTAACATTCACTTCTAGTGCTCGGTCTCTACAATCTTTACTTAAATGATTGACCTTGTGACAGTGCAAACATGCCATTCCATAATTTGTCCAGTTTTGAGATATTCCTCTCTAATGAATTATCATGCAATTTTTTGCTATACATTCATATCTACCACATGTTGTACAACTAGTCCAAGTGTTGTAATCCCAAGTATATGCATTACCTTGTCTTCTCAATTTATATGTCTTGTTTTGTCCTTTTAGTTTCTAGACTTGCTTCATCTTTTCCCTGTGATATATGTTCATGCATGTTGCAAGTGTGACTATTCTTTTCCATGTAGTGTTTCTTAGGTGAATTATTCAGCTTTGATCTACACTTGAATGTTCTTGATGTCCATACTTGTTGTAGTTATAATAATAACCATTAAATTTAGGAGTCAATTTAGGAATACGTTTTTCTTTGCTTGTGCAAACATTTGATGTGTGGCATGGTTTTCCATAGTGATAGCATGAGAAATTCTTTGGCCTTGGATGTGCATGGGCACTCTTTTGTTCAGCTTGTTTTGATGACTCTCCCTGCTTGGTATAGCCTAAACTAGTAGTGTTGTCATGTCTTCTTTGACTATTTAGAAATTCATCCATCCTTTTTGTACTTTCTTTAGCTTTCTTTATCATCTCATTGTGTTGTTGAATTTTCACTTCATTCTTTAGTCTTTCATTCTCTTCTCTCAATTCACTAATGTCTTCCAATTTTCTAGTAAGCTCATTGTTCACTTGGTTGACTTCCTGACTCAGGAAAACCATTTGATTGGAAATTTCAAAGTGATGCTTGATTAGTCTCAATATCTGAAATTCCTTTTCTTCTAGCTTTTCAGTCATTTGTCTTCTATCTTCAATAACTAAGTTCCTTTCTTGTTCAGTCTGTCTTGCATTGTTCATGACATCAACCATTATGACCATTTGAGAATCTTGACCGATTTGCAATGTTCTCACTTGATCAGTAAGATGTTCATTCTTTTCAGATAGATTTGATATGGTTCCTTTAGATGCATTAGATATACTTCTAGATCTAGATCTAGATCCTTTGAATGGATCCTCTATCTCTTCTTCCTGATAGTCAGTCTCATTGAGTCAAAATGCCATTTATTTCCTTTTGACCAATAACTCTCTCAGTTTTTCTTTGGCTTCCTTGAATTGTTCTATGAGAATCTACATCTACAATTTTTGATTTTTAATAGTCTTGTCAAACTTATACCTTTCAATCCTTAAGATATTTTCTCTTCAATGATTAAACTTCCTCAACAAGAGAACTACCTATGATACCAATTGTTGGAATTATGGTGTTGGCACTTCAATTTTTAAACCATAAAATCTTGCATTTCTTTACAAAATCAAAACATCTATGCATTATCCTAAAATTGAGAAAAATTCATTGCAAAAAACCTAGAAAAAGCCTTGCAAAATCCCAAAGCTCTCATTCAAATCTAGAAAGCCCTAATTAAAAAACCAGGCATGAAAAAACCCTAAGTGCATTTGCTTTCATGAGAAAACCCTAGATCACTCTTTTATAATCTATTTGAGCGTTACTTTTACAGGTCACTTAAGTTCCTAAAATGCATGTGTTTTATTTTTATTACCAAGCAGGGTCATGTTCTTAACATTTCATATTACCTAGGCCCGACCCCTTTTTAATTTTTCCTAAGTCAAAAAGCCTGGTGATATTACTAAATATTCCTAAGTCCTTAAATACTTTATATCCTAATGTTTCGACATTATATTCAACTTTGACTCTTGAATCTTGATCGAATGGTTGTCACATGTTCGCATGGAATCTTTTGAGCCTTTGTGATCATGCAACAACTGTTGATCTTGTATAAAGCTTAGCAAAAGTATCAAGTGGGATCATTGCCAGGTGTACACAAATGTTCATTCATAATTGGCTATGATATTTGCTAACATGGAAACCATCATTAAGACTACCGCTCAGTAAGAAAAATTTGTATGTCTGCTTGCCGGATATTGTGACGTGGCAGCTTCTCATTGGTTAAGTAAAATGGGCCTAGTTTCAGAAGGATCTGTAGGACTAACAATTTGCAAAAAATCAGATGGTTGTCACATGTTTGCATGGAATCTTTTCAAGCCTTGTGATCATGCAACAAATGTTGATGTTACTTTATTCCCAAGCATAAGAAAAAGGTGTGTCCACTGCTAGGTGTATGTACATGGCCGTTGTTGATTGGTCAAAGGTATTTGCTGAGGTGGAAGATGTTAGTAACATTGGCGCTTGGTAAGAAAATTTTACATGTCTGCTTGCCAAATATTGCAACGTGGACGTTCCTGATTGGTCGAAGCAAAGTGGGACCGATTACTTAAGGTAACAACAATAGATAGAAGATCTAATGGTTGTCGCATGTTCACATGGAATCTTCTGAGCCCTTGCGATCACGTGAAAGCCATTGATTTAGTATCAAGGCCACGATGCCTTACTTTATGTCTAGTCATAAAGGGGAAATAATAGTGACCGTCAGATGCAACATCTAATAGTAGTAATGAATCCTAAGTATCAAGTGGGTCCTGGATGATGTGATTAAAGGATTGCCGTTGATACATCTTGATCGAATGGTTGTCGCATGTTCGCATAGAATGTTTCCAAACCTTGCGATCATGCGATAGTTGTCAGATTATGTTTTAAAAGGAATCAATAGTCCAAATTCAAACTTGAAGCAAAGTTGGTGCAAAATTCAAATTTTCCTGTTAAGCGATGATAGTTTGATTTCTCATAGAAGTAATGGCTAGATCATGTGGAGTAAACTGTTGAAAGGACTAGTTTTGATTGCTAATATATATCGAAGATTTATGCTTTCTTTGAAACCACAAGGAGATAAAATTGGCGGAGAATTAGGTGAGAAGATTTGCAAAAGCTGGTTGACATTTCCTAAGAAAATTTTGAAAAAAGGTTGGTGGATATCTGTGCAAATCTTTTTCCTATTAAAAGTATTATAATTCTACCATGTTTCCTTTGCACAAACTATAAAGATTTTATAAACCCTAAAATGCCACCCATAAAGGAATTATCTGGTGAAACTGATTACATTAAGAAGGGTCTACATGAGGATTTGTTACAACTATTACCCAGTTCAACATCTGATACAGTAAAGGCCAAGAAATTGACGTCGAAGGAACCTAGGGTGAAGGTAGCAGACGACTTGTATGACATGGGGAATTACATAAGAGATGCTAAGATTGGCACACTCAATGCAAGTGGTTCTTCTAATATCACTGGTTTATCATTGTTCAAAGTAGGATTTAGCTAGAGAAATGCCCCTCCTCCTAACAACAATATATGGCAGTTTGACCTAGGCAAGTTTGTGGTGCTTGACATTATCCTAGATGCAGATTTAATGATTCAAGTTGCTAAGAATTATGACCCAATTACTAGAATTGTTAGGGATGCTAAAGGAAACCTATTAATGAACATCTCTGCTCAAGAAATTAGGAGTGTTTTCAAGCTAAGTGAGCCCTCCAATGACCTAGAAAAAAATGATTTTGAAGAATTGAAACAAGTGTACAATGCACAAAGGGATTATCTTAGAAGTGGTCCTGTGAAGGAATTTTGTGACAAAATTGGGGGAATGATTTCCATGGGACTGAGTACACAGGAGCCCTTCAAAATAGAGTATTTTAACCTAAGAGAAAAAGGTACATAATGGCCATTATGTCAAGTCTTTGGAGAAGATGTGGATGAAAGAATGCCAGTACATTTTATGTACATGATAGTCTAGATTTTACACCCGTACCTATTAGTTACTTTTGACTATGCCCCTTACATTGCTGATTTAATTCATAATGGATTAGTAGGAATCCAAAAAAAAAAAAGTTGATAAGCCATTCTGCTGGTATTCTTTCATGATGTATATGTTCTTATTTAAGGGTGCTAGTTACTTTGAGAAGGAGATAGATTTATTAAAACAAAAGGATGGCGAAGACATGCTAGTCCAATTGTGGAACCTCACCATGACATGGGATAGGGAGGATCATAGTCTCATTAATTTTGATAGATGCTTTGCAGCCAGACTAAGGAAATTGTTTGTCCTTGAAAACCCAAGAATCCCAACTGCCTTAGCTGAACTTGTAAGGCCAAAGTAGTTTTCCCAGGGCCTCAAAATTGTGCATAATTGGGGGGATTTCATTTTTTACCCTGTTTCTACTATTATTAGATTATATGGTTTTAAAGGGTCTCCATTCATTTTACCATATCAAGTCCCCCTCAAGATTGGTATTGCAGAATTCATTAGACAACTGGGAGACATTGAAAAGAATACTCTCGTAGGTAAAGGTAGAGGAAATCTATTCCCAAATGTCACAATTTCTCACTAGTTCATAATCAAAAAAGGTGGTTGGCTTCATATGGATCAAGTCTTGGCACCATATCATATGACTACTTCATTTTTTAGGACAACAAACCCAGAGGGGTTTTACAATGAAATATTTAAAATAAAGGTCAGGTGCTCTTTGATAAATCATATTTTAAACTTCCCTAAGGATATTATCAGAAATATCCCTAATATACAAGAGCAAGAAATTAGAAAAGAAAAATGGCTGGTATACAAGAAGACCTTGGAATTTGTCCAGTAGTTTGAGCAGGGATATGATCCCTTAAAGAGCATAAATCCCATGGGTAAGAAGATAGACACTCTCATGGATCATTTTTAGGATGTTTATCAAACCCTCAATGAGAAAAAGGAGACATCCATGAGGGATAACCTAGAGAAGGCTCAATCATTGTTGAGAAAACCTGCATTTGCAAAAGTATTGCCCCCAGGCAAGTACATGGTATAGAAGAAAACTGGTTACAATGTGATAGTACCAGAGCTTGAAAAACAAAAAAAAAATGAGAAAAAGGAGGATATCCCTTCTACATCACAACATATGGAAAAATACAAGGAGGTTGTGGAAATTCTAGATTCACCTCAGGATCAACCAGCTGAAAATGTTCCTGATTCCTCACCTCCCACCAAGAAACAAAATCTAGAAGAGAGGCCTGAACATGTTGAGGAAGTTTACTCTCCTTCCCAATCACTTTTGAACATCATGGATGATTAAGAGGTCACAAAGTAGGTACAACAGTTGGGATCACTAGGTCAAATTTTAATGATCTATGAGGAGATAAATGAGGGGGTGCCAGAGCCACCAAAAGAACCCGAATTAGATCTAATAGTGGGAGAGATGGTAGATATAGAATTGGACCCAATAATTAAACAAGCATGTGATGAATTCTTGGTTGATGATGCCTTTGTGAAGGCTAGAGCATTCACGCAATTTTTGTGGAAATTGAACATCAGTCAGTTTGAAGAAACATGTGAGAAAAGGCATGAGAAGAATCTAGAAAAGGACCTCAAGATCGTAGAGGATGAGGTAAGAAAAGAAATGATAGATAGATTTGAGAAAGTCACTCTAGAATAGGGGAGAGACTTGGTGAGAAACTCAGGATTGCTTATCATCCCAGAATGAGATATTGTTAAAATAATAATAACAAAATATAGAATTAGGAAATTGTTTAATCAATGAGCAAGGAAAAGAAGATTTACCATGAATAATCACAAAAATAGGAGCATTCACCAAAGCACAATGAAACAAGGAGATGATATTTTGAAGGGGGAAAAGCATAAAAAAACCCCCGTGATATAATGAAAGTGGAAAAAAATGCCTAAGAATGAGAGAGAGAGAGATAGAGTGAGAGTTGAGCTCATACAATGTTCAAGAAGAAGAAGAATCTCATCAGATGAGAGAAGGAGAGCCATCTCTTAATAGAGATGTGAGAAAGGAGTTACATTGTAACTCCCATTTTTGTGTATGCCACATTTCACTAGTGTGTGAGACAAGTGTAGGATTCCTCATAAGGAGGAATATCTATTTTCCTTAATAAAGGAAATTACAAATATGACATGTCCTCCCACTTGGACTAGAGGATGAATACAATAGGATACCTTGGTTTATCCTTTAAATACATAATTTACCAAGGAAAGATTAAATTCTAACACCCCCCTTTAATCTTTACTTGGGGTGATTACATCAAGGGGTATCAAACCCAAATTGTTACAATGAAATTCAAATTTCTCTCTAGAAAGAGGTTTTGTCAAAATATTTGCAACTTGATCTTCACCTTTGCAATGGAAGAGGGAAACTTTCTTGTCTATAATGTGCTCTCTAATGAAGTGATGGTGGAGAGAAATGTGCTTTGACTTTGCATGGTAAACTAGATTCTTTGCCAAGGCTATTGCACTTTGATTGTCACAATACAATGGTGTAGGTTCTTGTTGAGGTAGACCCAAATCTTCAAGTATTCTTCTAAGCCATAGAGCTTCTTTAGAGGCACAAGTACAAATTTTATATTCAACTTTAGTAGAACGTAGAGACATAGATTGTTCTTTTTTACTTTTCCAAGATATAGAACCTGAACCAAGAGAAAAAATACCCAAAAGTAGATTTCCCATCATTGGGGTCTCCACCTAGATTTGAATCAATAAAGCCTTTTAAAGAAAAATCATAATTTGCATCATAAAATAATCCTAAGTTAATAGTACCTTTAATGTAACGTAATATTCTTTTAGCAATTTTGAAGTGAGTTTGTTGAGGTTTTGACATGAATCTTGAAACTAAACCAACACTAAAAGATAAATCAGGTCTAGTGAGGGTTAGATAAATTAAACTACCTACAAGTTCTCTAATAAGGAGTAGCATCTATGAAAGGAGATTCCATATCTATCATTAACTTAGTTCCTAAATCACATGGAATTGAAACAAGATTAGCATCATATATATGAAATCTATCTAGGAGGTCTTTAGCATATTTACTTTGAGAGATAAAAATACCCTTAGGGGTTTTCCAAATTTGCATTCCTAAGAAATAATGTAAAAAACCTAAATCTGTCATTTGAAATTTTTGGTTGAGTTGGAACTTAATATCAGAAATTAACTAGTTAGAACTAGAGGTAAGAATCAAATCATCAACATACATAATGATAATAATAATGTCATCTTCACTATGCTTGATATACAAGTTAGGATCATTTTGACTTCTTTCAAAACCTTGAGAAATAAAGAAAGCATTAATTTTGGAATACCACTCTCTAGGAGATTGTTTTAAACCATAAATAGACTTCTTTAGTTTGCAGACTAAATGTTCATTACCTTGTTGAATAAAACCAGGAGATGACATATAGATTTCTTCATGCAAATCACCATTTAAGAAGGCACTTTTAACATCCATTTGGTGAATAGGCCAATTCATTTTAGTAGCTAAAGCAAGAACAACTTTAATGGTAGGCATTTTAGCAACAGGAGAAAAATTTTCATTGTAGTCTATTCCTTCAATTTGAGAAAAACCGTGTGCAACTAATCTAGCCTTAAATTTACTAATTTCATTATTGGAATTTAACTTAGTTTTATATAACCATTTACAGGAAACCAAATTTTTACCATGAGGTAAAGTAACTAAATCCCAAGTATTATTAGAAATAAAAGAGTCATATTCTTCTTGCATAGCAGTTTTCCAATGCGGTTGATTTTTAGCTTGAGAAAAAGTTTAAGGATCATTAGAATTAGAGAGAGAAGTCATAAGAGCATAATTGCAGTAGTTTATCATTCTAGGTTTAAGTCCACCTATTCTAGCAATGTAATCATCACCTTCATTAAGTAAATCTTTAAACCATTTAGGATTTCTCCTAGAATTAACAGAAATATTACTAGGAGTAAACAGATTATTACCATCATCATCATCATCACTGCTGCTACTAGAAGGAACAAAATCATTAGAAGGAGTATCATTACTATCTATTTGTTCATCATTATCCTGTTTATTAGTATTATCCTTAGTGTTAGGAGCAGAAACAGAAGGAACATAAACTTTAGGAGCAAAATTTTGAGGAGTAGGGTTGAGAGATGAAGGTTGGTCCTCCACAAGAACTATGTTGCTATGACTAAAATCAGAATTTGAAATATGAGAATAGTCATGAACACCATTTTCAACAATGCAAACATCTCTAGCTATGTGAACTTTATTAGTAAGAGGATCATAAACTCTATAACCTTTAGTGTTCTCAGAATAACCAACAAATATATGAGGGGAGGATTTAGGATCTAACTTTTTTCTTTTATGTTTAGGTGTGTGAACATAAGCAGTGGAGCCAAAAATTCGTAAATGAGACAAAGTGGGTTTTTTACCTGACCAAACTTCTTCAGGAGTTTTATTTGGAAGGGCCTTAGTAGGAGTTCTATTAAGAATATAGGTGGCACATGCCATGGCTTCAGCCCAAAATTTATAATCCATATTTCTAGCATGTAAAAAACATCTACCCATTTTGACTATTGTTCTATGCTTTCATTCTGCCACACCATTATGTTTTGGTGTATAAGGAACGATAAGCTCATGTTTGATACCAAAAGTTCTTAAATAAGAATGAAAATCATGATTATACATATTCAATACCATTATCAGTCCTAAGAATCTGAATTTTACAACCACTTTGTCTTTCTACAAAAACATGAAATTCTACAAAAATATCAAGGACTTGATCTTTACTATGAAGGAAATAAATCCAAGTTCTTCGAGAATAATCATCAACAAAATTTAAAGCATATTTAGAGCCTGAAATAGAAGTATTTTCCATAGGACCTAAAAGATCACTATGAATCAGAACTAACTTATTATTAGCTCTCCAAGATGATTTATGGGGAAAGGATTCTCTATGCATTTTACCACTCATACATCCATTGCAATCAAACTTAGAGGGAGTAAAATTAGGGAGCCCATCTACCATATTTTATTTTTGCATTAATGAGATATAATCATAATTTAAATGTCCTAGTCTTTCATGCCAAATGTGAAAATCAACAGTAGTGAGTAAAGAATATCTAGGAGAGGCAAATTGATAAAATTTAAAGAGATTATCATCATCCAATTTAGCATTTGCAACTATCTGATCAGTATTGGGATCAATGATATGACAATTATTTTTATGAAACTCAACCTTATAATCTTGACATAATTGAGGAACAAAGATAAGGTTAGCTTTCAAATCAGGAACATAAAGCACATCATGTAATTTACCATTTGGAATAGAAACATTACTAGTTCCTTCAACTTGACAGCAATGATTATCAGCTAACGAAACAGGAATATTCATAGAATTAGGTCACAAAAAATCAAAGACTTCCTTATGAGATGTAACATGTTGAGATGCACCACTATAAATAATCCATTCAAGTGGTTTAGAAGCATTAAAACAGACAGTAAAAGAAGAATGAGATTGATTTCTATTAGGTTGTTCATTTGAGTAGTTTTGAGAATTAGATTGATCATCCTTTTGTTTCTTAAAACAATTATGTATTAAGTGACCATTTTTACCACAATAGGTGCAATGTGGCCTATTTGACTGATTATTATTATGATAGTTATTGGGAGGCCTAGAATTGTAATGATCATTAAATTGTTGGCCTGAGTTATTATTTGAATTATTAGTATTGTTAGATCTTTGATAGTTTTGGTTATTTTGATTAGTGTTAGAAGATCTATTGTTATTGTGACTTTGAGATACATATGCATGTTCATGAGATTTAAGTATGCCAAATTGAATTAATTTAGCTTCCTCTTGACGCAACATATTTTGAAAGATAACATAAGTTAGTTGAGATGCTAAAGAAGGAATAGCTAATTGAGAGTAAATATTTGTAATAAACTGTTGGAACTGTCCAGGCAAGCATTTAAAAATAATAATGTGGATTATCCTTAAATCAGAAAGAGGAACTTGTAAACTAGTTAGTAAAACTTTAATTGAATCAAACTTGAGCAAGAAATCATCAACAGAGTTGAAATCGGTATACCTGAGGTCTTCAAGTTGGTCTTGAAGCTAGATTTTTCAAGTCTCATTTGCACTGTCATAGGTTATTTTCAGGATGTCCCAAGCTTGATGGGCTTCTCTACAAGTAGAAATTAGGACATACAATTTGGGACTTAAGGAGATCCCTATTAAACCAAGTGCTTCCTCATTTTTAGTCTGCCAAGCGGTTTGGTCAGCTGGAGAAGCAGAGGTTGCTGGTTTAGAACTGGCATTAGTCGCAATATCTAAAATATGTCTGAATCTAAAAATGAAGGTCATGTGCATTTTCTAGGCATGATAATTTGTACTAGTTAACTTAATTTCTGGCATCAGGGTGGTCATGGTTAAAAAAATAAGATTAAATGTAAACTTGAGATAAATAAATGAAAAAAAAAACTATAACAGAACCTAAAAAGGAACTCAGATCAAATTATAGACACTTGCATGCAGCATCAGAAAGCTATAAAAGCTTACGCCAAGGAGGCATGCAAGGACAAAACAACAACTAGAGGAAAAAAAAAGAAACTAGGAGCACTTAAAAGGAATAGATTCACGGTTAAACTATTATTAATTAACAGATAACGACAAGAATCTCTTGCATGCAAAGAGAAAGAAAACAAGATAAACCTGATAACAAAGAAAAAACAACACAATCCTGCAAAAAAAACAAGTTAATGAACATAAATCAGATTAAACTAACTTAAATGAATAGAGATGAACCTGCAAAGAAATGTTAGCCAAAAAAAATAATTGGGTAAAAAAAGCTAGATTAGTAATCTAGAATAAAAAAATGATTTGGAAACTAACTACAGAAACAATTAAAACCACAACTAGAAAAAAGGCACTGATGTGAGGGCGATTTAGAAGCACAATGGTGTAGAATTCCTTTTAGAAAAAAGTGAACAAAAATTGATAAAACACCTTATAATTTTTTAAAAAAAGTAGAATACTATTAAAAAAAACTTCTTAAAAAATAAGCAATTACTCTTTTAAAAACAATTATTGTTAAAAAACTTAAATGAAAAAGACTAAATTTCTATTAAGAACAAACCAATATAAAGAAATAGAGAGTTTTGATTTAAAAAAAATTATATATATAAACCTAAAACCTAAAAACTAAAAACTAAAAAACTAAAATCTAAAAACTAAGATCGGACCTGCAAAAGCCTAAATTTTTTAAAAGGAAATAGAATAAAATAAACTTACTCTTTACAATTTGCTTTTAGTGCATCTGCAAAGAGCTCGATTTTGATAATGTGGACACCCTACGAATGATACATCCATAGCGCATGCAAGGATAGTTGTTTTTTTTAAAAAGGAAGAATTATAATAGAGGTTAAATCAAATCATGGCGACCAACAAAATAAACAAAATGAGACCCTTCAATACTGCATTAGAAACTTAATAATTAATTTAAATAACATACAAATATAATAAAAAAACCCTTAGGGGAATAAAATATTCCACAAAAAAATATCAGCGAACCCTAGTCACCCTGTTCATAGTCAACAGAAGCTTGAAAAAACTACTCTCGCTAGTGTGCAAAAAAAAACTTCGCGATCAATTATTTAATTCATCTCGAAGGAATATGAATCAATATCGATACACAATATATCTATATTTAGGGCCAAATGATGCTGCATAATGTGTCAACTAAGAGTTTTGAGTGTACAAGTGCAGAACAACAACTTGAATAGCAGAGCCAACTATCGCACATCATCCATAAGTGTTTTGACGTCAATAAGAACTTAATCTGGTAAAAAAAAATGATAACCCATTATTAGTATTCAATGCTTGGCATGAGGAAGCTTGTGGTTGAAAAAAAAAATAGACGGAGCTAGAAAGAAGGTGAGTAGGAATGCTCAAAGACAAAAAACAAGCACAAAACGGAGAGAACAAGGAGGTGGGATGAGCTTGAATGTTTGTTTTTATTGCATGCATGCGCTGTTTATCGCCGATAGCAGATACAATGAAAGTAGATTCAAACAAATATAAAAACTTACACACAAAGAAGAGGCAAGGGATCTGATACCAGGCTCGAAAAAAGCTAAGCACTGAAATCTCCATAGCTCAAGAGAGATACAGAAAGAGATGGGATAAATACAACCTCTGTGAATATAAAAAAGGTGTGGGATTTGAGGAAAGGCGGGCAAAAAATAGAGGGCAAGCTGGAGCTGCTCAAACTCGACGCTGACAGTGTAGGCAAGGAAAGGATCGAAGACACGACAATGGCTATAGGAAATGGTAGAACCAAAGGAAAGCAAAAGCCTCTACAAACTCGTAACCCACCTCAGTGTTAGCTCACATAGATGCCAAAACACATGTGGATACAACTACTTAAAAGAAAATAAAGAGCTTGCAGAATGAAAAGAACAGACGACACTAAAAAATGAAGGCGAGAGGAAAGAAAGAAAGAAAAAATAACAAACAAGCGAGATAAGGGAACGAGATCAAAATCACACTAGGAGTAAGGGATAGCTCAAGCATGATAAAAATGATAAGAGCGAATGACTGAAAGTGTGCTGCAAAAGATGAATCGACAAAAGATAGACCAACTAAATATACAAAAAGGAAACCCTAAAAACAACTGTTACTAATTCAATGCAGAATAATATTCTATCAATGAAGAGGCAGAGGGAAAAAAGGCATGTAATGAGTATATTTCCAAAAACGCATGTAATAAATAATTGCAATTTGAAAAAAAATCTATTCATGCATGAACTGATATTAGAGCTTAAAAAAGGAAACTTTAAATCTTTAAATTATAATATTAAAAATAAAATTTAATATTATAATCAAATATTTAATATGAAAAATTAAAAAATTGAAAAAATTAAATTTGTAGTAATGTCTTTATCAAAAAATGAATCCAAAGATAAACCAGGTTTGGCGGTAAACCAGCCAAACCCAAAAAAAATTTCAATTTTTTTTCTCTCTTAATCAGATTAGTAAAAAATAATACTAGCAATAACCTCTCTCAAGAGTCTCCAATATTGGAGTGTTCCAAAATATGGTAGCTCCTTCACCTGTACACTCAATACATGATTAAACCAACCTCCTCTGATACCATGTTAAAATAATAATAACAAAATATAGAGTTAGGAAATTGTTGAATCAATGAGCAAGGAAAAGAAGATTTACCATGAATAATAAAAAAACTAGGAGCATTCACCAAAGCACAATGAAACAAGGAGATGATATTTTGAAGGGGGAAAAGCATAAAAAAACCCCTGTGATATAATGAAAGTGGCAAAAAATGCCTAAGAATGAGAGAGAGAGATAGAGTGAGAGCTGAGCTCATACAATGTTCAAGAAGAAGAAGAATCTCATCAGATGAGAGGAGAGCCATCTCTTAATAGAGATGTGAGAAAGGAGTTACATTGTAACTCCCATTTCTGTGTATGCCACATTTCACTAGTGTGTGAGACAAGTGTAGGATTCCTCATAAGGAGGAATATCTATTTTCCTTAATAAAGGAAATTACAAATATGACATGTCCTCCCACTTGGACTAGAGGACGAATACAATAGGATACCTTGGTTTATCCTTTAAATACATAATTTACCAAGGAAAGATTAAATTCTAACAAATATAGTTGATTCAGTGGTCCTTGATGCAGTCAGGAAACATACCACACCTATTCATAAGACTAAGGAGGAGGCAGAACATGCCATTAAGGGAGTCACTTTAAGTAATGCCCATCAGGCCTTGGTCATGTGGTCCCTAAAGAAGAATGTAAATAATAAAGGAAAACATATTACTAGGGGTGATCTCACTGGTAGCCTAATGGTCAAAAGGGTTACTGATACTTCTATAGTTGAGGCATCAGGAATGGTGGTAGCAACAACTCAACTAATAGCAAGAGTGGTAGAAAAGGAAGCCAAGGAAAAGGAGGAGCTCACACTAAGATTGGAAATAGTGTTGAAGGCTTATGGGGAGCTAAGACAAGGTATATATGAAAAGGATACAATAATTGCAGACTTGAAGAAGAGGTTAGGTGAGCAGGGCCCAATTCAAGCATTAGGGCAATTGCAAATTTCTTCTTCCCCTGCTGTACCTTCTTCAAGCCCTATCATTGAATACCCCCTCTTCCCTCTTCCCCCTTTTATAGGTGATGAAGACAGAGCAAAGGGAGAAACAAAGATATGAAAAGAAAATAAAGGACACAATCCTACATTTTGTTGCAAATGTAAAAACAAGAGAGGTTTATAGAGTTGCTAAGCAATTATCTAACATTTTGATCTCTTTTAAGAATGAGATAGCCACTGTAGACCCAATTTTGGAAAGATGGGTTGCTAGAAAGAATAGGTTGAAATCATTCTTTGATTTGATTATAGATCAATGTATTGTGGATATACAACTAACAAATACTTATAGGTTTGTTAAGGACATTTTGGAGTTTGAGGTCAACAGGGAAAGTTTAAAGAGAAAGACAGAGACCTTAAGGGCTAGGTACTTTCAAGACAGTTTTCAAATGTTCCCAGGTCTTGTCAAAGTAGATGGAGTTATAAAGGACATGGATCAGTGGCTAGAAAAAAATGATGGGGAAGTGTCAGCTAGAATAGACACCATTTTGAATACAGAAGACAATGCCCCCTTTGTACAATTAATTGAAATACTGTAGGATGTCAGAATACATTTCACTAATGTGAGAAATGAGGTACACCAAGTAGTTGCTGATTGGGACAAATTGCTACCAAAAAGGGATGAATTTTTGGCCTTTCATTGGCCAAGTGAAGAAACTTATACATCTTGGGAAACAACATATCCTATAGAAAGTGCCAAAGAAGAAGAGACATCCACTGAAGATGCAACAAGTGGAAGTGCCCCAACCCCTTGAAAGAAAAGCAAGCAATGATGGGAACCTCAAACAGTTGAAGAAAGCACGGATGCTATACCTGGCAGAAGTTGAACTGACCTTGGGACTTGTTGCAAATTTTGGCACTCATCTCTACAAGCCATTTTGTAAAATTGTAACAAGAAGATGTTATATTTGTCTTTTTTGTCTTATGTGGTGAACACTTTTTGTCTTTTGTATGAAAGATCTGAAGCTTGTATGCAATCCTTTTTTCTATAAAAGGATTACCAAGATCATTTTAGAAGGACCAAAACTTGGACATTCTTACTAACAAGTTTTGAGTCTAGGATATTGTGGATTGTATTAGGCAAGTTTTTTGTAAAGAGCAATATTGCTGGTTCAACAAAATATCCAGAGAGTTGCATTTTAAAGCATTTTGTATACATGACATTGATATAGCATTTGAATAAAATCCAAAATTTATATCTCTCCTTTGTGTATTTCTCTTTGAGTTAGGAATTTATAAAATTCATTGCATGGATAATCTCTGTGTATGTTTATATTCTTAAGCTATGATCCAGGATGAGATTAAATAAGCTTTAGATATGACATAAATTCTTTAAAGTTTTACATAAGGATTTAAGTAAGTAGTGTGAATCTAGGATTCCTTTGATAAAATCCACCATAGGGTGATAGCATTTTCAAAGGGTAGGACCATTAAAGTTCAGTATATTTGTTTTGTGTATTACAATTTTGCAGTGAGGGTGTTGCCCAATGGATAAGGCACTAGCCAATAGTGGAGCTATTTTATAGAGATCAGTGTTTGAGAAGGTTCTATTTGTATTCCTAACATTTTGATATAAATCGGTCTAAATTATTTAAGTACAGTGACTTACAAGGTATTATTCCACCTAATGATAATGGAGAATCAATGAATGAATGGTCATCATTTAGCATTTTCTTATCTTTTATCTGTTATTATTGAATCCGGTCTGTTATTGTTGAAGTAAGGCTTGTTGTTATTGGATTAGGAGTACCCTCCTTGGTTTTGTAGAGCCAGAAGTGTAGAGGGCAGTCTTGTCCCTATAGTTGGTCCAATCATCATAGAATTCCATATTTGGATCTAACCCATCCTAAAACCCTATAGATGTATTGGTTGCTTTTAAAAGCATAAGGTCTAGTTTGAGGAACCAACATATGGAAAGGTGTGTACTGAAAGGGGAGGGGTGAATTAGTACCCTTGTAAACATGTAAATCATTAACCGACTGTATCATTTCCATTCACCATACATCCAATAACATAACTGAAATGTAAATTCATGTAATCTAATCAAATATACAAACATGAAACTTCATACACATAACACATGTATTTTGATATCGTAGAAACCCTTGTTAGAAGGTAAAAATTGTGGTGGGGATGGAACCCACAAAGCTTCACTACTGCAATAATAAAGTTTTTGGTTAAGGCTACAAAGATTTGATCACTTTTGGTGATCCTACCCTGTTAGGAGTAATAATAAGATCAGCTAGATCTACCCGGTTAGAATATTTTAGCAACATAATTAAGTGTGCACTCGGTTAAGAGATTTTACAAAAGTATTGTCAAGTCTAATTTATTAAGAGATTTAAAGTCTTCTACAATGATTAAAAGGTAACAGTAAAATTGATCTGTAGACAACAACTAATCTTGCTTGATTTCAGATTTGACATGTACTTATCTGTTATCACCTCAATGTGATTGATCTCTTTTTTGAATACTGCTTGGTAGCCTTCTGTCTCTGATAAACTATATACTTTGTCAATGCTTCAAACTTAACCCTGTCAAATCTTCATATGTCTCCCAATATGGTGGCTACTTCATGTGTGATACTTGTCAAAATGACATCTATATAATATTTATATTAAAATGATTTGACATAATTAGGGTTTAGATACTATCTTAGAAAACCTAAGATCAATGGTTCAAATGATTAACCTAGATCAAATTTATATCGGAATCATCAATAATTAATTGATTATATCCATATTTAATTTCATGTCGATCTTGGTAAACCATTTTCTGGTCGGTGTAAACCATTTGAGTTGTAGTTTGTGTCATTACAAATTACTATATTGTTTCCTGTTTCACTCGGTATACACTACATTCATCACTTGGTATTTAAATGATGCTCGGTACATATGAATGCTCGGTGACTACTGTGCTCGGTACTTGATAACCATTTGACTCAATATGAGTACTTGGTCAAAACTGTATTTGGTTAGTATGGTACTCTGCTTGTATTCTTCTCGGTGTCTAAGCTCTATGTGTTGATTGATTGGACTGTGTTGTCTCATTTACCGATTGTATGAATAAATGATACTAATGAAAACTCTTAATGCTCTTAGGAGTAACAGGGGCACTACCCCCAAACCCCATTAAAAAATCTGAGGGGAAACCGCATCAATAAATTGGGGGAAAATTAATCTCTAAATCTGATTAGGCTCCATATAACAACATGTATTACACTTGTAGGAAGGGAAACTCTATTTAAATCACACTTGCATAGAAGTAAATCACACTGCATGCAAATAAATGACTCCATTGAACCATGATAGTTAATTGGACTTTCAACTCCCATCTTTCTACTACAACTAATTAAAGAAGACATTTGTCTAGATTTAACCAATTTATCACCAACTTGCTAAAAATCCTATTTCAAACTAAAAGAGATTGAAATGAACCACATTAAATTTGAAGTGTATTAAAATGAATAACTCTACAATTGAATAGTAAATGTTTATTTTATCCATCTTGCAACTTATAATAAAATCGCTAAATCTAAACAAAAACAAATTATGAAAATCACCTTCCTTCAGTAGAGATGACCCTTCTTTACCTCTGAAGGGATCTAAGTGTAACTAAATCAACTTCAACTCTTTATTTTCATCAAAGTGGCCCTAGGGGGGGTGAACAAAAGGTTTACAATTGGAATGAAAAATGCAACTTGGTATCAAAACCATCTATCTACTAACCTTAGACTAACTACTTCAACAAACTATTTAATAGCCTCATTTTTAAATCAATCCAAAAGATCAAATAACCATATGAGCATAACTGAGAATGAAACTTCTAGATTTAACCCTAATGCACTTAAGAATACATTTAGAGAGATCTAGATCATTTGGAGGATCTGAGCATTGAGTATGGGACAAGGAGTTCCTACTAGTGAATGCAATGAAACATGGAGTTCTATGATTAAATTCATGTGATAATAAGCCCTAGCTCAACTCATACTAAACATGTAGCCAATGACACTTGTCCAAATCCATAGTATGCCCAAGTGGAGTTCTAGTTAAAACCTCAGCAATATAACCATGATTTTCACAACTTTCATAAGCTTAAGTTAAAGGTGATTTAATGCAAAAGAGGTAATTTTAAAATAGAGCATATTAAATGATCATTATACATTTTATATCAAAAAGCAAGAATTTGTGTAAAATGGATTCTTTTAAATCCATTCACAACTATATCATATATAGGGCAAAAAGTAGGGTTAGAGCATAAGTTCAAGTGCCAATATATGAAAAACTTAGAATGAGTCTGTAATAAAACATGAAATTAAATGAACACTCCATATGCTTGTCATCAACCTTGAGGATTTATATAAGAAATAAAATAAATTATGAATGCAGACTAAAAAAATCTCTCTATGGACATAAACTAGCTTATATATATTTAATATTAATATATATAAAATATGTCGAGAGATATCCTTCTCGAGGCACTCCAACTTTTGTGTGAAAAATTGATTAAAAAATAGGCGCCTCAAGAAGGATATCTCTTGGTGTATTTTGTATTTATTATAAAATGTATATAAGCTAGTAGCAATTGCAACACAAAATGGAAGATAGTAAATAAATTAATATATAATATATATTGTATTTTAATGATAACCGTGATGTAAACCCTAACCCTAGTATATTGTATTTATATAAGATAGTATACTAGCTTATATAAACTAGTATAGTAGCTTATATACATTTTATAATATATATAAAATACATAGAGAGATCCCCTTCTCGAGGCACCTACTCAAATTTTTGTGTGAAAAATGATTAAAACATAGGCACCTTAAGAAGGATATCTCTCGACATAATTTCTATATATTATAAAATGTATATAAGTTAGCAGCAGTTGCAACACAAAATGGAAGATAATAAATAAATTAATATATATATAATATATACTATATTTTAATACTAATCATGATGTCAGACCTAACCCTAATAATAGTCCTAGACATGATATAAATCCTTACTCTAACCATAATATTAATTGTAACCCTTTTTTATAACCCTAATCGTAACCTTGAGCATAATACTAAACATGATGCAAACCCTAACCCTGTCTATGATTGTGATGTTAAAACCTAAACCCTTGTCCTAACCCTAACGCAAAACATTAACCCTAATTAAAACCTTAATCCTAACTATAGTTTAAACCATGATATAAACCCCAAACCTAACCTTTTACTACCCATAATCCTAATCTTGAACCTTACACCTCGATATAATGTAGTATACTACCTTATATATAAGATAATATACTACCTTATATAAGCTAGTTTATGGTTAGTATTTTGGTTTCATTTAGGGTTTATATCATGGTTGAAATTATAGTTAGGATGGTTTTAATTAGGTATAATGTTTAGTGTTAGGGATAGGATAAGGGTTTAGGTTTTAGCATCACAATCATAGATGGGGTTAGGGTTTACATCATGTTTAGATTTATGCTTAAGGTTACAGTTTGGTTAAGGTTAGGGTTTAGGCTAATAAATAAGGTTACAGTAAGGGTTTACATCATGTCTAGGACTATTAGTAGGGTTAGGTTTTACATCATGGTTAGTATTATACTTAAGGTTAGGGTTGGTTAAGGTTTGGGTTTAGGTTTTGGGTTTGGATTAGGGTTAGGATTATGATTATAGTTAGTGTTAGGAATAGTCCCAAGAGATAACTGAGAGGGGGGGGGGGGGGGGTGGGGGGTGAATCAGTTATCTATTAGTTTCAATTATTCATCCAATTAAGTATACTTAAACTTTAAACATAAACATAATGAAGGAATACTTGAACACAACACCAATCTTTTGGTTACGAGGAAACCCGAATAGGTAAAAACCCCAGTGGGAATTAACACCCACTAAGAATTGCACTAGTGTATTATGATCCTTGTTAGAAGACCTTACAACCTTGTTAGGAGTTGATCTTTACAATGCATTAAGTATAGTGAACTAGTAAAAGGGTTAGACCCTGTTAGGAGTCTTTTACAATTAACCCTGTTAGGGGTGAGGACACACTGTCTGAGAGCACACTACTCAAAGGGGTGAAGGCTACAACCTTCTAAATAACTGATACACACTATATCTAGATCTTGGTGAACTACAAGGTAGACCTGATGTCTTTATTAGTTCCAATGAATAGCACACTCTATCTTCTCTTTCACATAGACCTCTTCTTGATGACACAATACTTTGCACTCTTTGCTCTGCTCTGATCTTTTATCTCTTTGCCATACACTAGTGATCACAAATGACCGGCTATAAGTATCTTTCCTCTAAATGATATAATCAAGTCAGCCTATTAGAACCACCTTGAAATCATATTAGAGAAATAATAATACTCTCCAATAACATCTCAGTTGGCTCTCCTAAGAACGCAACATAAATTGGGACCTATCCAAATCAATAAATGTAGACGCACGCTACACACTGCCAGTTAGATACCAAATTAACTGATACTTTCTCCTCAAGCTTAATTAGATTATGCACTCTTAACTAAACATTCTTAACTCTTCTCCAATCACTAATCCAAGCATGCATACCGTAATGATAGGCACAACTCTTGTACCAATATAATCTTTGTCGGTTCTTTTGGATAAACATAGAAAACTACAACTGGTGAATAGCGACTGCATAACTTCACTTATACTGCACATCAGACTCTACGTCCATGAATGTAACAACACTACATGTCTCCATCACATATCCAAATGCGCAAGGCTCCATGATAATTGTATGGACAATTACTCATAGAACACTGCCTGTAACTCTGTCAGGAACACTGCTGACACAAGCTACTACATAACTATCTGTACTTACAATTAACCTATGCATCCATGATATCATGCTAATAACATGTCCATGGTACATATACTCAAAGCTTACTACATAAGTCTTCCATGCATGCTACTTACCATATGTTGTCATCAATGACAAACATACAGTCAGCACTGGCTTGTTGGAAAATCTCCAACAATCTCTCCCTTTGGCATTGATGGCAACATATGGAATGAAAAACACCACCAATCCAAATGAACAATTCTTTTTATAAAATTCTCCATTTCCTCATCAAAACTCCCCCAAGGATGAATCCTCCATCTGCTGCAATATTCTTCAATATTCTCCATTTCCTCAACTGAACTGCTTCAATGACTAAATACTACTCCCTCTTATTGCTATATATTACTCCTTAATTTTGTATGTACTCCCCCTTAAATACTATTTTTCATGACTATATACAACTCCCCCTTTGACATCAATGGAAAATGGTGCCAACCATTTAAGCACTGGTACTACTCCTGAAGTAGAGTAGTCAACCACCCATCAGTCACTAAGGACTGATGCTCTCTCCACTTTTTCTAATCAGAATCAAGGAAGGGAATTACTCCCAGCTTCTCCTTGAGATACTCAAAAGTATCCTTTGATAAAGGCTTTGTGAATATATCTGCTAGTTGTTCCTTTGTACTCACATAATCCAATTTGACTTCTTTTTCTACCACTTTCTCTCTTAGGAAGTGATACTTAATCTCTATGTGTTTTGTCTTTGCATGCATAGCTGGGTTCCTTGACATATTGATAGTGCTAGTGTTATCACAATGAATAAAAATAGGATAATCAATCTGAATTCTAAAATCCTTTATCATCTTCTTGATCCAAACAATTGTAGAACAATTTAAAGCTGCTACAACATACTTTGCTTCTGCTATTGACTGAGATATACAATTTTGCTTCTTGCTTGTCCAAGTGACTAGTCTATCACCAAGAAATACTGCTCCTCCTGATGTACTCTTTCTATCATCCAGGCATCCTGCCCAATCTACATTTGTATATACATGAAGCTCAATATTCTCTGAATTAGGATACCATAGACCATAATCTATAGTGCCCCTCAAATATCTAAATATTCTCTTTACTGCCATGAGGTGACTTTGTTTAGGCTCTACTGCAAATCTTCCAACAATTCCAGCTGCATTGGAAATGTCATGTCTAGTTTGAGTAAGATATACAAGTTTACCAATCATAGACTTCTACAATGTTGTATCTACTATTAGAGAATCATCTTCTTTTGCAAGCTTTCATCCTATTATCATAGGAGTACCCACTGGTTTTTAATCATCCATCTTGAACTTCATCAATATCTCTTACACATTTTTAGTTTAATGAATGAAAATACCTTTCTCTTCCTGCTGCACATTTAATCCCAAAAAGTATTTGATAGGTCCAATCATGCTCATCTCAAACTCACTCTGCATCTCCTTAGCAAATTCTGCACTAAGTTTGTCATTACCCCCAAAGATAATGTCATCAACAAATATAGATACAAGTAGTAAACCTTCAAATGTCTCTCTTATAAATAGATTACAATCTTCTGCTCCTTTCTTGAATCCAATTTTTGTTAGATATCCATCAAGTCTCTCATACCAGGCTCTAGGGGCTTTCTTGAGTCCATAGAGGGCTTTCTTCAATTTGCATACCATATTAGGCTTGTTTGATAAGGTGAATCCTTCTGGCTGCTCAATGTATACTTCTTCCTTTAACTCTCCATTCAAGAATGCCAACTTAACATCCATCTGATAAAATTTAAAGTTTTTGAATGTCGCATAAGCAAGAAACAACTTAATGGCTTCTAATCTACTCACAAGTGCAAATGTGTCTGAATAATCAATACCTTCTCTTTGCGCATATCCCTTACATACTAACCTTGCTTTATTCCTTAATACTGTACCATCTTCATTCATCTTGTTTATGAATATCCACTTGGTTCCAATCACATTCTTATCATTAGGTCTTGGTACCAGTTCCCAAGTATCATTCTTAACAATATGATCTAGTTCTTCTTTCATAGCATCATGCCAATCTGAATAATTGCATGCATCTTCAACACTTAAGGGTTCAATTTGAGATAATAAACATAACACTTAATTGTCTACTGAACTCTTTGATTTTGATCTTGTTGTGACTTTTCCACTCTAATCTCTAATGAATGTCATCCTTAGAATGATATCTAGATGTAAACTTTGGAACTTTAGGTGATACTGTCTCATCTGCCTTATGAGTTTCTTCTTCAATTGAAACAATTGTTGTATTGTCATTGATGTCAAACCTTAATTGGTAAGACTGTTGCTACTTAGGAAAGTACTGTATTTATTTGAGTGTTGCTAAGGGGCTAGGCAAAGTTTGTAACAATAGCACCTAAGAAAAGGTTGAGTTATCTTGATACTACAAAGTGTACTTGACTATGTTGTACAATGATGAGACAATGTATTGTTTATCTTAGTAAGACTAAAGACTAAACTGGTAGGCTTGACCAAGCAAATAATGGAGAAATCATGTTTAAGCTGAGTAATGTTAGTGTCGACCGAATTAGTGTATGCCGAGAAAAATTCTAGTGTCGACCAAACAACAGTTAATTACCAAGGAAGACAGTGTAAGCTGAGGAAACATTTTTCTATAATGACTGAGCTTTCTACATGAAGACCGAGTAGTTGATCACAGTATTGACCGAGCATCAGCAATTTTATATTTGAAGAGAATTTAATTTTGGAGCCGACATTGTTGAATTCTTGGATTATGTAAAATGTGTTGACTTTATTTATTGATTGTTTGAAAGCATTAAATGCACTGTAAAATGTTTTATTGTAAATCTTTAAGAGATTTGAGATGATTCTAGAAAAGGAGCCGAAGAACATGAAGCGGGTAGATTCAATGAATTTGACCTAACCCTAAGATCTACAAATGAGATTGAGCGGCATAAGATGAGTTAACCTAATTGAGGAAAGTATTAAGGGAACCTGAGCATTTGGATATGCAAGTGCATGGGTGAACAAATAATGCTGGAAGATTAGTAAAGTTTTATTGACTGTATAAGCATAAAAGGTTGAAGGAGAATTGTGGTGATTGCTTGAAGAAAAGTTCTGAGCAGATCAGAGATGGAGATGACAAAGTTTCAAAGTTAGTAAACTAGCATTAGTGTATGGAATCAAATATGATATTTGTAAAGTGAGTTGTATATTTTTCAGATAAATATTGCTGCTACTTTCTAACCATTGTAATAGTCAAAATCTTTTTAACAGAGGTTGACCTAATAGTCATATGATAAATCCTTTGAACAAGGTTGCATTCTAATGGAGTGTATGTAAGTCCTATGACAAGGCTCACTTTTAACAGGGTGATTGAAATCCTTTAACTAGGTCACACCTGACAGTGTGTATTGTAACCTTTGACAGGGTTGACTTTTAACCGAGCTCACTTCAGAAGAGTGAAAATAATAGTAGCATGTTATAAAGTGGTTTTTCCCAAATTGGGTTTTCACTATAAATCTTGGTGTTAATACTTGTGTGAATGTTTTGGTTTGAACATTTCTGTGTTTTACAAGTTAAGTTACAGCTGGGTAGTGGACTGCATTGTTATATGTTTCTATTGTTGAATCAGTGATGACCAAGTTTGTTTTGGTTATTGGATCTGATTTATGGAAAAGTTTTTAAGTTTGTTTTATACATCAAGACCTGAGAACAACTGATTCACCCCCCCCTCTTTGTTGTTCTAAATCATATTAACAGTTAGAATTTTGGTTAGGGTGAGGGTTTAGGATTCAGGTTAGGATAAGGGTTTCGACTTATGCCATGATTAGGATTAGGTTTGTGTTTATGGTTTAGGTTATGATCATTTTTAGGATTATAATTATGGTTGGTGTTATCTTTTAATGTTTGGTTTAGGTTTAGAATTAGGGCTGGGATTTAGTTTTTAGGGTTAGGATTATAGTTAGGGTAAGGGTTTATGTCGTGGTTATAATTATGATTGGGGTTAGGATTTTTATGAGGGTTATTGTGTATGGTTAGGTTTAGGATTAGTGTTAGGGTTAGGATTATGGTTAGTATTATTGTAAGGTTGAGGATTTACATCATGGAACTTAGTATTATTGTAGGTGTTAGGATTATGATTAGGGAACTAAGATTTTGGTATACAATTAGGATTAAGGTTAGCATTTAAGATTATGATTATCATTAGGGTTAGGGTTTACATCATGACTAGTATTATGTTTAGGATGAGGGTATCTATTAGGGTTAGGAATTATTAAAGACTTAGAATTTTGAATTTTCTCAACCGATTAATCAACATTCATGCTTGATATTCCTTTTTATGAATATAATTATGAATTGAATCCTTAATTACTTAATATTATCTCTCATAGACATTGGTTCGTGACTTCTTTAATTCATTTTGGTCCAACCCATTTTTATGGCACGTGGTTTTATTGAGAGATTCGATAGGGATTTTTAAATTTTAAATTTTAAATTAAAGATAGCTATAGTTCAATTGGTACAAATGATCATATATTTTTTCATTCTAATCAACTATCAACATTTAAATTTTTTATAAGTATAATAATGACACATTGAACTTATGAATATTTTTATCAATATAATATCTGTGCTCATAACACTTTGATAAAATGAACTTTTAAAATAAAATATTTACATTTTTTTCATATTATAATCTAATATATAAAATTAAAATGATCAATACCTATATTATCAAATTTGAAAAAATACTTCTCAATTTATATTGTCAACCAAACATAATGAATAGTTAATATTTATTAAATTAGGAAGTTTTTTTCCTTTATTGAACACAACTTTGAAATGAATCGAATTGAAGCTATTTTGCTTCATTTTTCACCAACGAAAGAAGAGTTGAAAATAATGTAAAACAACTTTTTGTTGGTTCTTTATTATTTACATAATATAATTCTAGCTAATTACTAATAAACACTTTCTATTTTTTATTTTTTTAAAATTCTATTAAAAATCTTCAAATATTTCATCTTTAATTACTTATAAGAAAACACATTTTCTAATTTCATAACAAAGTTATAAAATCTTAAAAACTCAAGTTTCTATTTTTTATTAATTTTTTTCTTAAAAGAACTTTCATTTTCATTTTGAATTTTGTTGCTATTATAAATTAATTGTGGACAAGGCTTTTGAGGATACCTGTTTTGAAAAGACTCAGGCCAAACAAACATTAGATTTTAACCTAGCATGAAATCAATCCAAAACAAAGAAAACTCTAAACTAAGCCACCTCAGATAGAGCTTAAACAGGTGCACCCAAGCACTGTTTGATTTGCTCTTGCTTAAGGGGATGTGGGTGTGCTCTCTAATCACTTGGAGCATGTTCCTTATGCATTTTAAGATAGATTGAGATCCATAAAAACTCCATAAATGGCACAAAACAGGTATAGAACACCTGATTTGCCCCTAAGGCCTCAAGGATCAAATGATGCTAAAATGAAGATTAAGCTACATGATGTTTATGCTAAGATTGATTTTAAACCAAATAGAGATGTGATATGATGCTATGCTTATGCAAAACAATGGAAGAAACTAGTTTAATCCATTAAATCTATGCTAAGATGTGTTTTTTAAGAAAGCTTGAAAATGATGAAAGACTAACAATTAGTATGAAAGCTAAATGATTTAGAGCTATTCTAGCATTATAACATTGCTTAAAATAAAAGGTGAATGGTTGTTTTACTCTTGGAAATGAGGAGCATTTATAGGATTTGTGGAGGAGGAACGAGTGGCTAGGATCAAAATCCTTAAGAGAGGCCAAGATTCATTCAAAGGGGAGCACATGGATTGTGCTAGTTCAGGGCCACCTCCTTGTGACAAGTGTCACAAGGGCATTGGGTTGAAAGATGGGAGGGATGTGCACAATTTGGGAAATGTGCCTAAGGTCAAAGGGTGTAAGAAAGGGGTGAGGGGCTTCTTAAATGCATGTAAGAGGGATAAGGAGGCCTTAAATGCACTTAATGCATGTAAGAGAAGTTTCTAGAAGTTTGTTGACTTTGGGTTAAGCTTAGGAGTTGGTTAACCTTGGTTAGGGAATGTGACAAGGTTAGGGGGGGATTAGGATTAAAATTAGGACTTTCTAGAAGAGTCTAGAATTTCCTTAGGATAAACATGGATTTTAGGAAATAAATAAAGATTTATTTATTTTCATGGTTTAGGTTTGATAATATTTATTAAAATGAATTTAATAAACATGAGGATTAAATATTTAATCTTAATTAAATATTTTGAGTTGGGATTAAGGTTAGGAAATGATGGGATTAGCCTTTAATCAAAATTAAAGAAGGATTAGAAGATTCTGGAAGAGGTTAGTGGTCTTAAGGAAATTGGCCAAGTTTTGGGCAAAAAATAAATAAATAATTTATTTTGGGATTTTTTTATCAATTTATTAATTAAATAATTAATAAATAAGGAGATAATGTTTAAATAAGATTTAAACATTTTTGGGAGGGATTTCTTAATTAAATATTTTTAATTAAGATAAAGGGATTTAATGACATAAAAATAAATAAATTAATTAAATAATTAATTAATTAATAAATGATGATGTCATCAAGGATTTTTCAAAAAATAAAAATACTTTATTTTCTAAAGGATTTTTAGGTGTCTACATTTTGCCCCTCTTTGAAGCGATGCCGCAAGTGGCATGGCGTCAAAGACAAGAAAATAAGATGCCCAAAGCTAGAATTTAGAGGAATAAGGGGTTGTGCCCCCTCGAGAAAATAACGCAAGGAGTAAACATTGTGGAATTTTCTCGAAAGGAAACAGAGAAGGAAGGACCTAGGAAGAAGGGGAGATAAACAACCAAGCTTCCAAGAGCAAAGATGGGTGAATGCAAGATGAGATGGAATGCAAAATGCAGGATGCAACTACATGAGAGATGCAAGATGCAAGATTAATCTATATGAGGTAGGATGCAAGGGATTTGGGGAAGCTCCAAGTGCAAATGTGGAGAGCACAACCTAGTTTAATATAGCAATGCTAGAGACCTGCCAAGGATCCTGGGATCACGAGGCCTTGTCACCAGCGTTGCAGAGGACTAATGCTAAAAAGACACGCAGGGTTGCCCCAGCATCACGCATGAATCCCAGATGAGGCATGGTGGAAATGATGCTGAAAAAACCACAAACACACGACTGACTCACAGGCATAAGCAAAAGATCAAAAGACCTTGCCCCATATTATCCTCATTCGCAGTGCACCATGATATAAAGGATCATGGCGACTTTGAGTAGAGGACAATGAGAAGCCATAAAAGATTAACAAGACCCAAAGGACAAAATCCAAGGTCAAAATGATAACTCCAAAAGACAACCTTTGCCAAGGAGAGAGATTTGATTCAATTGACAGTGGGAAGATTGGTCTGAACGTGTGGAAGGATACATCGACACAGACCTGGTGTGCTTGGTGAAAGATTAGGTTTGACAAGAGGAAGGATACATCCTCAAGGACCCACTGATTGATGAGAGAATGAGTGTTGTTGTTCGCTGGCAAATGATGCAGTTCAAAGATAGTCACGATGATCAAGGATAGTCGACAATTGATATTGCTGAAGTACAAGGCTGGGTAGGACAAGATGTTTTGATCAAATGCTGCTGCAGGATTGACAAGGATATGTACAACAAGACATGAGGATATGTACAACAGCTATGTATAGAAGCTGAGGATTAGGATGTACAAAGAACCTGGGGATGAAGTTGAAACTCCAAAGATATGCAAGACGATGCCCCAGTTGGGCTGGAAGGCCAAGATGGACTGGTGATGGATGATGTGTCCTGAAATGACATGAATTTGGGAAGGACATATCCCAATGATGATGATTGGATTGAGATCAAGGCTTGCTACAAGACTAAGGATGTGATTTGATCGGTTGGCTTGATCTTGGATGTTGGATAGCTAGAAGATGTGGATAGGATTGGAAGATGTTGGAAGATTGCTAGCAATAGTTGGATATGGATGGATGGCATTGGATTGCATTAAAGGTAGCCTATAGCTAGATACCAATGACAAGGGAAGATACCGGGTGATGGAAAGATGGAGGAAATGCTTAGGATGAGGATGATGGAACTGCTAGGAGATTTGGATGGAGGAAGATTTGGATTTGGATGGAGGAACTGCAGAGGGATTTGGATAGAGGAATGCTCAAGGATTAGATGGTGGATTTGCTTAAGGATTGGAAGATGGAAGATTTTGGATGAAAGATAGTCTCCAAGGAATAAGATGCCCCTTGCTTAGGATAGTTCATTCATTCAGAGGTAGTAGGATGGGGTATGATTCGACAAAAGATATGCCGATAAGAGGATGAGGAAGGTAGATGGAAGATAGGATGAATTGATTGGATAGAGGATATGTAACTGAAAGGTGTGATGGATGACAAGAAGGTGCCCAAAAGCATGTATACCTGGTAGTCTTTGTTTTGTCATCAAGATCCAAAAGAGGATGAAGGAGGTGAGAGACAAATGGGATGGAGGAGATGTTGGATAAGAGGTGATAGAAGGGAATGGCCCCCAACTGCAGAAAGGAATTGGGGGGAGGCCTACGCATGACACCTGTTTGCCAGGTTTTCACCATGGTACTTGTCCAAGGTGCTTGAATTGCCAAGTTTTCACCATTGGGCGAATGTTTTTCTCTTTTTCTTTCTTTTCTTTTTTGATACTTTTCGCTTGATTTTTCCAAATTTTATGGATTTTTTTGATTTTCTGCTGACTAGATGTTGACCTTCTGATATTCTGATGTGCTACTGACTTTTTGATTTGATGTTTGTCATGTTGCTAACTTTCTGATTTGATGTTTTTCATGTTGCTAACTTTCTTCACTGATCTTTCTAATGTGCTTGGATGTTGGTACAACTTTGTTAGGATGGAGGAATTATGCAAAGGCATGGATGAGATGGGGGAGACGGGAAATATGGTGGTATAAAGTTTTTGGATGGAAGGATGGAAAGTGATCATGATAGGGGGATGTTGTCAGGACCAACATTGGCACATGTTGCGAGGAAGATGGATGAAGTGGATGGGTTTCAAAAGATAGAGGTAGATAGGATGGAGGATTTATGCTAGGAGATTTAGGATCTTTGGGACCCTAAATAGATTTAGGAGATGGAGGAGAAGACTGAGTAGCTGGGGGATTAGCAACTTTGGATGCCATTGTGGATGTTTCTTTTAGATGCATTACATCTTTTTGCTTTGGGATCCACATCATTTTTGCTTTAGCTATGGTGGGCCTTTGTGGCCATTGGGATGCATCAAATTTTGCTTTTTCTTTGCTGGGCCTTTGTGGCCATGTAGTGGATTTTGCTTGTGCTTTTTTGGGCCTTTGTGGCCATAGGAATGCTTTAGATTACTTGATTGGATTTTGCTTTTCTTGAGCATGTGGTTTAGACTGGACATGGAAATCCTTAGATCTTTGTGGATATTTCCCTTTATTCATATTGGATGTGGCATCCAAATTGTGGGGAGCATCAGAGTGAATATGAGGAGATGTGCGAGATGGAGGAAATATGGATGGAGAGATGGAAGGAGATTGGTAGATAAGATATGTGGGAATGTGCCTTTGTTGATCTTGACTAGGGATGCTTGGATTTTGGATGAAGGTCTGAGTAGGACAAGATGGGGGATGATATTTTGGGATGTAAGGTCCCAAAATGGAGTTATCATGTGAAGGATACGTGCTCATAGATTTTGGGACATAGGGACCCAAAATAGATTTGGAGCATGAAGGAGGAATGTGATAGGTTGTCCTGGGCTGTAATGATGGAGGAGGAGGAATAGCATTGTATGCCTTGGAAGATGTGATGGTGGGTTTGGAAGGATGCTTGAATTTAACTTTAGTTGTACCAACATTTCTAGAGGAAGTGCCTTCTTCTGATGTGTGATCAATGCCACATAACTTTGGATGTTTCTTGTCTTGAATGGGCTCCAGATTTCCTTGTTCACAAGAGCCTAGGCCTTTGACTTGATAATTCCATTTCTTGAGCATTTTATCCAAACAAGGATATTTCTGACTTGGGGAATATGACAAACATCTAGTTTCTGGTTCCCTGATGGAAGATATAGAACTTATTGCTTCTGCTTCAAGTGGGCTGCCTTTGACAAACGTAAGTGGACCAAGAGGATAGAGTACTGGCAGCTGGATAGTTTGGATCAGAGGATCCTCAAGAGGAGAGGATGGGATGGTGGGATTTTGACTAGGATTGGGGGATAGTAATGAATCTTTAGCTGGAGAAACTGGGATGATACAATCTTGGATTGGAGGAATTGGGATTGTAGGATTTTGGATTGGGGGTGATGGAAGCAATAGAACATGTGATGGGGGAAGTGAAGGGATTGGATCTTGATTTTCTTCTGTGAGTATTTCAACATGCTTTTGGACAAGATCTTGACATGGTAGGATTTGTGTGGATAGAATGCTGGGGGATGCATGGATGGACTCTTTAGATGGGGTGGATGGAAGGATGGGAGATTCTGTAG
Source organism: Chamaecyparis obtusa (assembly GCA_027943335.1). Classification (NCBI taxonomy): domain Eukaryota; kingdom Viridiplantae; phylum Streptophyta; class Pinopsida; order Cupressales; family Cupressaceae; genus Chamaecyparis; species Chamaecyparis obtusa. Next base: position 1,746,026 of record BSBK01001994.1, read on the forward strand.
CTATGATGTCTGGAAGAAGGAAGAACTCTTTAGATGGTATGGATGAAAGGATGGAAGATTCTGTAGCTGTGATGGTAGGAAGAAGGGTGAACTCATGGGGCTCATTAGATATGCTTTGGATAATAGTAGGAGGAGGTAATGTTGGTAGGCATTGGATGGAGACTTCAGATGGAAGGGACTCAATGATGCTAGGAGATGGAAGAGGATCAATGTACGAAAGATAGATGATAGATGGGAGCGATGGATGGGCCTCATCAATGATGGCTTCACATAAAGGTTTGAGATGGCTTGGCTCTTCAACTTTAGGAGTGGGATTTGTTGTTGGTTTCCTTGTGAAACTCCTTGGAAACTTTTGGATTAGAGGAGGTGAGGGATTAGAATGTGTAGAAGATGGGGAGCTGGGATGGTCCTCACATGAAGGGGGGGTGGAAGATTTTTCTTGAGGGGATGATGGTGCTAAAGAGGTAGAGGTGATGGATCGAGGTATGGGATATGAAGCAGTTTGAAGGATGCACTCTTCTTGTGGGAGGGGATTTTTGGAAATGTGGTTTGGAATAGAAGATGGTAGATTGAGATAGGATGGAGGATTGGGGAAAAGGATCAGAAGACTTGGTTTTTGGTTTTGAAAGGGTTTTGGAGGATAAGTGGATGGAGGTTTTAGATAAGGGAAGTAGCGTTAAGTGTTTCAAGGGGATGGTGGTGATTGGGATATGACCATAGTAGGAGATGGAGGTATGAAGGATGCATATGGAGGATGTGTAGGTTTAAGATAGGGATAAGTTGTGGATGGATAAGATAATGGATTTGCCTTGCCGAGGACATGAAAGGGAGTGCTAGTGGATAAGCGTGAAGGCATGATAGGATATTTTGGAGGAATGATTAGATGCTGAAAGATGTTTGGAGAAAACTTGCTAAGATTTTCAAAATATGCATCGTGATCTACAAGGCTTTCATCATCTTTGGGATAGGATGGATTGAGGGGAGAGACATAATAACCAAACTCATCATAATAGTTTTGAGACATGTTGACTTGCAGATGAGTTGGATGGGAATGAAGAATGAAGATGGGTTGGAAGACTAAGACTCAGATTGGGATGACTGATAGGATCAGACTTAGGTTTGGATTTGGCTCAAGTTTGGAAGAAAACTGACTTTAGAGGAAGATAGACAAGGGGATGGGGGATGACCAAGATGACTTTGCTAACCTAGGATAGGAGGAAAGGATGACAAGACTGGATTGAATATGACTAGAAGACCATGATTTGAGATTCTGAAAGCTTTGGACATTTTTTGGATTTTGGGAGGATTTGGATTGACATGGATTTTTTGAATATCTTGAACAAGTTTATAGATTAGTTTGATGTTTTCCCAATGGCAAAGGATAGATTTCAACAAAGATTTTTGGAAAAGCAATCTCCACAAGGGACAAAGTAACCTTGTGGGATACAAACAGGATAACTAAGTCTGATAAAGCTTTGAAAAGTGTATGTTTCAACAATGTTTTCATGAAGTTTTAACTGTCAAGCAATTCAAGCAGATCTACCTAAGGAAGGTGAGTATCAAAATAGCTTGCCCATAGCTTGGTACCCCCTAAAAGGGAATACAAATGGTGAGTAATCTTGAGGTGATCCGGTAAACCCCTTGGATCGGTCCTTGCACAAGGATTTTGATACTTTCAGATGTAGATAGGGTAGCCTCTATTTTATCAGGTTTTTAATAGTTCCGTGGAGTCTCCATACCCAGTTATGCTGACCGCCTGTGACTCACTTAAGAGCCTAGCCAACAATGCTGGGGGAGGAATATTTACCTATCCCCAGACATTTGCATTTGGCACAAAATGCCAGTGGATTAGGAGATATAAGTGAGTACTTTTTTCCTTCACTTTATTTATATACTGGCTAGGGGGGATACCGGTTTGAGGTCATTCTCCGAGGAGGAAGAGATTTTCTCCCTGGATAGGCCTCGCTAAAAGTAGATTAAGTGAACTTGTCCGAGTCCAAATGTTCTACGTTGCTTACTTTAACAGGATTTTGCAAGAATTTGAAAAATTCCTAAATGCACATCAAGCAAGTTTGTTTTTTCTTCCAATTTGATTAAGTGTGATTTGAACTTTGAAATTGAAGACACAAGTGTTTAAGATTTGATTTGTTCTTTCGCCAAAAAGTAAACAATTTGAGTGATTGCAATTTCTTTCCTTTGGGCATTCAAGATTGAGATGTGCATGTTGATTTAGAACTTTGAAAAGAGCTTTGTTTTATCCTTTAGATCATTCAAGATTGAGTTTGTTTGAACTGAATTTCAGAGAAGAGGGAATAGGGATGCTTGTTCTTTCCAATTTAGATCATTCAAGATTGTGTTTGATTTTCAAAATGATAATGACTCTTAGGACCTAAGTTCTTTCCCTTAATTTCATTCAAAATTTGTTTTTGACTTTTGCTTAAAAAGAATGAATCTAATATCAATCTGAGAACAAAGGCGATAGGAACTTGAAAGTTCAAAGGCGATAGGAACTTTGTGCACAGGCAACAAGAAAAAATTCACAGGCGATAGGAGCTTTGTGCACAGGTGACAAGAAAAAGTTCACAGGCGACAGGAGCTTGTGTTATAGGTGATAGAAAAATGTGTACAGGCAACAGGAGCTTGTGTTATAGGCAACAGAGAAATGTTCAAAAGTGGCAGAGAAATGTTTTCGGGTGACAAGGGAAGATTCATAAGCGACAGAGAAATCTACGGAGGCGATAGAGAAAAATTTACAGGCGATAATGAAATATGCAAACGCGATAGTAAAACTATTGCAAGCAATAGTCAAACATGCATAGGTGGCAGATAAATTATTACAGGCGGTAGTGAAATGATTATACGATAAATGAAACATGGTACGTGATAACAGGATGGTTACAGGTGAGACTTCTATATGCGGGGGCGTGAATTTTTATTTTACAGGCGTGATTACTTCTGTTACAGGCGACAGAAAAGAAGTTTGAGACATAATAGAAGTTATCAAAGGCAGAAATTTTTTAGAAAATAGGCGTTGATACAAAGCCTGTAGGCGTCATCAAACTATTTGTAGGCGTGACTGTATTACGTGTAGGCGTGACTGAACTTTGTGTAGGTGACATTTCATCTGTTTCCTGCAAATTATTCATGAAAAATGGCAAATATGAGAGTACAAAGTATGATCTAATCAAGCTGATTTGTGGGTTGGGGTCCCACAGGGCATGCCAGAATGTGGACAAGGCTTTTGAGGATACCTGTTTTGAAAAGACCCAAGCCAAACAAACATTAGATTTTAACCTAGCATGAAATCAATCCAAAACAAAGAAAACTCTAAACTAAGCCACCTCAAATAGAACTTAAACATGTGCACCCAAGCACTATTTGATTTGCTCTTGCTTAAGGGGATGTGGGTGTGCTCTCTAATCACTTGGAGCATGTTCCTTGTGCATTTTAGGACGGATTGAGATCCATAAAAACCCCATAAATGGCACAAAATAGGTATAGAACACCTGATTTGCCCCTAAGGCCTCAAGGATCAAATGATGCTAAAATGAAGATTAAGCTACATGATGTTTATGCTAAGATTGATTTTAAACCAAATAGAGATGTGATATGATGCTATGCTTATGCAAAACAATGGAAGAAACTAGTTTAATCCATTAAATCTATGCTAAGATGTGTTTTTTAAGAAAGCTTGAAAATGATGAAAGACTAACAATTAGTATGAAAGCTAAATGATTTAGAGCTATTCTAGCATTATAACATTGCTTGAAATAAAAGGTGAATGGTTGTTTTACTCTTGGAAATGAGGAGCATTTATAGGATTTGGGGAGGAGGAACGAGTGGCTAGGATCAAAATCCTTAAGAGAGGCCAAGATTCATTCAAAGGGGAGCACATGGATTGTGCTAGTTCAGGGCCACCTCCTTGTGACAAGTGTCACAAGGGCATTGGGTTGAAAGATGGGAGGGATGTGCACAATTTGGGAAATGTGCCTAAGGTCAAAGGGTGTAAGAAAGGGGTGAGGGGCTTCTTAAATGCATGTAAGAGGGATAAGGAGGCCTTAAATGCACTTAATGCATGTAAGAGAAGTTTCTAAAAGTTTGTTGACTTTGGGTTAAGCTTAGGAGTTCGTTAACTTTGGTTAGGGAATGTGACAAGGTTAGGGGGGGATTAGGATTAGGATTAGGACTTTCTAGAAGAGTCTAGAATTTCCTTAGGATAAACATGGATTTTAGGAAATAAATAAAGATTTATTTATTTCCATGGTTTAGGTTTGAGAATATTTATTAAAATAAATTTAATAAACATGAGGATTAAATATTTAATCTTAATTAAATATTTTGAGTTGGGATTAGGGTTAGGAAATGATGGGATTAGCCTTTAATCAAAATTAAAGAAGGATTAGAAGATTCTGGAAGAGGTTAGTGGTCTTAAGGAAATTGGCCAAGTTTTGGGCAAAAAATAAATAAATTATTTATTTTGGAATTTTTTATCAATTTATTAATTAAATAATTAATAAATAAGGAGATAATGTTTAAATAAGATTTGAACATTTTTGGGAGGGATTTCTTAATTAAATATTTTTAATTAAGATAAAGGGATTTAATGACATAAAAATAAATAAATTAATTAAATAAATAATTAATTAATAAATGATGATGTCATCAGGGATTTTTCAAAAAATAAAAATACTTTATTTTCTAAAGGATTTTTAGGTGTCTACATTAATAAATCAACTTAAAAACTGAATATTCTCTCTTATTTTATTTTCTTTCTTCAAATATTTCATCTTAAATTAATTTTTAAAAACTATACTTTCTAATTTTTAAACAAAATTCAACCAAAAAAGTCATGTTGTGATGGTTAAGTTGTTGTTTCTTGTTCTTGCCATCAACTTTCAAATCCCATTGGGGATGATGTCCCCCATTTGCGGCCTCATAGGTTCATAGCTCTGGGTGAAAGTGTTTACATCTTGCATCAGGTAAACATGCTTGGAATGGTTCTTTGATCCAAGCCCTCAAGAGAATACCTAATTTAAGCACTCAAATATTCCAAGTAATCAATGAATTTAAAATATGACTTTTAGACAAATGAAGAATAGAAAATAATATTGAACATAAGAATTATATAGAGTAATGTTTCTTTTTTTTTTGCAAATTTATCTATCAAAATCTAATGTGCCAAAAAAACTCTCATGAATTGAGTTAATTTAAAACCAATATCCTAAATAAGAATGAAATATATCACACTATGAACCATTAAAATTCCTTAAAAATACACTAGTATTTTAGAAACAACTAAATGTATCAAAATATGAAAAAAAACATGTTATTTCAACACAAGTAAATCTATCAAAATATGAAAAAAAAACATGCCACTTCAACCCTTAATCCAATATTTGCATTTATCTCCAAAATCTACCCAAACAAAATTTCAATTATGTAGTAATTCATGCACTCCCAAACAAAGAGATAATCCCAATCTTTAAACCTAAAGAGCTCATTTTAAACCGTGTGTGTAGCAAGCCATGTCGTGTCTCCAAAGTACACCTGAACTAAACCAAAGCAGAAGCTAGAATATATGATACAATCTCACATTATATACTTGTGACAACACACATGAGATATTATGCTCTTCCAACAACCAACATTAGCTTTGGGATCCTTTGAGATGTATTTAAAGTAACATCTAATTTAGGAATGTAATTATGTTGTTGTCTTATTAATTTCTAAATTATTGTTCAATAAATAAGGCTGTAAAATGTGAGTTTTGATGTATTAATTTTAAAGTAGAGAAAAATTATTACATATCATGCATATATTCAATAAATATTACAAAATACCTCAGTATGGAGTTTGGAATGAAGTACCAAGGGCCTGAATATTAACAATGGAAATAGACAGAATTGTACAAAGTCTGGTAGAGGTTGTTCAATGGACTCCCAATAGAAAATGAACTTCTAATTAAACCTTTTCAAATGAAAGATATGCGACCCAAAAATAAAACTGTGCACACTGAGAAAGACAAAAATTGCTTTCTAGGCATTACTGGAGGGGAGGCAAGGTATATAACCCTCCAAAACTTCCTGAAAAAACCTCAAGATATCTTTTAAAGCATGCAAAAATTTGATGTGCTTCTTAAATTAGGGATCAAAGTGTTCTAACCTTCTAAAATCCTAACAATAGCCTCCCCACATGCACACATCAACCTAAAGCAATATGGATGGCCTGGCAAGCTGGGTAAAAGTTAAAACTCAATTGAAAACTTCTAAAAATCTCATAGAAAGGGGTCTCCCAGCATAGAAGAATATGTTTCTTCTTGTATGAAATTATTAGACATCATTTTATTGAAATCGACTCTCTTTCCCTCTTTCGAAGCATGAAATCCATCAAAACTATTTCCCCATTTGAGCTTTATTTTCACATCCTTCATACTTTGTTTTGGAGTTCCAATTTCTATTCTTCATTGGAGCCTTCCATGTCCTACTTGGTTGTTCATCCCCAAAATGGATTGGGTCATGATTTGTTTTCCTATTAAATGACCATCTATATCTAGCTCCACCTCTGTAGCGCAACTCATCATGCTTCCAAAACCTTGGCCATGGCTGCCGCTCTACCATTTTTTCATTCTGTTATCAATGTTACTAAAGAGATAAGCTTAAACAACATTTTTAGTGGGAAAGACTGAAACCAAATTTATCTAATAAATAAATGAGAAATATAAACACTTAAATGATTGAGAAAAATAAATAATAAATATTATTTAACTAAATTGTTAATTGTGGTGATTGATTAATAACATTTATCTCATGAAATTCACTCTATTAATCTTTATCTTAATTCCAAAATTTATATATAAAAAATAATCTCCTCTCCATTTATTTACTCTCAATACATCTTGCATCGGGAAAACATGATTGCAATGGTTCTTTGATCCAAGTCCTCAAAAGAATACCCAATTCAAGCACTCAAATATTTTGAGTAACCAATGAATTTAAAATCTAAAATTTAGACAAATGAAAAATATAAAATAATACTGAACATAAGAATGATATGGAGTTGATGTTTTTTTTACAAGTTTATCTACCAAAATCTAATGCGCCAAAAACACTCTCATGGATTGAGTAAATTTAACATCAATATCCTAAATAAGAATGAAAATTATCACACAATCATGAACCATTAAATTTTTGAAAAAATACACTAACATTTTAGAAACAACTGAATATATCAAAATAGAAAAAATAACCCTACTATTTCTGCACAATTATATGTATCAAAATATGAAAAAAAAATGCCATTTCAACCCTTAATCTAGTATTTGCATTTATCTCCAAAATCTACCAAAGCATAATTTCAATTCTGTAGTAATGTATTGTTGGAAATTGCAATTGAAGCAATTTTTGGATTGTCATTGATGTCAAACCTTAACTGGTAAGACTGTTTCTATCTAAGAAAGTACTATATCTATTTGATTGTTGAGAAAGATTAGGGCAAGGTTGATAACAATAGCACCTAAGGAAAGGTTGAATTATCTTGATACTTCAATGGGTACTTGATTATGTGGCACAATGATAAGATAATGTATTGCTTATCTAAGTAAGAAGTAAGACTAAACAAGTAGGCTTAACCGAGCAAAAGTGAAGAAATCTAGTTTAAGCCGAGTGATGTTAGTGTTGACCGAGCCAGTATATGCTGAGTAAATTCAGTGTTGACTGAACATCAGTTAATTACTGAGGAAGATAGTATTAGCCGAGGAAACAATTTCAGTGGTGACTGGGCTACCCAGTGATGACCGAGGAGTTGAACACAGTATTGACCGAGCGTCAGTAATTTACATTTGAGGAAGAATTCAGATTCCTAGCCAACATAGTTGAATTCTTGGCTTATGTAAATCATGTTGACTTTATTTATTGATTGTATGTGTAGACATGGAAAATTGGCAAAGGCTTAATTCAATCAAAAGGTGCAATCAAATCATCAAAATAGCACTAAAAATCGATAAATGGAACAAAGACAATTCAAATCAAAAGAAAATTTAATTAAATGATTAAATGATTAAATAAAGCTTGAAAAGGGGAAAAACACTAAGAAATTGATTAAATTCAATTAATGACATAGTTGTTGAAATGAAAAATCAAAATGAACCTCTTACCCTTCATGGCTAAATTTAATTACTTTAATTAATTAATAAATATGAATTTCCCTCAACAAAGCAAAAAAGGAGACAAAATGGACACAAATCACTCACTTTTATTGAAATGGTCCAGCCTTTTGAAACCATTTAAATGTTTGTCCCCCAATTTAGGGACAAATTAAAGCCAATTGACCTTACCCAAGCATAACCATGGTTATCTCACTCTACCCCCTACCCTTGGGAAAATCCTATAAATAGAAGGCATTTTGAGGCATTATTCATCCACTCCATATCTTTGAATTGCAGCAAAGCTCTTGCAATTTGCATCCACATCACTCACTTAGCATTTTCATTGATAATTAGCTTCAATTGTTGATCATTTTGTAGATTTCTTATCAAATAGAGCTAGAATTTGATAATTAGATCTAGTTTGCATATCATTCTTAGTTCAATTCTCATAATTAGAGTGTCACTAGTGAGGATTTGCAGCTGAGAGCCTCATTTACCACTTCAATTTAGAGAACCATGAGATATTTAGATTAATTTGTGCATTATTTAGATTAGTTTGCTTTGAATAGTGTAAATTCTCTTTAAATCTTGTTATTTCATGAAGGTGTAAATCACTCACACACAGTATGGAAGCATTTAATGAATTGTAAACCATTTTATTGTAATTCCATAAAGAGATTTGAGATGTTTTTAGAAGGATGGATGAAGAACATAAAGTTGGAAGGATTTGATGAATCTAACCTAACCCTAAGATCTACGGAAGAGATTAAGTGACAAAAGTTGGATCAACCTAAACGAAGAGGTATTAAGGAAACCTAAGTGTGAGGTTGAATGGGGGATGTTGGAGTTGTTGTTATTGATAGAATAAGTAGAAAAGGCTGAAGGAGAAGGAGTTGTGATTGCTTGAAGGGATTTCTGAGAAGATTAGTGATGGAGATGGAAATGGATCATAGTCATTAAGCTAGCATATGTGTATGGAATTGGATCTGTTATTTGCAAAGTGAGTTGTATGTTTTTAGATCAAACACTGCTATTACTTTCTAATCATTGTATCAATTTTAAATACTTTAACAAGGTTGACCTAACAGTCATTTGTATAAATCCTTTGAACAAGGTTGCATTCTAATGGAATGTATGTAAGTCCTTTAACAAGGTGCACTCCTAATAAGATGGTTGAAATCCTTTGACTGGGTCACACATGACAATGTGTTTGTAAACCTTTGATAGGGTTGGATTTTCACAAAGCTCACTTTAGAAGAGTGAAAATATCAGTAACATGTTACAAAGTAGTTTTTTCAAAATTGAGTTTCCACTATAAATCTTGGTGTTAATGCTTGTGTGAATGTTTTGGTTTGAACATTTCTATATTTTGCAAGTTAAATACTATTGGATAGTGGACTGCACTATTATATGTTTCTGATATGCATTCAGTAATGACTGAGTAGCTGTTGGTTGTTAGATCTGAGTTGTTGAAGAGTTTTGAAAGTTTATTTATACATCTAGACCTGAGAACAACTAATTCACCCCCCCTCTCTATTGTTCTAAATCATATTAACAATTGGTATTGGAGTTGTTGGTGCTTACAAAGAATAAGTTTAAAGGTACTTGAAGTAAATGATCAGGATGTATAAGGAGGTACTGAAGCTAAATAAGGAGAACTTCCTTGCATGGTAGATTCTGATGAAATTGCATCTAGCTATTATTGGTGACTCAACAAAGTATTATATTAAGCATTACTATGTTACACCTATTGCACCTCTGACTTCCGAGGAGATGAGAGCTAAACAAGAACACAATCAAGCAATGTTGGAGATTGCATCTGCCTTAAGCTATCCTAATTTTGAAGACATCAAAGATTACGTAAATGCAAAGAAAATGTGGGACACTCTTCCAAACATCTATGGTGGTGACATAAATGTACAAAGGGAAAAAATTGAAAGCATGAGAGGTAAATTTGATGAAATGAAAATGCAAGAAGGTGTGAATATGCACAATATTGTGGTAGAATAAAAGAATTTGTAAATGCTATTAGAGGAGCTAATGGAAGTATTAAAGATGAGACTTTTATTGGAAAAGTATTGAGAACTTTGCATCCTATTTATGGCATAATAATTTTAGCAATTCAAGAATCTAGATGTAACCTTGGCAATGCTCTTACTTTGGAAAGTCTTGTTGGTAAGCTTACTGCTTTTGAGCTTTCTAATTATAATAACTTCACTGTTGCTAATGTTGAATCTGCATTCAAGTCACAAATGGTTTTGAATAAGTCTAAGAAAGAAAAATAAAGATGCATTAGTGAGAGTGAAAGTGAAAGTGACACTTCTGATGAAGAACTAGAGGATCTTGAAGCTCTTATGGCTAGAAGATTGAAAAGGGGAAAAGGAAAGTATAAAGGTAAACTCCCTATCATATGTTTCTCATGTAATAAAGTTGGTCATATAGCTGCAAGATGTCGTGACATGGATGACAAGGATGAGGAAAGAGATAGAAAGCACAAAAAAAAAAGAGAAGACAAAGGTTACCAAAGGTACAAGGACTATAAACAAAAAGGTAAGAAATCTTGCTATATTGCTGAAGAAGAAACTGACACTGATAGTGATGATTTTGAAATTGAAGTAGTCTATGTTGCTATGAAAGATGAGTCTGATGAGGATGAGAAAACCGCACTGATATCCTATGTGAACAAAAATGATAAGTGGATTATTGATAGTGGTTGCTCACACCACATGACTGGTGATAAAAGTAAGTTTGATACCCTAGATCATTACAAAGGTAGAAGTGTTAAATTTGGTAATGATGCACCATGTCCTGTTAGGGGTAAAGGATTGATTAAGCTAACTGATAAGATCACTTGTGAAAATGCTTATTGAGTTGAAGGTCTTAACTATAATATTCTAAGTGTTGCATAACTTAATAGCACTGGCTACCGAGTGGAATTTCATCACAGGAAGGCTAAAATATTTGATGCCACTAGTGAACTGATTGGAAGTGGAGAATAGACAAGAGGTAATTTGTTCTATCTAGACCTATTTGAAGAGACATGTATGATTTCACAACTTGATGATATATGGTTATGGCATAAGTGGCTATGTCATGTTAACTTTGATAATCTGGTAGAAATTAGTAAAAATAAGAAAGTGAGAGGACTGTCGAGATTGAAGAAACTTGATAATGTAATGTGCAAACAATATCAATTGGGTAAGATGACAAAGTCTAGTTTCAAAAGCAAGACTTTTACTTCTGAAAATGCTTTAGATTTGGTTCATATTGACCTTTGTGAATCTATCGGTCTAAAAATCTATTGTGGTGCTAGATATTTTATTCTGTTTGTTGATGATTGCACCAAAATGATGACTATAATGTTTCTAAATGAAAAATCTAATGCTTTTCAGTTTTTTAAGTGGTATTTGGCTAAGGTTGAAAAGGAGACAGGTAGGAACCTGAAGTGTCTGAGATCTGACCAAGGTGGAGAATTCATATCAAATGAGTTTAATTTGTTTTTCAATGATAGAAGAATCAAGGGACAAATGTCTACACCTAGAACACCTCCATAGAACTGTATAGCAGAGAGAAGGAACATATCTATCATGGATTGTGCAAGGACACTAATGATCTAGAACAATGTTGCACAAAAGTACTGGAGAGAAGTTGTAAGTACAACTATTTATACCCTAAACCAAGTATAGATCAAAATAGGTACAAATATTACACCTTATGAGTTATGGAACGGGTATGCACCTAATGTAAAGTACTTTAGAATTTTTGGGAGAAAATGCTATATACTAAAAGACAATAGGAATGGAAAATTTGATGCTAAAAGTGATGAGGGCATATTCTTAGGTTATTCCACAAAAAGCAAAGCTTACAAGTGTTTGAACTCTAACACTAACAAAATTGTGGAAAGTGTAAATGTCAAGGTTGATGAATATGTAGAGAAAAATGAACAGGAAGGAAAGAGAGAGCCATAAGATTATAGATCTTTTGTATATATAGAGGAAGGAGAGGTAAGTGACAAACTTTCACTTGATGCAAAGTCTCGGGTAAGCAATGCCAAGCATCAGGGAAACAATGCCGAGCAACAAGAAGAACATGCCGAGTGATAGGAGGATGCTTCCAAGTATGAGGAAGAGGTTGCCAAGCTTTCAAAAGTTGAATCTGTCAATCTTATTGGTGAACTTGAAGAGCAAGAAGAAAAGAGAGTAGAACCTATTTTGGCACAATATGTAAGGAGACATCACAAGCCTAAACAAATTATTGGAGACAAAGAAACTGGAGTTCTAACCAGAAGCATGTTAAGAGATCCTACATGTTTATTGTGTGAATTGGAGCATAAGACAACAAGGGAGGCATTAGAAAATGAAGATTGGATTCAAGCCATGAATGAGGATATAGACCAAATAGAGAAGAATGATACCTGGACTCTAGTGGCGAGACCAGAAAACAAAAATGTCATTGGAACAAAATGGGTGTTCAGAAATAAGCTGAATGAACATGGACAAATCACAAGGAACAAAGCAAGGCTGGTATGCAAAGGCTACACACAAGAAGAATGAATAGACTATGGGGAGACATTTTCCCCTATAGCAAGATTGGAAGGAGTAAGAACTCTACTTGCATACGCTGCCTACAAAGATTTCAAGGTATACCAAATGGATGTCAAGTCTGCATTTTTAAATGGTATATTAGAAGAAGATGTGCACATTGAACAACCTGAAGGATTTGTTGATCCAAACAAGAGACACATGGTTTTCAAACTGAATAAGGCATTGTATGGACTAAAGCAAGCCCCCAGAGCATGGTATGAGAGGCTACACAACTACTTTATATAGATTGGATTCTCAAGGACAAATGACACCAGCAATTTGTATATGAAAGATGAAGAAGGTAAATGAATCTTGTTAGCTAAGAGTTTTGTAGATGATATCATATTTGGTGGACAAGATGCCCTATGTAATAAAATTTCAAATGAAATGCAAACTGAATTTGAAATGAGTATGTTTGGGGAGATAAAATTCTTTGTTGGTTTACAAGTATATCGGATGGAGAAAGGTATTTTCGTCACCCAGTCTAAATATGTTCATGAGATATTGAAAACCTTTGGTATGGAGGATTCAAGGCCAGCAAGTACTCCCATGGCTACTGGACAAAAAATGTCTAAAAATGATGATGGTCCTAAAGTAAACCAGACTATGTATAGGTCCATGATTGGAAAAGTGTAGTATGCTATTCACAATAGACCAAATATTGCTCTAGCAGTAGGGATTGTGGCAAGATTCTCTGCCAATCCTAAGGAAACTCACATGATGGCTGTAAAAAGGATAATGAGATATTTGAAAGGGACTACAGATTATGGATTATACTATAAGAAGCATGAAAGATTTGAACAGAGAGTCTATACTGATGCTGATTGGGCAATAAATGTGGATGATAGAAAGATTACTAGTGGTGGAGCTTTCTTTCTTGGACAAAGATTAGTTTCCTAGACAAGCAAGAAACAAAATTGCATTTCCCAATCTACAGCTGAAGCCGAGTATGTAGCTGCAGCAGTCAACTATTCAAACTTGGTATGGATAAATCAATTGTTGGTAGGCATGAAAGAATAGATCACCAAACCAATGTCATCTACTATGACAACACAAGTGCTATCAACATATCTAAGAACCCAGAGATGCACACAAAGACCAAACACATCAACATCAAGTATCATTACTTGAGGGAATTGGTACAAGATAAAGAGGTCAGAATGGAATATGTGAATACAAAGGAACAACTAGCAGACATATTCACTAAAGCTTTACCTAAAGAAGCTCATGAATATCTGAGAGGAAAATTAGGGGTTCTTCCCCTAACTAAGGCTGCCTAGTCAAGCTAGGAGAACTACATCAAATGTGTTGCAAAGAGTATCTAAAAAATTGATGCAGAGAAAGGTCACACTTTAGAAGCAGCCTAGAGTTGTGAAAAGTACAACAAAGCTGATAATCAGTCATAAGCAAAGATGACATCTACATTTGAAAGATGTATGTTTTAGTTGCTACTTTGGCATTATTGTCAAAGAGGGAGATGAATAAGATGAAAACACATGGTGAGATTTCATGGGAGATCAAGTAAGAGGGAGAGATTTAGAGGAAAGGAACAAGAAGAGATCAAGTGGAAGTTACTATGTGGATGGTCATGTAAGCAAGGCTAATTGATTCTAAATCAAAATGAAGCTAAAGATATTATAAATATTCCTAATGTACAGATAAGTTTTGGATTGGTTGGTGATTCATGTGTTATTCATATGGTGTTGCCATCAATGCCAAAGAGGGAGATTGTTGGAAACTACAATTGAAGCAATTGTTGTATTATCATTGATGTCAAACCTTAACTGGTAAGACTATTGCTATCTAAGAAAGTACTATATCTATTTGATTGTTGAGAAGGATTAGGGCAAGGTTGATAACAATAACACCTAAGGAAAGGTTGAGTTATCTTGATACTTCAATGGATACTTGATTATGTGGCACAATGATAAGATAATGTATTGATTATCTAAGTAAGAAGTAAGACTAAACAAGTAGGCTTAACCGAGAAAAAGTGAAGAAATCTAGTTTAAGCCGAGTGATGTTAGTGTCGACCGAGCCAGTATATGCTAAGTAAATTCAATGTTGACCGAACATCAGTTAATTACCAAGGAAGATAATATTAGCTGAGGAAATAGTGTCAGTGGTGACCGGGCTACCCAGTGATGACTGAGGAGTTGAACACAGTATTGATCGAGTGTAAGTAATTTACATTTGAGGAAGAATTCAGATTCCTAGCTGACATAGTTGAATTCTTGGATTATGTAAACCATGTTGACTTTATTTATTGATTGTATGGAAGCATTTAATGCACTGTAAACCATTTTATTGTAATTCCATAAAGAGATTTGAGATGTTTCTAGAAGGATGGATGAAGAACATAAAGTTGGAAGGATTTGATGAATTTGACCTAACCCTAAGATCTACGGAGGAGATTAAGTGGAAAAATTTGGATCGACCTAAACGAAGAGGTATTAAGGAAACCTAAGTGTGAGGTTGAATGGGGGATGCTGGAGTTGTTGTTATTGATTGAATAAGCAGAAAAGGCCGAAGGAGAAGGAGTTTCGATTGACTGAAGGGATTTATGAGCAGATCAGTGATGGAGATGGAAATGGATCACAGTCAGTAAGCCAACATATGTGTATGGAATTGGATCTATTATTTGTAAAGTGAGTTGTATGTTTTCAGATCAAACACTACTGTTACTTTCTAATCATTGTATTAGTTTTAAATCCTTTAATAAAGGTTGACCTAATAGTCATTTGTATAAATCCTTTAAACAAGGTTGCATTCTAATGGAATGTATGTAAGTCCTTTAACAAGGTGCACTCCTAATAGGGTGGATGAAATCCTTTAACAGAGTTACACCTGACAGTGTGTTTGTAAACCTTTGACAAGGTTGGATTTTCACAAAGCTCACTTTAGAAGAGTGAAAATATCAGTAACATGTTACAAAGTGGTTTTCCCAAATTGGGTTTCCACTATAAATCCTGGTGTTAATGCTTGTGTGAATGTTTTGG
This sequence comes from Chamaecyparis obtusa, assembly GCA_027943335.1. Classification (NCBI taxonomy): domain Eukaryota; kingdom Viridiplantae; phylum Streptophyta; class Pinopsida; order Cupressales; family Cupressaceae; genus Chamaecyparis; species Chamaecyparis obtusa. The sequence goes on from BSBK01001994.1 coordinate 1,761,751, forward strand.
TTTGAATATTTTTATTTTTTGCAAGTTAAATACTATTGGATAGTGGACTGCACTGTTATATGTTTCTGATATGCATTTAGTAAGGACTGAGTAGCTGTTGGTTGTTAGATCTGAGTTGTTGAAGAGTTTTGAAATTTTATTTATACATCTGGACCTGAGAACAACTAATTCACTCCCCCTCTCTATTTTTCTAAATCATATTAACATGTATGCACTTCCAAATAGAGAGATAGGCCCAATATTTAGACCTAAAGATCACATTTTAAAATATGTGCACATTGAGCCGCATCGTGTCTCCAATATACACCCAAACTTAACCAAAGAAAAAACTAGAATAGATGATATAGTCTCACATTCTATACTTAGTTTATAAAAAAGAGAAGATATTGTGCTCTTCTAACAACCAACATTATCTTTGGGATCATTTGAAGTGTATTTGAAGTAGTATCTAATTCAGAAATGAAATTATATTATTGTCTTATCAATTTCTTAATCATTTTTCAATAAATAAGGTTGTAAATTATAAGTTTTGATGCAATCATTTTGAAATAGAGATCAAATATTGCATATCATGCATAAATTCAATAAAAATTACAAAATAATTTAGTATGGAGTTTGGGATGAAGTACCAAGGGCCTAAATATTAACAATGACAATAGTGTTAGGAATGGGAACACTGCGAGGGGGGGGGGGGGTGTGAATCAGTGTTCACTGTATTTTATCTTTTTACTTTAATCTTTAAACTGAACTTGAATGCTTAAGAATTGAAATAAACATTCACATAAACATGAAACATGAAATCAACACATGACACCAATATGGTTATAGGGAAACCCAAATAGGTAAAAATCCCGGTGGGAATTGACACCCACTAATATTATGTACTAGTGTTTTGTGATCCTTGTTAGAAGATCCTTAACCCTGTTAGGAGTTGCTTTACAATGCTTTAAGTATAGTAGGCCTTGTCAAGGGTCAGACCCTATTAGGAGTCTTTTACAATAGTCCCTATTAGGGGAGTGGAAACACTATCCTAGAGCTCATTACTCAAGTGGTGGAGGCTACAACCTTCTGATCTTAGATACACACTATATCTGCTGGATGAATTGTTACTGTGACACTACTTGTCTGATCAGTTCCTTTGATGTACTGATGATTTGACCTCTTGCAAAGCTCTAATACATCTTATACTATCTTCACACACTTCTTCTCTACTTATCACAACTCTTTCTCAACTTCCATACCGAATACAATGGGTGCATCTTATATTTATATGTGCATACAAAATAAACAACTAGGTCGACCCTTAAACCTATTACATACAACACTTCCAAATGAATTAGCTTAAGTATGTTTAAAATCAAACATATATACATGTCAGCAACCTAATTTCAATAGGCACCTAGCCCTTACATCATTAGAATATAGTCGCAACTCAAAATGATAACTATCGGCTACTTACTCTATTCTTCACTGGCACACACTGGCTGTGCAACTTCAATTGACTGTATATTTCTCATCCTTGCATATCTAATTATGTACTCATAGACTAAGCATGAATATAGTCTAACTAACTTAACTTCCAGGGTGTACACCATAACTCGGCCGTACGCACATGTGCTGATGCTCTGAGCTGCAGGAACTATGTACACTATTCAATCTTCAACACTTAATCGATTTGTGATCTTCTCATCAAGTGTGTTGACTCCAAACTACTATATGACTTTGTTGCCATAATGAGAACACTATATTAAGTCATATCCATTAGTATAGCCAACTTGCCAACAAATAGACAAACCTATAATAAATCTATTAGAGGCTTCTCTAATGGACTCCCCCATAAACCCTAAAATTCTAATTAAACCCCTATAAATGAAAGATATGAGACCCAAAAATAGAACTGAGCTCACTGAGCAAGGCACAAATTGGTTTCTAGGCACTACTATAAGGGAGATAAGGAAAATAACCCACCAAAACTTCTTGAAAAAACCTCAAAATGTTGTTTTAAATCCTGTAGAAGTTTGACATGCTTGTCAGACCATAGATGGAATGGTTCTAACCTCTGAAAATCTTAATGCTAGCCTCCCCACATCCACACATCATCCTCAAGAGATATGGTCGGTTTGCCAAGCTAGGTAAAAATTTAAACTCAACTAGAAACCTCTAAAAAGCTCAAAGAAAGGGGTCTTTCAACGTAGAAGAATATGTTTCTTCTTGCATGAACTTTGTTGCCTCCAACTGCTATTGCATATCAAACATCACTTTCTAGTACAAATTCAATTTTCTTTGTCCCAAATCTGGTGATTTTTCTTTGTTTTATAAACACTAACCTGACTATTCATTAACCTGGTTGTTCAAATAATATTCTTGTTCTCCATTATTATACATTTAAAATTTTGCATGGATTTTTATTGTAACAGACCCCCTTTGTAATCGTCAATTCTTTTTTATGTACTCAGATAAACAATTTCCCTTTGCCATGGTAAGGTATGACTCTCAGCATAATTAGTATTTAGGGTTTAGGATTAGGATTGTCATTAGATTTAGGATTTACATCATGGATAGTATTATATTCTGTGTAATAGTTTTGATTAGGATTAGGGTTTTGATTAGGATTATGTTTTAGGATTTTGGATTAGTTTTATTATTAGGGTTGGGTTTACATCATGGCTAGTATTATGGTTATGATTAGGATTTAGATTAGGGTACATAAAATTTAGGCCTAAGATTAGGAATAGGGTTTATAATTTAGTATTAATATTGTGATTAGGATTAACATTTAGTGTTTAGGGTTAGGATTAGGATTTTATAGTTTAATATTAATATTATTGTTAGGTTTAGGTTTTAAACTATGGTTGGAATTATGGATAGGGTTAGACTTTTGCTTAGGATAAGGGTTTAGGGTTAAGGTTAGGATAAGAGTTTAGGCTTATGTCATGATTAGGATTATTTAAAAGGTTTGGATCATGATTATGGTTAGAATAAGGGTTAACATCATAGTTATCATTATGGTTAGGGGGAGGGTTTGTATTAGGGCTAGGCTTTAATATTGTTAGTATTAAGATTAGGGTTTAGGGTAAGGGTTGGGATTTAGGCGTAGCATTAGTGTTAGGATTTACTGTTAGGAATGAATGCTAGATGTGGGTAGTCATTTTGTAGAAGTTGTTGTTGCATTCATGACTATGATTGTCATTGATGTCAACACAGTGATCTTCTGGAGATTAGCAGAGAAGCAGACAGTGTTTTGATTAGCGCATGTGGGATATTGTAGTTGGAGCTATGTGATGTTGAGGTTATATTATTTGATATGTTATTTTTCTATGGTTAAGAGCGTAGATAGAAATTCTTTTATTTATAGAAGTTATGCGCATTTTGGTGGAAGCAGTATTCAGGTAGTGTTCCTGAGTAGCGGTTTCTGGAAATCGGATGATATCTCCTAATCCGGATGGAATATGGTTTTGTGTAGTTAAAGGGAAGGTTGAGACACATTGATAGTGATGTGGTTCAAAATGAAAACTTTGAGGTCGCATGAGTGAAGAGTTATTATAACTGGAAGCTGATAGTTTTGTGTAATTTTGATGTAGCCTGTGGAAACTCTTATTTTGTATTTGTGTGCTGACTCATTTGTAATTATTTGAGTGTGGTATAAAGGAAGGAATGTTTTTCTTTATTGAATGTAGTGTGGTAGTAATGTGAAAGAAGTGTGAGCATGGTATGGTTGAATGCAAATGTAAGCATGAAGTGAAGAAAAGAGCTAATGAAGTTGTGAAAGTGAAATTGTGAAGGAAGACATGTGAAGTACAGAGATTTGGAATTGAGATCTAGTGTAGCAGTGAGTGTGGTTTGGCACAATAAGGAGGTAAAATATTTCATATTATTCTACTAAATAATATTAAGGTCATTTGGACAGTGTGTTCAGTGATCTTACCCTGAAGCTGTTTGGGCAGTGGGTCCTTTTGTCTTCCATAACTCCTAACAGGGCTAGAATCTTTTAACAGGGATTCAAAATCTCCTAACAGGGATTCATATGTACTAAATGTATTTCATAAGAATCCTAATAGAGTCCATCATTTCACAAGGAATATTTATATTAGTGCATCTTTTGTGGGCATCATTCCCATTAGGGTTTACTCTTTGATCAAGAGGTTCCCTAGTCAACATATCTTGTGTTATTGTGTCATAGTGTATGAATATCTTTCTATGGTTGGTAATTACATTGCTTATATGGTTAAATGTTGTTGAAGTTGATAAAGGTTATTATTATCTGATAATTGATTCACCCCCCCTCTAAGTTATCTTGGTGGACTTTACTTTCTAACAATTGGTATCAGAGCAGGAGGTCCTTGAAAGAAAAGTTTAACAACTTAAGGAGATCCATGGTGAATTTTAGGAAAGAAAGCCCTAAGTTTGATGGAGTAAATTTTGATAGCTGGAAAGAGAAGATGAAGACACATCAACTATGTTTAGGACTAGGTTATTGGTTGATTACAAAGAATGAGAAGACTATCATTGGAGAAGACAATCTTGAGACAGGATCTAAAGATGAGCTAGATCTATTCATGTGTAACATACTTGAAAGAGAAGCACTTTTGACAACACTTATGGAGACTGAATACAGTCAGGTAAAATGTTTAACAAAAGCCCATGAAATTTGGAAAGCTTTACACTCTACTTTTGAAGGTGATGAACATGCAAAGAGAGCTAGATTACATAATTGGATATGTGCATTTGAAGATATAAGAATGATGGAAGATGAATCTGTTAGAAGCTATATTGGTAGAATGTCAAAAATTGTTGCAGGAATAAAAGCTTGTGGAGGAACAAAGATAGAGAATGAAGTGATATGGAAAATTTTGAGGACATTAACTCCTATATTTAATTAGACAACACAAATGATTGGACAAGTTATACCTTGTACTACAAACTTTACAAGAGAGACTCTTCTTGGAAGATTGGAAGCAACAAAAATGAACCTGAGGGTATCAGGAGACTTACCTAGAATGGAGACATGATTCAATGCTCTTAATATTCATCCTACTTTGTTAAGAAGTACTAGTGTGAGTGGAGATTATACCAGCAGCAACAGATCTAGAAATGAAGAAGATAAGAAGATTGAAGAAGGTATTGCCTTGCTTGTGAAAAGAGAACCAGACGGTAAATTTTTTTTTGAATGTTAGACTTGTCAAGAATATGGTCATTTTGCATCTAAGTGTCCTAAGAGAGTTAAGAAGTACATAAATAATTTCAAGCCTAGAAGATCTAAGGAATGTTATTATGCTAATGATGAAGATCTTGAAGCTAGTATAGAAAGAACTTTGAGTTAAAGTGATACTGAGATTAATGATGAAATAGGATTTGTAGCAATTAAAGAAGAGAATTCTAAATCTGATGTTAAGGAAGAAAAAGCATTAGTTTCCCAAGTTGAAAAGAAAGCTAATTGGATTATAGACAGTGGTTGTTCACATCATATGACTGGTGACATGAAAAAGTTCATAAAGTTTAACAATTATGATGGAGGAATTGTTAGAGTTGGTAACAATGCACCTTGTTTGATTAAAGGTATAGGATCTATTACTCTTGATAGAAAGACTAATACTGATGATGTTTACTTTGTTGATGGATTGAAACATAATATTTTGAGTGTTGGAAAGTTAGTGGATAAGGGATATCAAGTTTGGTTTACTGAGAAAACTTGTGTGATAAAGGATAAAGATGGAAATTTGATTGAAACTGGATCTAGAACTAGAGGTAATGTATTTCAGTTGAATCCTACTAAGATGACATATTTGATTACTAAAATTGATGACAGTTGGTTATGGCATAGAAGGTTTTGTCATATAAACTTTGATAACATTGTGAAAGTGAGTACTACACTTGGAGTAAAGGATTTGCCTAAAATTATGAAGCCTACTAACATGATTTGCAAAGAATGTGTGATGGCTAAGCAAAAGAGAAGTTCATTTCCTAGTAAGAAGTTCACATCGACAGAGAAGTTGGAGATTGTTCATACAGACTTGAGCGGTCTTACCAAGACTAGAGGATTCTATGGAGAAAGGTATTTTATGATTCTTGTTGATGATTTTACAAGAATGATGTGGATTGCATTTTTGAAAGAAAAATCTGAAGCATTTGATAAGTTTAAGATCATTAAGAATAAATTTGAGAATGAATCTGGAATGAAGATTAAATGTTTGAGATCTGATAGAGGTGGAGAATTTACTTCTAGAGAGTTTAACACTTTTTGTGAAGTGAATGGTATTAAGAGATAGTTTTCAGCCCCTAGAACACCTAAACAAAATGGTCTTGCAGAAAGAAGAAATAGGTCAGTGACTGAAGTAGCAAGAGCTATGTTATTTGAGAATAATTTGGCGAAGACATTTTGGAGAGAAGTAGTGAATACAACAGTATATACAATGAACAAAGTACAAATCAGAGCAGACACAAACAAAACACCCTATGAATTATGGTTAGGACATGCACCCTCAGTTAAGTATTTTAGAATTTTTGGAAGAAAATGTTATATAAAGAGAGATGATGATATTGGAAAGTTTGTTCCTAGAAGTGATGAAGGTATTTTTCTTGGATATTCTTTGAAGAGAAAAGCATATAGATGTTACAATAAGAGAACTAAAACTATTGTTGAACGTGCAAATGTTAAAGTTGATGAGAAGTTTAAAATTTAGGAAAGAATGCTTGACTATGAATTTGATGAAGAAGCTCATCCTCAGCCTAACATTGAAACTACTGAATTATTCTATGAGATTGATAGTGAATTATTGAATGAGAGTCCTGCAGAAGAAACCAGAGAGGAATCTAGAGAAGAATCTATAGTTGAAGCAAGATCTGTAACTATGACACCGAACAGGTATATATCAAGACATCATCCTGTTGAATAAGCTATTGGAAGTTTGGATAGAGGATTTTTGACTTGGACTAAGGTACATTTATGTTTGATTTCTCAAATTGAACCTAAATCTACTAGTGAAGCTTGTGAAGATGAACATTGGATTAATGCTATGAAAGAAGAACTAGGTGAAATTGAAAAGAACAAGGCATGTGAATTGGTCCCTAGACCTAAAGACAAGAATGTGATTGGAACTAAATGGGTATTCAGAAACAAGATGAATAAACAAGGAGAAGTAGTAAGAAAGAAAGCAAGATTAGTTTGTAAAGGATACTCGCAGCAATAAGGAATTGACTATGAAGAAACTTTTGCACCTGTGGCAAGAATTGAAGCAGTAAGAATGTTCTTGGCCTATGCATCTTTTAAGAAATTTAAAGTGCATTAGATGGATGTGAAGTCAACATTTCTGAATGGAGAATTGGAAGAAGAAGTCTACATTGAGCAGCCTGAATGTTTTCCTTTGACTCAAGAAGGAGATATGGTATGTAAACTGAAAAAAACATTATATGGACTAAAGAAAGCACCTAGAACTTGGTATGCTAGACTGGATAAGTATTTGTTGAAATTGGGATTTACTAAAGGAACAGTTGATAGTAATCTATACATAAAAGAAATTGAAAATGGTTTGTTGATTATAGTTATTTTTGTTGATGACATTATCTTTGGAGGAGAAGATGAAGCTAGTGACAAATTTTCTGATGAAATGAAGACTAAATTTGAAATGAGTATGATTGGTGAGATGAAATAATTTTTGGGATTACAGATAACACATAATAGTGAAGGTATCTTTGTATGTCAGACAAAGTACTTGAATGATTTGTTGAAAAGATTTGGAATGGAGAACTGTAAACTAGTTGGAACACCTATGGTTACAGGACATAAACTATCTAGCAAAGATGAAACACCGACAGTTGAGCAGAAGAAATACAAATCCATGATTGGAGGATTGCAGTACTTAACACATACTAGATCGGATATACAACATTCAGTTGGAATGGTAGCAAGATTTCAAGTTGAACCTAGAGAGTCACATTATGCAGCAGTAAAGAGGATACTGAGATATTTAAGAGGTACAATGGACTATGGATTGTGGTATGAAAAATCTGATGATTTTACCCTATGTGCATATACAGATGCTGATTGGGGAGGTAGTGTTGATGACAAGAAAAGCACTAGTGGTGGAGCCTTTTTTCTTGGAGGAAGATTAATTTCTTGGCTAAGTAAGAAGCAGAATTGTATTTCATAAAGCACAGTAGAAGCAGAGTATGTAGCAGTAGCAAACAATTGTAACCAGATAATTTGGATGAAGCAGATGTTGAAGGATATTGGAATTAGGTTTGTTGAGCCTGTTGTCATACATTGCAACAACACCAGTATAGTTAGTATGTGTAAGAATCCTGTTTTACATTCTAAGACTAAACAAATAGAGATCAAGTATCATGTTGTAAGAGAGAAAGTTGCTGAAAAAGAAGTCAGACTGGAGTACATAAGCACAAAGGAATAGATAGCAGACATATTTACAAAGCCTTTGCCTAAGGATACATTTGAGTATCTGAGAGGTATGCTTGGGGTTATGCCCCAGCCTACTTTTGAGTAATGATGTAGTTGGTTACATCCGTCCAGTGGTATATGAGCCCTATCTTTCTTCTGGATTGGATGTTGGTACTTCCTCTATGGGGGAGTAAGTGAGCTGAGTCATGAGGACTCTTGTGAATGTATTTTCTAAACAGTGTCTATTGAAATTGAGTTTTTGTTGACATAGTGATGAAATTTCTATCATTGATGTCAATGGGGGAGAAGTGTACATGAAAAACACTTGTACCATTTGTTGGAGACAACTGAATAGGATAACGAAGCAAGATTTGAAATGTTTGTCAGAGCAATAGTATTGGATTTTTGGAACATTGGATGTTTTTCATCTATGTTTCCATTAATTCCAATGGGGGATATTGTTAGGAATGAATGATGGATGTTGGCAGTCATTTTGTAGTAGTAGTTGTTGCATTCATGACTATGATTGTCATTGATGTCAACACAATGATCTTCTAGAGACTAGCAGAGAAGCAGACATTGTTTTGATTAGCGCACATGGGATATTGTAGTTGGAGCTATGTGATGTTGAGGTTATATTCTTTGATATGTTATTTGTCTATGGTTAAGAGTGCAGACATAAATTCTTTTATTCATAGAAGTTATGAGCATTTTGGTGGAAGCAGTATTCAGGTAGTGTTCCTGAGTAGCGGTTTGTGGAAATCGGATGATATCTCCTAATCAAGATGGAATTTGGTTTTGCATAGTTAAAGGGAAGGTTGAGACACATTGATAGTGATGTGGTTCATAGCACAAACTTTGAGGTCACATGAGTGAAGAGTTATTATATTTGGAAGTTGACAGTTTTGTGTAATTTTGATGTAGCGTGTGGAAACTCTTATTTTGTATTTGTGTGCCGACTCATTTGTAATTATTTGAGTGTGGTATAAAGGAAGGAATATTTTTATTTATTGAATGTAGTTTGGTAGTAATGTGAAAGAAGTGTGAGCATGGTATGGTTGAATGTGAATGTAAGCATGAAGTGAAGAAAAGAGCTAATGAAGTTATGAAAGCAAAATTGTGAAGGAAGACATGCGAAGTACAAAGATTTGGAATTGAGATCTGGTGTAGTAGTGAGTGTGGTTTGGCATAGTAAGGAGGTAATATATTTCATATTATTTTTTTGAATAATATTAAGGTCATTTGGACAGTGTGTTCAGTGATCTTACCCTGAAGCTGTTTGGGCAGTGGGTCCTTCTGTCTTCCATAACTCCTAATAGGGTTAGAATCTTTTAATAGGGATTAAAAATCTCCTAAAAAGGATTCATATGTACTAAATGTATTTAATAAGACTCCTAATAGAGTCCATCCTTTCACAAGGAATATTTATATTAGTGCATCTTTTGTGGGCATCATTCCCACTGGGGTTTACTCTTTGATCAAGAGGTTCCCTAGTCAACATATCTTGTGTTATTGTGTCATTGTGTATGAATATCTTTCTATGGTTGGTAATTACATTTCTTACATGGTTAAATGTTGTTGAAGTTGATAAAGGTTATAATTATCTGATAATTGATTCACCCCCCCCTCTCAGTTATCTTGGTGGACTTTACTTTCTAACATTTACATCATGGTTAACATTATCATTAGGGTTAATGTTGTTCTTCCTCTCGATGATGTCCTTGATTCCAAAAGAATGAATAGGTTAAGGATCATTCAGTTAAGAAAATATGATGATTAGTGAATAATGATTGGCAGATTAGAGTTACATTTAATCATTTGGATCAGTCTTTCCATTTTGGAGATTTCTCATTGAGATCATTTATGTAAATCAATTTGGTATATGTATTCAGTTAATTAGTAGGCATAGGTCATGATACATTGTTAGTTTGGTATATGAATTTAGTTGATTATCATGTTCATTGAGTTTGAATAGTAATTTTATATCAACATATTCAGTTGGTACGATACTGCATATTTATATAGCTATACAAATGATTCTTATTACTGCCATTACATTAATGGTTATTGTAGGTTTCATTATCAATGTCATTGTCTTGTCATGTTTTCTATAAGAAAAATACAAAAAATTAAAAGACCTAAAGGAAAGAATCCAAGTGAGTGAGCAAAAGGAAGAGTTTTACCATAAACACAATGAAAGAGAGATTTCTTTAAGATTTATCACCAAAACCATCAAGATGCTCCAAGATCAACACAATGAGATAAGGATTTTGAAAGGGAAAAACAAAGATAACCCCTTGTGAATATAATATGAATGAGGAAAAAATCCTAGAAAAGGAGAGAGAATGTGAGCAAGAAGCTCATTACAATAATGTGAGAAGAAGTAAGAAAATTAATTATGAAGTGTGTGTAGAAGAATCACTTAAATAGAGATGAGTGATGGATTTATAATGTAACTCACATGTTCTATGAATGCCACATTCACATTAAGTGTGTGCCAATGTAAGAATCCTCTTAAGGAGGAATAAGCTAATTTCCTTAATAAATGAAATCAATGAAATGAGTTGTCCTCCCACTTGGACTAGATGAAAAATTAAAATTTAGGGTACCTTGGCGTATCCATATTTAAATAATACACCAAGGAAAGATTATAAATTTTAACATCTCCCTTTAATATTTACTTGGGGAAATTAGAGAAATAGGTATCAAAACCAAATCTTTACAATGCTTTTTAGATTTCTCTTGAGAAAGAGTCTTTTTGAAGATATCGAAAGCTGGATCATTTTCCTTGTAGTAGATGAGGGACTCTTGCATCTCTTCAACTTGTTCCTTTATGAAGTGATTATGGAGTGATATGTGCTTAGATCTTGAATGGAACATAGGACTCTTTTCTAAGGAGGTATCACTTTGATTATTACATCTTCAAGTAATCTTTGATTCATGAGAGCTTATGTAGATACATGTGTACATTCTTCATATTCATATTTAGTAGAAAATAGTGACAAAGATTGATCATATTTACTTCTCCAAGAAATAGCACCCAAATCTGCAATAAGGCAATAACCACTAGTAGATCTTCCATCATTGGGATCTCTTCCTAGATCTGAATCAATAAAACCTTGTAAAGTAAAATTAGATTGTGAATCATAAAATAAATCAATCACATAATCAGTGATACAATCATTAGTGTCATATTAAAATATATTCGTAATGGATTCATCATTATATGAACAATCAAGAGGAGTAGAGATATTATAATCATCATCATTATCATCATTATTGTCATCATTATCATAGTCATTATTATTGTCCTCCACAACAACCATAGGATTAGCACTATATTCAAAATCTTGAACTTTGGAAAAATCATGAAGTTCATCTTGAAAAATACACACATATCTACTGGGAGAGTCAAAAGGAGGCAAAGTAACATTAAGAAATGTAGAAATAAAGTCCTCTTCTTGTTCTAAAATATTATCAAAAGTGGAATAAGAAGAATCATCAAGCGTGAATGCATTATAAAAAGAGAAAATGTTATCCCTTTGTATTAATTTAGTTTCATTAAGAAGATAGTAATCTAGAGGGTTATCCCAAGAATAGTCATCGTCATATGATTCAACCCAAATAGGAGAATTATGCAAAAGAAGATTATTATCATAGTGAGGGTTAAACATCCCATAATGAGAAACAAAATCTCAAGATGAGAGTTATAACTATGAGTCTTTTGATTAGTTTGATTATTAGAAGTAAAAGGCTTCTCATGATTTTATTTCTTAAAACAATTTTTGGACACATGACCATGTTTCCCACAATAAGTACAATGGGTTCGATTATTAGGACAATTATGATTATGATAACTATTATTATGACTATTTGTATGGTGAGAATTATTATTATAATGTTGAGAATTATGATTATTAGAATGATTATTATTATTTGATCTACATTTGTTATTAGAATTATGATTATTGTTATGCGATCTAGACATGAAAGCATGTTCATTGGTTTTAAGTATGCGAAATTGAATTAACTTAGCTTCTTCTTGACGTAATAGAATTTAAAAGATAGCACAATTTAATTGAGATGAGCTAAGGTAGGAATAACTAAATGAGAATGAATATTGGTAATAAATTGTTGGAATTGTCTAGGAAGGCATTTTTTCAAAATAATATGAATTAAATGAATATTAGTTAAATTTACTCCTAAACCAGTTAATTAACTTCGAATAGAATCAAACTTAAGTAAAAATTCATCCATAGTTTTGAAATCAATATACCCGAGATCCTCTAGAATCGATCTTGGAGTTGAATCTTTCTAGATTCATTTGCATTGTCGAAGGTGTTTTTGAGGATATCCCAAGCTGCATGGCTGTGAGTACAATGAGCAATTAAAACATACAATTCTGGACTTAAGGAAATGCCTATTAGGCCTAAAGCCTCATCATTTTTAGTATTCTAATCATCACTATCGATCTGAGGAGCAGTAGTTGCAAGAGCAGAAGCTGCACTAGTAGCAATATCAAGAATATGTTTGAACTAAAAAATAAATGTAATATGTGTCTTCCAATCATGGTAATTAGAACTTGTTAATTTGACTTCTGGAATTAATATTGGCATCATAGTGATTCAACATAAACTAGAACACAAGAAATTATATGTAAAAATGAATCTTAAAAATGGAATTTAACGCAAATGTTATTGGTTAATTTGCACGAAAATTAAAATTTTTAAAAAAAATGTTTAAATGAGAAAACAAATTTTTAGTGCATCTATTTATCAAAATGGCAATTGAAAAAAGTTTATATTGGTGAAATGAATATGGGGTTAAAACAATTTTAAAAATATGAAGTGAAAATTTTGTTTTAACATTTAAACTTTTTTGTTAAACAAATTGAACAAATTTGTTAAATAAAAAATGAAGGAATCTAGTGATAAATAAAGTAACTAATAATAGTGATGCAAGAAATGATTAAAAAAAATGCATTTACGAGAAAAATAAGGAATGATTGATCTGTAACGTAATAAATATTAGAAAGAGACAAAAAAAGAAGTGTTACTATGAATAGGAAGAAAAAATGTTATAATTATGAATGAAATAATGATTGTGCAAGAGAAAACATGCAACACAAGGGAGGAAGGAAGAGCTAAAAATTATGAAGGTAAATTAATATGAAGACTCTAGAGCTAAATAATATGAAGGTGAATGGACTCCAGCCAAAGAAAGCGATGCTCTCTAAGAATATTTCACCCAGAACTATATGTTTTGAATAGTATGGTTGTTGAAATATTAAATTTCAACTATAGAGTTCCTTCCATAGGCTCCCAAAAAAGAAAGGCAAAAAATATTGTTGTCAGAAAGGATGAAAGAGACCCCAAACTAATCCTATCAAGGGCGGCAATGAAAATAAAAGATGAGTTAATGTTGCGTAGGGAGGCTAAGATGCATGTGCTGTGAAGGAGTGAAAAGAATCCCCCAAAGTTTACGCAAGGCTAGGGTATAAAAAATGTAGCTTGAGATCAATAGGGGCACGCAAGGAAATGCATGGGTGATGAAAAGAAGGCATAAATGAGGGGTGTTGCATGACTAAGGCTGAGGGGTGGTGTGCTATGAGACTAAGGTTGAGGGGTGAGAGAAATAGGAAGAAGAAAGGCTGCGAAGGAGATGCTAGGAAAAGATGCTAAGGAAGGCTGGGGAAAGACAAGATAAAATATTAATAGTAGGTAAAATATAAACAAGACTAAAATAAGATATAAACAATAGGTAGAGATATAAACAAAAATTAGAAATATAGTAGTATTTGTGTAACTAAGGTTATAAAAAACAAAAATAAACCATAATATAAACAAAGATGTTGATCTAAACAAAACCAGAGAACATAAAAAAGAGATATCAACAGAGATTATTTTATAGAAAAAGAGAGTTAAACAATGAGCAATCCTGCATGCACAAAGATATACAAGAATTATGAGATTATTATTTGAATCTTGCAAGAATCAAACCAACAGAGGGCTGATAAAAAAAAATAATTGGATTAAAACCAGTAAGAACGTTAGAATATAATAAATGAACAAGATGAAAACCCTTGTGGTCTCCTGACAAAGGGTGAACTGTTAGATCTAGATAAAAAAATAATAAAAACTAGGTTTGGTGGAGAATTGACTGAACCCCCCAAAAAATCAAAACCTTCTAAAGAGAGTTAGAAAATAATGTTAGATCTGCAAAAAATGAAAAACTTGCAAAAAAAGTTAATCAAATGACATATCCTTACAATGGAATCTTCATGGAAACACTCAAACACAGATTAGCTAGCTCTGATACCATGTAAGAAAAATACAAAAAATGAAAATAACTAAAGGAAAGATCCAAGTGAGTGAGCAAAAGGGAGATTTTTACCATAAACACAATGAGAGAGAGATTGCTTCAAGATCTATCACCAAAACCATCAAGATACTCCAAGATCAACACAATGAGATAAGGATTTTGAAAGGGGAAAACAAAGAAAACACCTTGTGAATATAATATGAATGAGGCAAAAAGCCTAGAGAAGGAGAGAGAATGTGAGCAAAAAGCTCATTAAAATAATGTGAGAAGAAGTGAGAAAATTCCTTATGAAGTGTGTGTAGAAGAATCTCTTAAAAAATAGAGATGATTGATGGAGTTAGAATGTAACTCCCATGTTCTATGAATGCCACATTCAAATTAAGTGTGTGTCAAGTGTGATAATCCTCTTAAGGATGAATAAGCTAATTTCCTTAATAAAGGAAATGAGTTGTCCTCCCACTTGGAATAGAGGACAAATTACAATTTAGGATACCTTGGCTTATCCATATTTAAATAATACACCAAGGAAAGATTATAAATTCTAATATTTTCTGACAATCAGGTTTGAAGGGAATATTACCATATTCAAAAGGATAAACTTTCAAGTTCAATAGCTTGTGAAAAGCGTAATACTTTTTTTAGAATCATGTGTTCATCATTGTTGTACCATCCTAAAAAGCAAGCACTTAATTTGTGCTCATTTTGGGACCATTTTGAGCTTACTTTAATGTCTTTCTTATGGTAGGACCTCATATTGCACTTGTTGGAAACTACAATTGAAGAAATTATTGTATTTTCATTGATGTCAAACCTTAATTGGTAAGATTGTTGCTATTTAAGAAAGTACTATATCTATTTGATTGTTGAGAAGGATGAGGGAAAGGTTGATAATAATAGCACCTAAGGAAAGGTTGAGTTATCTTGATACTTCAATGAGTACTTGATTATGTGGCACAATGATAAGATAATGTATTGATTATCTAAGTAAGAAGGAAGAATAAACAAGTAGGCTTAACTGAGCAAAAGTGAAGAAATATTGTTTAAAGCCGAGTGATGTTAGTGTCGACCAAGCCAGTATATGCCGAGTAAATTCAGTGTTGACCGAACATCAGTTAATTGCCGAGGAAGATAGTATTAGCCAAGGAAACAATTTTAGTGGTGACCAAGCTATCCAGTGAAGACTGAGGAGTTGAACACAATACTGACCGAGCGTTAGTAATTTACATTTGAGGAAGAATTTAGATTCCCAACCGACATAGTTGAATTCTTGGATTATGTAAATTGTGTTGACTTTATTTATTGATTGTATGGAAGCATTTAATGCACTGTAAATTTTTTTATTGTAAATCCATAAAGAGATTTGAGATGTTTGTAGAAGGATGGATGAAGAACATAAAGTTGGAAGGATTCGATGAATGTGACCTAACCCTAAGATCTACAGAAGAGATTAAGTGGAAAAAGATGGATTGACCTAATTGAGGAAGTATTAAGGAAACCTAAGCATGAGGTTGAGAAGAGAGGATGCTGGAGTTGTTGTTATTGACTATATAAGTAGAAAAGGTTGAAGGAGAAGGAGTTGTGATTTCTTGAAGGGATTTTCGAGAAGATCAGTGATGGAGATGGAAATGGATCACAGTCAGTAAACCAACATATGTGTACGGAATTGGATTTGTTATTTGCAAAGTGAGTTGTATGTTTTTAGATCAATATTACTATTACTTTCTAACCATTGTATCAGTCAAAATCCTTTTAACCAAGGTTGACCTAATAGTCATTTGTATAAATCCTTTGAACAAGGTTGCATTCTAATGGAATGTATATAAGTCCTATAAAAAATTACTTCCTATTTGATGCTTATTTCAATAGATGATTTATCTATTGGCTCATTTTCTTTTATCTCTACTTCTCCTTTTTATTTGTCTACTTCCTTTTCTTTTTCTTTTTCTTTCTTTTCTTCTTTTTCTATCTCTTTTTCTTTTCCTTGTTCTTTCTTTTCTATCAGATCCTTAATCAGTACTTCTTGTTGACAGGTAGGAGTGTTTCTACATAGATTTTCAGCCTCTTGAGTGCTTACAAAGGCTTCTACAAACTTGTCCAAATTAGTATCTGAGGCTGGCATTATAATCTCAACATTGTCAATGAAAATTATTTCATTCTTGTGTGCTTCTGTCATAGGCGCAGACTTCTCTGCCTTTGTGGGTGCATCAACTACATGCACTGAATCCTGTGGACCTATAGATGGTACATTTATGGTCTCTAACTCTTTTGCAAATTTTTTGGGCACTTGAGCTGTGGGTGCAGTAGCTGGATACATGTGCCTGTTCATGAAGACCTTCTCAAAGGTTTTCTCTATTTCCTTTGCAACTAACTCAAAGGTTTTATCCATTATATGTAAGGTTCTTATTTTTGTTCTGAGGTGTGGCTTCACTAGATCTAACAACAAATTTTTCTCCTCTAGAGAACATACTGGAAAACTCTCATCTAAGATCTTCTCTCTTATTCTCAGATCTTCCTCCATTGCTTGTCACTTTAGGAATTCTAATATGTTCCAAACATTATCTGGAATCATAGTCTTCAGTTCTAGGACTATCTTTTTGAACTTTAGTATATGTTTGACAATAATTCCATGAGTTTCTAATTTATCAATTTCACTATACTTCTCATAGAAATTCCCTACTTGATCTATCGTATCTTCATCAATAATCCTTGAGCTCAACACCTTGAGACTAGGTTTAAAACTTACTTCTAGAGGTGCTTGTGTATTTTTCTTATTTCTTGTTACTCACGAAGATGGATGACTAATTTTGATCTCTTTCTTCATCTTAGGAATTTCCCTATACTCAGGAGGAGCGGTAAGGTTAATAGTTACCTTGGGCGCAGAAGGGGTATCACCTATTTTACCCTTCGGATCATCAGATTTCTCAATTTTCACCTTCTTCATCTTTGGATCATAAGATTCTATCTTTGCTATAGTTGCGCTCTCTATCTCCAAAGCAATCTTCTCTTGCCTTGCTTTGTCTAAGTCTGCTTGAGATACTCCATGAATTTTCAAAATCTCTGAAGTAAGCTTGGCAACTTTTCTTTTTGTTGCGGTGTTGTTCAATACAACATCTACTTCTCTTGTTTTCTCTTCATAAGTTTCCCATCTAGGTTCATTGGGGTCCTTAGGTGGTGTCAACAAAACTTGAGCATAAGCCTCTAGAATAGGCTCTTCAACTTCATATGCAAGTGGATGAATCCACTTTGTTCTTGGCTCAACAACCTCCATGCATGTTGTATCAGTCTCTACCATGAAACAAATGGTGTCTTTGTACTTCTCTACAATGCTTTTTGGAATCCTATATCTCATCTGCATTTTAGTCATAAATGTTTTCAATTCCAGTGTCATGTAATCCTTAAGGGTACTTTCTGTGGATGCCTTAAAGGATATCTGTGGTATAGTGGGAATAGACTTGTCTAGATACAAATCAAACACCTTTCCAAGAATATGGAAGTACATATAGATTATTAAAGACCCAAACCTAAATATCTTGGTCTTGTCATGCTTGATGGCTCTTATGTTGTCTATTAACTATGCACACAAGATTTCACATAGATTAAACTCTCCTTTCTATCTCACCAACCTTATTGCTGCTAGAATGGTGGTCGCTGACACATTGTTTACTCTGCTAGTGTGTTGGAACCTGTATCCTAGTATCATGGACATCAATTTGATGTCTTTCTCCTCTATAGGCTCTATTTTCATTCTGTGCCTATCACTTCTTGATTTGCAGGTTTGCTCAAATAGTTTTCTCATGTCCTTGCCTGCTGGAAGAACAACGCCTTTCTTAGAGAGACCTGTCATCTCATGAATTAGGTCACCTGTGATCCTTACTGAAACTTCACCTATCTAGAATAGGTCATCATGAATCTTGCTTAGTAGAATCTTTATCCATTTGGAGTCATAGAACTCATATGAAGTCACATATTCAATTATCGGGTGGCTTTCAAGCTGCACATACTCATCCATGAAGGTTTTATCAGGTTTCATCATTTTTCCATGTGCACTCTTATTCTATCCAAACCTACTAGTTCCTTCTTGCAATATATGTATGCCCTAATATCTTCCACATGCATAACACCCATGGGAGTGCGGGAGAATGCACCTTCAAGGTTGTCTAATATGGACTTGAACGAATGCCTCTTAAACAAATATCTCTTCTTTTCTACCACATCAAATACAATGGGAGTAGCCATTACATACTTGTATATTGCTTTCCAAATGATCTCAAAGACTTCTGAATCGGTGTGACAGATTAGGGCTTTCACAACTGATCAAATGCACTGCTAATCACTAGTGAATCAATCTGCAATCCTTTTCTATCAAATGCTAGGGCTCCTCTACTCTCCAATCACTTTGAATTTGAATGCAATGAGAGATCTAAAAGCTTCTGTGTACTTCAAATTAAGAATTTCTCCATTAATGCTTGTCACGTAAACTAGACTGTCATTGAAAATCTCCAACTTTGATCTGCTATCATTCAGGAAGTGCGTTCTTGCACAGAACCTCTATTATTTTCCAAAAGGTTGAATCCAAAGGTGCATACTTTGAGGGTGAGTATACCAACTGCGTAGGGGTCTAGAGATAAATTATCTCCCCCTATGACCTTGAGGGCCATTCATCTAGATGTAGAGGGTGTGTCCACTGTGGATGCATCCAATACATTCTCATCAACCTTATCCTTCTTCACCTCTGACCAAATCAAGCTCACATCTTCTGAAGCTTTCACAAAATTGAATTCTCCTTCGGTGTCCATTATTGATTCTTCTAGCTTTGTAGGGCTTTCTTGACTTTGTGTTCTTGATCTATAGAACTTTGAGATGTGTCCAGCCTTGTTGCAAGAGTGACAAATGACTAGAGGCCTTATATTCCTCGACACATTGACATGGGTTACCATTTTACACTGTTTAGCTAAGTGACCATTATCGTTACATATCTAACATGTAACATTCTAAGAACTTACATTTGACTGATTTTGATTTCTTTGATTATGCTGAGTCTTGTTCTTCTGACTTGTCTTACAATTCATAGCTCTATGACCAAATTTGTTGCATGAGTTACAGTAACCATTGAAAGGTCTTACCTCTGTACAGTTCCTTGCTATATGTCCATGCTTGTTACATGCATAACAAGTTTGATCCATTGGCTTGTGCTCATTCTTGGATGGTTCAACATGATCTTTAGCTTGACTTCTAGCCTCCTTAGTATTTGAGGTGTCTTTTGGTGCTTTCATTCTTGCTCGCATGTTGTCAATTTGATTTTGTGCTTCATTAAATCCAATGCCGCTAATATCTCCTTTAAGTTTCTGAGCATACAATTGAGATTAAATTAGGTCCTTACTTGTGTGCAATTTATCAATGTGATTCTTAGCCTCTTTCAATTCAATTTCCAAGCTTTCTTTGTTGTTTCCTAGCTCCAAGATTTCCATGTTTGCTTGCCTCAATTCTTCATTTAGTTGAAGGTTCTCTTTGATCTGTTCATCATAGACTTCCTGATTGTTAGTCAGCTTATCATCCAATTATTTAATCTATTCTTTTAGGGATGAATTTTCTTCATTGATCTTTTTGATCATTATCCCTAAATCACTAGTAGAGCATTCTTTCAAATCTTTTCTTAGCCTTTTGATGACTATTTGAGCATCATCGCCTTTTTCTTTTAGTTCCTCAATTTCTTTTTAAGATTTGTCTAGGTCTTCAAGAGTAGCTTCAACATTTCTTTTTAGATGTTTCATTTCTGATTTGTCCATGATCTCCTCAAGTGGTTAAAATTATTTTTTGAGGACCAGAGCTCTGATACCAATTGTTAGGAATGGGAACACTGAGAGGGGGGGGGGGGGGGGGGGTGAATCAATGTTCACTATATTGAATCTTTTTGCTTAGCTCTTTAACTTTAACTTAAATGCTTAAGTACTAAAATGAACATTAACATAAATAAGATAGAAGAACACAACACATAACACCAATATGGTTACGGGGAAACCCAAATAGGTAAAAACCCTGGTGGGAATTGACACCCACTAATATTATGTACTAGTGTTTTATGATCCTTGTTAGAAGATCCTTAACCCTGTTACGAGTTTCTTTACAAAGTATTTAGTATAGTGACCTTGTCAAGGGTCAGATCTTGTTAGGAGTCTTTTACAATAACCCTATTAGGGGTGTGGACACACTATCCTAGAGCTCACTGCTCAAGTGGTGAAGGCTACAACCTTTTGATCTCAGATACACACTATATTTGCTAGATGAATTGTCACTGTGACACTGCTTGTCTGATCAGTTCCTTTGATGCACTGATGCTTTGACCTCTTATAAAACTCTAATACATATTATTAGCTCTTCACACACTTCTTCTCTACTTATCTCAACTCTATAACAACTCTCATACCAAATTACAACGGTGCATCTAATATTTATATGTGCATATAAAACAATTAACTAGGTCGACCCTTTAACTAATTACACACAATGCTTCCAATTGAATTAGCTCAAGTGTGTTTGCAAAAAATGTTACTTACATGTCTATAACCTAATTAAAATAGGCACATAGCCCTTACACAACAATAATATAGCTGCTAACCAAAATACCAATAATCGGCTGCTTGTTCTGTTCTTCTCTGGTATTCACTGTCTGTGCAACTTGAACTCTCTGTATCTTCCTCATAATGAATCTTTTGATCATGCACTCTTAGACTTAGCTTGAATATTATCTTAGAAACTTAAATCCTAGGGTGCATACCATAATTCTTTCATATGCATGTGCATCGATGCTCTGACCTTTGAGTACTTTGTATATTGTCTAGTCTTCAACACTTAGCCAATTTTTGATCTTCTCATCAAGTGTGCTGACTCCAAAACACTATATGACTTTATTTCCATAATGAAAACACTATATTAAGTCATATACACTAGTATAGTCAAGTTACCAACAAAAACATTCACAAAATGTAATCTATCCAACTGTAATAATTTCACTTAAGATACAAACTCAAGACATCACATGTAGGATTAATAGAAATCACAACATGAAACATCAAATTGAAAAAAGACGTACTTACAAAAGTGAACTCCAAAATAGGTCTCCAAAATTTTTGTATTTTTATATAAATTGTAGAATATCTCCAAAAATATCATGAGCTACAACTACACAAAACACAAAATCTGGTACTGAAAAAGTCTTCAAAAGATTATGTATACAATTAAGAAGAACTCTAAAAAATGAGTTGAAAAACTCATTAAGTACAAACTACCCTCAACCTCCTGAGGTCAAATGCAAATAAATAGGCTCAAAAAGAGGAACTAAAAACCACTTAAAAATGTCCTTATGGTGGAAAAAGTCACTCCAACCCATAAAGAATTGAACACCTCATCAAAACCACCCATGAAACACTCAAAAAGCTCATAAAAACCCTCCAAATGCTAGGAAAAAGTCCATACATGACCCTCTCCTAAATTGAATCCATCAAGCCTATATTCCCTCCTCTTGTCTTCAAACCATAAAGGTAAAATGACTCTTGCTTTAACTTCCCTTGACTTAATATTTGAAGCACATGCCTTATCTTTCTTTTAAAACCAATATCTACATAAGTGTTTTATAAAACAACACTTAGTAGATATTTTTACACTTTATGAAGTGCACACAAAAATAAGGAACAACTTCTATTTATATTTTGTATTATTTCAAATTATATTAATAAATGATTAGTAATGATCATTTATTAATATAACTTATTCTTTAAATATGATAAAAGACATATATATTAAAAAAACTCCTAATTATTAGCACTTAGGCCATGAGTATTAGATTGAGAGCTTTAAATTTTGAAATAAAAAAGATGCAGCCATAAATGTCTCTCTCTTATCGAAGATTTTAGGGCATGGGAATTACCCTAAACCTAAACTTCATCTCCTTTTGCATTTCTAAGTCTTTGCAACCGTCAATATGAGGGTTTGAAGGTTCTGTGAGTTTTGGAAATTTATTTCTAAGCACACTAACCTATGAGGATTTTCCTAGAAATCTAAAGTTTTTTGATGTTGGTCTTTATTCCAATAAAAAATCCACCTGGTGAGTTCCTCTAGCCGTGAATGATCTATTCATTCTTTGAGAATTTTTTAAATACTTCTTCCATGATTTGTGATCTTCTGACATATCTCAGCATTCTTTTTTACTATTTGACCAAAAATCTCTATTGTCAACACACCATAAATGTTTATATTCCTCTATGTATCCTCTTTTTGTAGATTCTTGTTGGGCCATAGGCTCTCTGTTGATGCCTCTATTTGTAACAGGAAACTGTCACTTTTATATCCTTCTTTTTGTTACCATGCCACTATTCATCATTCTTTGGTGTGATTGTGTTCATGATAGTGGAATTCAATGATTTATCATTGAATACTGATAATATGGCCTTAAATTATGATCCAAAAAGTTTACTTCTCTCTTGCACATGCTACTTTACATCCTTTGATATATGTTGTTTTGACTCTTCTTAGGTGTGTTTTGTAACTGCATCATTTGTTTCCTTACCATTGGTAAGATCTCTCTGATTATATCCACTTATCATGCTCTTCTGGTACACTTTGTTCATGGAGAAATTTCTTTCCTGCTTGTGCTTATCTTTAAATTCTAATTGGATGATCATATATATGATGATTCTCTGACTCTTTATTTGATACTTTGATCACATGCCCCTTTTATTTTTTTCCTATAGCTTGATTATCATTACATTATTCTAGCTTCTCTAATTCTTTGTCTCTTGTATTGGTTAACAATATTCATTTTTCCACATGTAAGCATGTAAGTCATTGTGTATGCATCATTGGTTTTGATTTCATTGCTTAAATGCTTCATTATTTGTCTTTGCAACACCACAATGGGGATGACCGGTACCCTCCATTCATTATGAAATCCATCTTTCCATACATTATAGGTCTTTTGATACCTGTGAAAGCATCCATGCTTTGAACTTACACCTGCACTTATGCTTGCACGGGTACCTAAGACCTGTAGACTGTGAAGAGAACCAACAACAAGTTGAAAAGTGAAACCTTATTCTTGAAGCAATATTTAAACTTTTGGTAGCACCATTACATCTTCCTGTAACATGATTTTTGCTATTTTGAAATACTCTTGTAGTGGTCAAGATACCATAATTGATCTGTTGAAGTTCCAGAAGATCTTTTACAAGGTCTTCTAGACCTTCTTCAACTTACAACATGATATCTTACCTATGCTAATCACACTTTCTGATCTAATATCAACCTTTGATGATGATACTCCTATTGAAATAAAAGGCTTCACAAAGAAGGTATCTGTCCCTTTTATTTTTCTTAAATAGATAACCAACCTCATATGGATCTTATCTTTCAATGACATGTTGAGCTCAAACCCTCATGGGAGCCCAATTACATCATGATGTTATTGACATACAAGATTGCTGCATAAGAAAAAAAAAAGGTTAGAAATAAACCTAGGTTTGGGGTTTGAAGAATGTATGCATATGTGGGGTATAATAGTGAGGTATAATTAGTTGTTTCTTAGATCCATTGGATCTAACACCTTCATGTTGTCATTTTCATGATTTAGCATTGGAAAGCAGGAATGGGGGAGCAATAAGAAAGTGAGAGTGCAAGTGATCATGAAAATCAGCACAACCACTACTCATTCAAGAAATGACTGGCCCTACCCTTCTTTTATGCCTTTTAATCTTCACACATATGTAATCTTGTTTTAAATTCAAATTTATGAATTTATCTTTAGCTAGTTTCATGGCTCATGTGAAGCAATCTTGTACTTTGATGAATAAATATTTACATTTTTAGAAAAGAGTTTAATGATGTATGAACTAGTTTTATTTCCTCTCTCCTTCATAAAATGTAATACTTATACACATAAAGAAATAAACATAACTACATTTCTTGACAAAGAACATAATGAGACCAATTTTGAATGCACCTGTCCTTCAGAAGAAAAGGCTCTACCTGATTGAGCCTATAGGGTAAAAATTGGGAAATAGTTACTTGAGCTTGATCTTCTTGGGAGAGGATCTTATCCATAATGGTTACATGATACATATTCTATGTTTGATCCTAGTGATTGAATGTGTTTGGTGGTTTTATAGCATTTCATTTGGGATATTATTAAATTTTCATTAATATGTGTATGTACAAGAAGTACAATATGAAAAGGGGATCACAAAAAAGGGTTAATTTCCATAGTTCATATGGAACATTAGAGCACAAAAACCACCTCATGATAAATATGATTAAAACCACTTGGTAAGAAAGATGTCAATGTGATATCGTGTTAAAAGTAAAATGGCTCTACTCCTATCTTTTCATAATAGTCTACCCATTTGCAACATTGAGTCTTTGGAGCATCAGCTCTTGGTATTCTCAAAAACCAAATATGCCCAAGCATCTATGCATCCCTTCCCATAAATTTTTTATAGCAACAAGAGAGTGAAGAGCTCCGCAATCTGTAAAAACATGTAGAACTGAAGACACTCGCTCTATTGTGAGTAGAGGTTGTTTGTATGGAGAACAACTGCACCCTTGTGTTCCTTCGAACCTAGAAATTAATGATGAAGGATGGATTAAAGTAGATCATTCTAAACACAGGAAACAGTGCTCTACCCCTATATTTTCAGCCCAACCCTTGCAGCTTAACAATATCTTTGACTCTCTCAGAAACCAAATGAAACCCTCCCATCTTCGAGCCCCTATGAAACACCACAAAATTACAACCCACAAACCTCCTTTGTCACCAACCAAATTTTACACTCCTTTGCATAAAATGAACACACCCTACAAACTCAAATAAGATCAACATTCATCCCAAAACCCTAATATTCCTCCTTACTCGCACCCACACCGCAAAAACACCTTGCATACACCACTAACAATTAAAATCAAGGATGACTTCATAGAACAATATGTAGAAATTATGCGTAGTAAAGGAATTTTCTTGAGATGGAATGGGTACGGAGTTCCGAAAACTAGGATAGAAGACTAGCTCTTGAAAAATCTCGGCAACCAGGTAAGTATATCACTTCTTCCTGATGAATTTTTGTTTATCTTTTGTTTTAATATCAAAACTAAGGAAAACATTTTAGATAATAGGTACCCTAAATTTTTGGGGTATGACTTTACAATACTAGACTAGAGACCATCCTTTAACTCTTATAATTTGAAGGACATAGTAGTTTCCAGAGCAATTAAATTAACCAATTTACCCATAGAATGTTTTAACAAAATGATTCTCAAAAACATTGGCAATAAATTAGGGAAATTTGTTAGATTTGTGAAAATGAAGTACCCTCAATCATAACAACTAATCATATTTGAAATGGACATCTCAACGAAATCATGCCCTCCTATTCAAATTCAGAGCCTTTCAAATAGGTATTATCTCTACCCTATTATTATGAAGGAAATAATAATAGACTTCAGGGAGGAATTAAACAATAATTTCCCTATTTTAATAGGAATTGTCCCTCCAGAAGGAGTTTCCATCCATCTTAATGATGAAGGTGGTGGATTTTCAATTAATTTCTCAGGTGGTTCCCCTTTAGGGATGTTGGAGAGGCAAAAAAAGTCCAATTTTTTCAAAAATCCCCTCAGACCTAACAAGAGGGCAGAGATTAACTCCCAATTGGTCATCCCTAGCGAAGCCGGACATACTTATGAGAGAAGAAGCTAGGATCAATAAGAATAATGAAGGCATAGATGATTGGGATGTAGTGACACCCTTAGCCCTCAAAGTTTTAAACCAGTCAAATCTGCAAAGTCAAGAGAAGGATTCAAGGGAGATTGGAGACATTCTAACCAAGGAAGGGGAGGATATGGATATTCGGTCTAAGGGAGCGAAAATCTACCCCTTGAGGGAAACAACTGAAGGCTATATGGATCTGATCTTGGTTAAGGAACCTTTCCCTAAAGAAATAACAATATCCAACAGTGATAAAATCCAAGAAGAAGTCAACACAATAGCATAATTTATAGGGGAATCACTGACATAAGAACTTATGGATCAATTCATGGATGAAATCTATGATAAAGAAGAATTAGAAAGAATTACTTATCAATGGAATCAACATGGATATTGCAACTTTAGGCAAACCAGTGAAAGAATTGTTGATTAATCTTAAAAATAGGGAAACACAAGACTAGGATACTTTGGGCATTGCGTTCCTAAAAGATGGCAGGAAATCTCCAGATTGTGCAAAAAAAGCAAGGAAAAGAGGGAGGAAGCCAAATTCTGAATTAAGAGAATTAGCGAGAGAGGCAATAGGCCAGGTTAAAATCACATCAATTCTAAATGCAGGGAAGGGGAAGAGCCTTCCCAAGGAGTCATGAACCTCCTATCTTGGAATGTTAGGGGTATGAATGCCCCTAACAAGCAATGATTGATTAAGCACTGCATTAAAATCCATAACCCAGAGATAATGCTAATACAGGAAACTAAGCTAGATAACATAGAAATGGAAATTTTTAGAAAAAAAGTGGGACTTAGAGTAATTGAAGCATCACTAGCTACAGGAGCCTCAAGAGGCCTAGCCATCATTCTGAATCCTAGGTACATTTCAATTTACATCATAAAAAGAAAGTAATTTTGGATGAGTGGATCGATTAAGGATTTTAGAAATAATCTAACCTTTAAAATAATAAATGTCTACGACCCTATTCAGAATAGAGAGAAACTTTTAGTCTGGTAGGAAATAGAATATTTTCTTAGTCAAAGGGATGACACACTATGTATCTTAGGAGGGGACTATAATGTGATAACAAAGCTTTCTAAAAAAAGAGAAGGCTCGAAGAATCTTCCTATGGCAGCCAGAGACTTTAACCTTTGGAAGGAGAGACAATCCCTTCTTGAAATTCTGAAAGAGGAGAATTCCTTCACATGGAACAACATGAGACAAGGTTTCTACAACATTTTAGAGAAGCTAGATAGATTCTTCCTCAAAGGAAGCCTGACCAATTATGATTTCTCCCTTGAGGCTATCATCTTATCGGTATCAGGGTCAGACCATTACCCAATACTTCTTAACATTTTAACACAAACGAAACCAAAAAAATGTGCCTTCAAATTTGAACAAGCCTGGCTTAGAGACCCAGAAATCTTGAATCTAATTGAGGCTTGGTGGTCAGAACCCAACATATCAACATCCAAGATGTTCATAGTAGTCAACAAACTAAAGTGGATTAAAATGAAATTGTTGGAATGGAACTCAACCAAGTTTGGAAATATCTTCGAGAGAAAATTAGCCATAGAGAAAGATCTAAATGAGGTCAATTATCAAGTCATTTAGATAGGAATGAATGATGATCTCTTCTATAAATAAAAAAATATACTCAAGGAATACGAAGAGATTCTGGCAAGAGAAGAATTATTTTGGAAACAAAAGTCTAGAGAAACCTAGCTAGAAGTAGGAGACAAAAATACAAAATTCTTCCACAATAGCATGAAACAAAGGAGAAATACCAACAAAATATCAAGCATCACAAATGAAAAAGGAAATACCATAAGTGACTCAAAAAAAATTGCAACCAAAACATTTAATTTCTTCAGTAACATTCTGAACAATTGGGAAAGCTCTAACTTAGATAGTCAAATGGAACTTCTTAAAAATATACCTAAAGTTATTACTAAACAACACAATACAACATTAATAGAAAAATTTATGATAGAAGATATTAAAAATGCTCTAATGCAAATGAATCTAGATAAATCACCAGGGCCAGACGACTTCTCCACTATTTTCTTCCAGAAATGTTGACACTTTTTAGGTAAGGAAGTAACAGAAGCATTAGAAGGTGTCAGGAACTTAGGGAAAATTATTAAGGAAGTAAATAACACCTTTATTGCCCTTATACCCAAAAAATAAATACCTTCAAACCTTAATGATTTTAGACCAATTGCACTATGCAACACATTATATAAACTTCTCATGAAAATCCTCTCTCTTAGATTACAAAAACTCCTTTAGTCATAAGCGAGGAGAAAATAGGGCTTGTTCCAGGTAGATCTATCTTTGATGGTATCATCATTGCTCAAGAAGCCATCCACTTGGTCCAAAAAAACAAGAGTCCTAGCATGGTCATCAAACTAGACATAAAGAAAGCATATGACAAAGTAGACTAGAGATTCCTATGTAAATGCTTACAAGCCTTTGGTTTCTCCAGGAGCTGGATTAATCTAATCTTTGAATGCATTTCCACCCCCATGATCTTTGTGCTAGTGAATGAAACCCTAGAAGGTTTTTTCAGCATCTCTAGAGGGTTAAGACAGGGAGACCCTATCTCTCCCTTTTTAGCCATCATTATGGTAGAAGCACTAGGGTATGCTATATCAAGAGAACAAGAGAAGGGTACTATTGAAGGAATAACCATTACCAGCCAATTAGACCCTACAACACATTAGCATTTTGTGGATGACACTTTTTTATACGGGGCCAACAAAAGAAAGGAGGCACATTCCTTTAAAAAGACTCTGGAAACATATACAAAAGCATCGGGACAAGAAATAAACCTGGACAAGTTAGATTTTTTTTTCTTTAATACTGATAAGGAGGTTGAGGAAGATATCTATCAAATTCTAAATTTTAAGCAAGGCAAGCTTCCTTGCATATACCTAGGCCTCCCCCTAGTTAAGGACCATAGAGCTAAAGACATCTGGGATCCCATTATAGGAAAAATTAAGAACAAAATGAACTCATGGAAAGGAAGATGGCTCTCCTTAGTAGGGTGAGCAACTATGGTAAGATCAGTCTTGGAAGCTATGTCAACTTATTAATTATCATGTATACATATCCCCTCTAACAAAAAATTAGAAATTATCAAGCATTTAAGAACTTTTTTTTGGCAGGGGTGTAATGACAATAAGAAAATCCCCTTAATCTCATGGGAAAACATATGCAAACCAAAAGAAGAAGGGGGAGTGGGTCTAAAAAATCTAGGGGATCAAGGTAAGGCCCTTGGGGCTAAATTGATTTGGAGACTTTTCAAAAACCTGGAGGCTAAATGGGCCAAACTCCTCATTCAAAAATACCTAGAAGACAAGGCTCCCATTAGTATCTTTAGAGAATCTAAACCTCCCAAAGGACCAAGAATATGGAATTTTATGATGGAATGTAGACACATTATAATGGAGAAATTAACTTGGAGTCTTGGTACTGGTGAGGAGGTTCTCTTTTGTGATGATTCATGGGGAGGTTATGAAGCGATTCCAACTATTTAGATAACCCCTCCCTCAAAAATTTCTTGAAGGGTGAGATCAGAACCATCCTCAAGGACTATATTGTTTTTAATGGAACAAAATGGGAGTGGAGATCTCTGAAAGGATCTAGGATATCATTAGAAGAAGAAGAGGTGGTTGCAGGAATTCTCAGCAAAAGAAAAATCCAATTAAAAACCTCTAAAGATACATTAGTATGGGATGGTTCCAAAATAGGTGAATATAACACAAAAGACAGATAGAATCTCATCTCCCAAAATTACAAAAGACCTAAAGCTGCAATACCTATTAACCTTTGCTAGAATAAATACTATCTCCCTAAGGCAGGATTCTATACTTGGCTAGCCCTTAATTATAGACTTTTAACTGCAGATAGATTCAAGAAGCTAGGCTTCTTCGGACCCAGTAAATGCGTCCTCTATGAGGGATTCAAAGAGGATGTTGACCATTTATTTTTGAATTGTCCTTTTTCAAATCAATATTGGAAGTGGCTTGTAGGGAATTTGGGATGGTCATCATCTTTCCCTCATTCTCTCCTTGCGATGCTACAAGCCTGGCCAAGCATCAAAAAAGATAGTATTTATGCCAACCAATGGATTTCTTCCCCCTCAATTTTAGTTTGGGAGTTATGGAAAGAATGAAATAGGATAATATTTAAAGAGGAGAAACTTGATTGGAGACAACTTTGAAACAAAATTGAGGCTGTCATCATAGATAATATGAATTGTAGAATTTATAAAATCCAAAAAATGGATCTTTATATGAGTCACTTGGATGGCAAAATGTGAGGAAAATGGATAGGTCTCTCCCTCCCCCCTTTTATTGGCTTAGGAAATCAAAACATGACATCCAAGAGAATTGACTGTAAATGGAGCCCTCCAAAAGAGGGTTGGTTCAAACTTAATTTTGATGGTGATTTGAGAGGGAACCCAGGGCTAGCTGGAATATGGTGCAGTATTCACAAACAAGATGGGGAGGAAATTGCCTCCTTAGCTTCCCCTATAGGGATTGAAAATAACAATTGGGTGCAACTTTATGCTCTAGTCAGATGAATTCGCAAATGTTCCTCTATGGGATTACAACACCTTGAGATAGAAGGAGATTCAGAAATCATAATTAATGTGCTTAGGAAAGGAACAATTACATGTGCATTTCTGGATTCGATTGTGTGTGTTTTTTAGCATCAACGTTTCAGATCACACTTTGTGATCCATCATTAGGATGAGAGGAGAGAGTGTAAGAATGGAAAAAATGAAGTAGACCAAGCCATTCTCATGGGATATAAGGAAAGGAGAAGACACGGAAAACTGTGAAGAGAAGAGAAAAGAAAAAACCAAAAAAAGGCTCAAATTTATATGAGTAAAAGTGAGATTAATTTTTAAGATGCAATGAATGATATGAAAATGCATTACAATGAAAAAAAAAAAAAAAAAAAAAAGTTGCAAGACACAGTAATCATACAAATGTAACAAGGTAGAGTAAATTAAAACAAATGTAGAGGATAGATATAAAAAGTATGACGATAAATAATAATAATAAGAACATGAAAAGATTAATAATATAAGATGTATTATATAAAGACATGTATGACAATACAATACAAAATATGCATAGAGGTGATATATATGTATATACCTCTATGTATATTTGTCATATATGCCCAATACATAATAAATCTTATTCTTATATGTATATACTTATACATATAAGACCTAATAGGATAAACATACAAGTAAGATAAAAGAAAAACATAATAAAAAATGAAATATTAACGAGATGCATTAACATAATTAAAATAAATAAATAACACTTAAACTAGTACCTCTATGTATCTATTTATAATAAATAACTCATAAACATATATGTGTATTTAGTGAGCTATATTGTCATATATGTTTATTAATAAATCTTATTCAAGCATGTGTTCGGATATATGTGAATAAGATTTACTAGAAAACCCATATGATACTAAAAACAAATGTATTTTTATTATATATTTATTATAAAAATAAATATTTATTATAAATATAACCTCACTTATTATATTACAAATAAATCCTAACTCAAATATGACCAAGAAATATTAAAAAATAGATCTATTATAATAACATATACAAGAAAAAGACTTAATAATATAAGAAGTGAAATAAGACATGTATGACAATACAAATACAAAATATGCATAGAGGTGATATATATGTATATACCTCTATGCATATTTTGTTGTCATATGAGTCTATTTATAATAAATAACTCTTGACCATATATGTGTAATTAGTATTTTTATTATTGTCAAGTAAGTTTTTTAATAAATCTTATTCATGCATGTATTAGGATATATGAATAAGATTTACTAGAAAGTCTATATGACAATAGAATACAAATTACACATGTATGTTAAAGATTTATTTATTATGAAAATATATGCAAATAATAAAAAAATCCTAACTAATTAAATTACAAGAATATCCTAGCTCATATATGGTTAAGATATATTAAAAAAGGAATAATTATAATAATATATATATGAAAAAGAAAGAAAAAAATATAATAAGATGTATTATAAAAAGACATGTATGAACAATAAGAATGCAAAGTATGTATATAGGTGATATATATATATATATATATATATATATATATATATATATATATATATATATATATATATATATATATATATATATATATATATCTGTGTGTGTGTGTGTGTGTGTGTCTATGCATAATTTGGTCATAAATGTTCGTTACATCATGAATCTAATTCATATAAGAGAATATACATATACATACAAACCTAAAAAGATAAAAAAGACATAAAGTAACAAAGACAATACATAAAAAAGAAGGGCAGGGGGAATCTAAATGGACTAACCCAAAACAACACAGAGACAACATCTACATGGACCAAAGCCCAAGCGAGCACGAGGATGAACCTGAAAAGAAGAACCTGAAACCTACCAAGGAAAGACTCGAGACACACAAAAACACCTCTAAGCCAAATGACACAGAGAGCTAAAGAGGGAAAAAGATAATAAGAAACACACAAAGAAGAGCAAACAAGGACCGACCAAAAAACACAAAGAAGCTGGAAAGGGGGATCAAACAAGTACAAAGAACCAAACAAGGAGCAGGTGCAAGAGAGGGAACCAAGAAAGAATCAAGGGTGGTGGGGGTTGTCAAGTGAGCCTAACAGTGGTTGCTAGGAAGGGTTAATGGACCACCCATCATCACGATTAAGGTTAATGGGATGGTGGTTAATAACAATGGCCTCCTTAAGCTTCCTCTTGAAGTAGTTGTCCTCCTTGGAAAGGATTTGGGTGTTCTCCAAACATATATGATGTTTGGTGGACGAAGAGTGCTCCACTAAAGCGGACTTGTGGACATCTTATTCACATATATCCGAACACATGCTTGAATAAGATTTATTAATAAACATATATGACAATATAGCTCACTAAATACACATATATGTTTATGAGTTATTTATTATAAATAGATACATAGAGGTACTAGTTTAAGTGTTATTTATTTATTTTAATTATGTTAATGCATCTCGTTAATATTTCATTTCTGACTATGTTTTTCTTTTATCTTACTTGTATGTTTATCCTATTAGGTCTTATATGTATAAGTATATACATATACGAATAAGATTTATTATGTATTGGGTATATATGACAAATATACATAGAGGCATATACATATATATCACCTCTATGCATATTTTGTATTTTATTGTCATACATGTCTTTATATAATACATCTTATCTTATTAATCTTTTCATGTTCTTATTATTATTATTTATCGTCATACTTTTTATATCTATCCTCTACATTTGTTTTAATTTACTCTACCTTATTACATTTGTATGATTACTGTGTCTTGCAACTTATATGTTTTTTATTTTTATTTTCGCTGTAATGCATTTTCATATCATTCATTGCATCTTAAAAATTAATCTCACTTTTACTCATATAAATTTGAGCCTTTTTTTGGTTTTTTCTTTTCTCTTCTCTGCATAGTTTTCCATGTCTTCTCATTTCCTTATATCCAATGAGAATGGCTTGGTCTGCTTCATTTTTTCCATTCTTACACTCTCTCCTCTCATCCTGATGATGGATCACGAAGTGTGATCCGAAACGTTGATGCTAAAAAACACACACAATTGAATCCAGAAATGCACATGTAGTTAAAATGGATTCTAGAAATTTGATATTATTAAAGGAACAATTCCTAACTAGAGATTGAATTCACTCCTATCCCAAGCATTAAACCTTTGTGAATCCTTTAAAGAAATATCTATCAACCACATTTATAGGGAAGGGAACAAAAGAGCAGATGAGCTAGCCAATTCAGGTGCAGATGGGGTTCTACTTTCACAAATGAACCATCAATATCAGGACTCATGCACCCTCTCTTAGTTAGTGGAGTTGACTAACTTACATAGATTACCTGGGATAGACTAAGGTTAGGAATATGCATTTTTATGCAAAACTAGACACAAACTTTTGATGATCCCTCTCTCTAGATTTATAACATTGTGCTCATTAAAAATAGTAACATTAGACACATAACAAGAACATAGACAAGCCATGGCACTTATCAAATTTTGATACTTATCATTCCTGAAGTAATTCACCTTTAAGTGTAACATCAAATGAGAAGATCACAAAGTGCAAAAATTATTAAAGTCGGCTTCCCTCAAGTACCTAAGCACGTGCTAGATTAAACATGTAAAATGTAATCCTTTCACCACGAGCCAACTGCCTGGATCCCTCTCAAGAATTTAGTGTGGTGTACTTTTTAATTACTTCAAATAGCCATTGCATCATTTCATCCTTTATGAACTTTCTAGATCACAATGATTTTTACAAGGCCCAAATATAGTGGAGGATTTCTCTCCGCCCTTTCCAATAATTTCTATATTGTGGGATAAACATCACTAATAACACAATACGATAAATAGGCCAGGAGACAATAGGAGAGTTAATGATGAAAAGACATGAATTGAAGCCATAACCAAGAACTGCCAAGCCCACTTAGCTCATAAGTTTTTACAAGTTTTGAGGGTAGTACTTGGAGAAGAACTCCCTGTCCAAGTATAGGTCAGATAGCGATTTAGAGTAGTTTGTGTGAGAATGGAAACCAGGCTTATCACCTATGATTTCCCTGACAATAGAGCAATGGCATTTAGGGGCGCTATTAAATGAGAAAGATGGAACTAGCTACTAAATTCGATCCCTGAATCAATAAGAAGGGCGCTAGAAAAAGGGCTGGGCAATAACAACTTTGATAATGAATTCACTTTCGGCACCAATGGTAGTATAATCGGGATCTTCATTGCCCTTTCCACGTTTGTTGGGTGAGGGCAGGAGGAAGTCATTGAAGCATCTAGGTTTCTCTTTAAGGAGAGTCTTCTTCGAGGATTGGAGCGAATGGGTTATAGCATAGACCAACAATTATCTATTCCTTACCCAGAGATTACTATGAGCACAAAGATTGAAAACTTGAATGCAATACCAAAGTCTAATAGGATCCCGATGATGACCTTCAAGGATGAAGATAAATTTGATGAGCATTGGCCAATTATGGCTAGGAACCTGGATTTCCTCTACAAAATGCTTCTAAAGGAGGAGGTGGAGACAAAATGGATGCTAGATTACTAGAGAGTAGAGGGCTTCGACATTCCAAATTCTCGAGACACAATAGAGAAGGAGAATATACACATCATCTCCCCAGATGTCAAAAAATACTCCCACCATGTCAAACCTAAGATGCAGGAAGCATATATCATCATCATCATAAAGAAGAAGGGCAAAAGCTGGAGCTGTCACAAGCTCCAGAAGGAGCCGTAGAATGAATTATGAAATAGAATTTTTAGAAGCTTTTTGGGTTATGTTTTGGACAAAAATGTAGGGCTTAACTCGGACACTGTTAAGGTCCATATATTGTTCTTCAAATTTGTTTTTTTCGTAGTAAGAATGTTATTAGTTAGAATAGGTTTTATCTAAATATTAACATACTGTGCATCCAAAAAGACTTATTTTGGTCAAGGTTGTTCTATTGGCTATCATATAAAGGTAATTTCCTAATTACGAACTTTAGTAAGATGAAATATTATCAATATTAAATAGTAGCATTTTATATCTATGCAACTATGGTTGAATTCTTTGGTTCTATATGCCAGACTACTTCCTTCTTTCATAGGGTTTTATATGTTCTCACTCATTGAGGCACGCATTTATATATATATATATATATATATACATACATATATATATATGTATTTATATATGTATATATGTATATATATATATATATATATATATATATATATATATGTATATACATATGTATATATACATATATATATAAATATATATATGTCTATATACATATATATATGTATATATACATATATATATATGTATGTATATATATATATATATATGTATATGTATATGTATATATATATATGTATATATATATATATATATATGTATATATATATATATGTATATATATATATATATGTATATATGTATATATATATACACATATAGATATATATATATACATATATATATGTATATGTATATATATACATATACATATATACATATACATATAGATATATATGTATATGTATATATATGTCTATATTATATATATATATATATAGATATATATATATATGATGCAGGAGCATCCTAGGTGTAAGAGCAATCTTGCATCACCCAAAAATATTTCTATTTTTGTATTCAATAAGGGCTATCTTGTGCAGAGTTGCTATTTATGGAAACTTGCTATTTTTAGTAAGTTGGTCTTACGATCTCGGAATGTTTCTAATTTTACGTGTGGAGGTTCATCTCAGTCATATCAGCCTGCCAGCAAAGTTTCATGGCTAGATCAGGTCTAGTTTTGAAGATATTGAAGATTTTCGGTATTGGTAGCAGGGTACAGAAACTTTGAACTCAATTTTGAAGGTTTTAGAGGCCCCGGATGAGGTCAAAAAATTGGGTGATAGGTATTTTGCATTAGTCAAGCTTGTAGAGCACTTCGTGGCGTTTCCAAAATGGGGTTATAATAGTCAATCGGGTCAACTGGTGATGACTTATGGTCTCCGGAAGTCAGGCCACCTGAAATGGCGAAAAATAATTTCCTTCAAAATTTCTGTTTGGGTTTCAAAACTCATTTTGAGCCGACTTTGATGTAATAAATTGTAAAATAAAAATAATTCTAAGTTTGGTCGGCCCTTAGGGCTAAATTTCTGGAACCTTCTCGGGCGGTGGAAATTGCCTATATAAAGAAGGCCCATAGTGTTGTCTAGGGCAGTTCTGGGTAGTAGATCTGGGTATTGATTCGAAGATTTTTCCTACAGAATATTGTAAAGGAATGCCCATGTGGCTTTGCATATTATAATTCTGAAAGTTTGTAATAGATAGTAAGAATCCAATTTTCTATTCTTGCATATTATTGTTGTTGTTTCTCTATCTCTGTTAAGTGTTTGTGGTATTAAGGGAGCACCCTTCATCAAGTGGTATCAGAGCAGGAGTTCTTGAGTGTGTAAACAGACCGTTGACTATGAGGTAGTTTGCACCAGGACCGTGGTTAGGGTTTTAGCACGCATTGTGAAAATGCCTCCACGAAGAGAATGTGGTGGAAGAGCTGGTGCTGTGACACCTGAGGTTAGAGAGCTGCAGAGACAAGTGCGAGCATTGCAAGAAGAGATTCACAGAGGAATGAATCTTAATGTTAGAGATGAAAGTGAGGATGAAGCTGAAGAAGAATATCAAGAAGGAGAAGCTGAAGTTGTGAATCAGGAGGAAGAAAGACTTTTTCGGGCAATTTCCAAGATTGGGAAAAGACCTAAGATTGAGGTTCCTACATTTTTTGGAAATCTTAACCCAGAGGAATTGATCGACTAGATCAATGAATGTGAGGAATATTTTGAGTATGAAGATGTTGAGATCCTGATAGGGTCAAATTTGCGAAGGCCAGATTGAAAGGTCATGCGAAGATCTGGTGGCAAGAAATTCAATTGGAGCGAAATAGAAGAGGGAAAGATAAAATCACAAGATGGGATCAGATGGTGGATAAATTGAAGCGACAGTTCATTCCTGTTGATTATGAGCTTGACCTACTAAAGAAAATACAAATTTTGAAGCAAGTAGAAGATTTGTTTAGGAGTATACAGAGGAGTTCTATCGACTCCTCATCAGAACAGGCCATGCGGAAATTGATAAGGAGAAAGTTGCCTGATACCTTAATGGGTTAAGGCCAAGCATTCAGTAGGAGTTGAATCTGGTTCAAAATGAACAGTATTGAGGAGGCATACCAGTTTGCCCTAAAAGTAGAGGAAAAGCTAAACAAGAAGTTTGAGAGCAGACAAAATGGAAGAGGTCGTGTGGAAGATCTGGTGGACGGTCATATGGTGGCCGAAATGAAGATCCAAAAAAGAAGGACGAGGCCAATAGCAGCCAGAATCAGAGAGGAAACAATTCCAATCATTTCCAAGATCAGAATAATAGAGATCAGAGAGGAAGAGGAAGAGGACAAGGTTCAGGAAGATGAGGCTTCCATGGAACATGTTTTCACTATGGAGAAGAAGGTCATAGGGCATTTGAATGTCTTCAGCGCCAAGGTAGAATAGATAGGAGGAATGAAGGCTAGGCCAGAGTTGCACATGTAGATGAAGATGCCAGATCATCAAATTCTAAAGATGCTAAAAGAGGAGAAATGCTAATTAACAGAAGAGTCCTGCTGAGTGGTGAGAATGAACCTGAACAAAGGAGGAGCTTGTTTTGCACTAGATGCAAGTGTGAAGGTAAATGCTGTGATGTGATTATCGATAGTGGAAGCACTGACAATTTGGTGTCAGAAGAGATGGTGACAAAGCTGAAGCTCAAGAGACAAAAACACCCACATCCATATTGGATTGCCTGGGTGCAGGATGACCACAAGGTCATGGTCAGTGAACAATGCCTAGTAAAGTTCAAGATCGGTGGGTACCAAGATGAGGTACTATGTGATATAATACCTATGGATGCATGTCATATGTTGTTGGGTAGACCGTGGCAGTTTGACAGATGTGCTGTACATGATGGTCGTGCAAATACCTATTCCCTGACAAAGGATGGAGTGCGACATAAGCTAAAGCCATTGAAGGAGATCGAAGAAAAGGTATGTGGTAATGCAAGAATAACATTTGTTGATGGAAGAAAATTTCTAGATGGTATGAGGCATGAGCATGTGTGTTTTGCTTTAATTCCAAAAGTTGGTAAAGAAGAAGTAGAGGATGTACCTGTAGAGGTTGCAGATTTGTTGAATGAGTTTCAGGATATTGTATCTGATAATGTACCTGATGGATTACCACCGATAAGGAAGATCAGTCATTAGATGGATTTGATTTCAGGAGCCAGTTTTCCAAACAAGGCAGCACACAGAATGACACCAACAGAAAGTGAAGAGTTGAACAGACAAGTACACGAGTTATTATAGAAAGGGTTGATTCGAGAGAGTCTGAGTCCCTATGCTGTACCAGCGGTATTAGCACCAAAGAAGAATGGAGAGTGGAGGATGTGTATAGATTCTAGAGCAATAAACAAGATCACAATCAAGTATAGGTTTCCATTGCCACGAATGGATGATATTATGGATTGTTTGAGTGGAGCTGTGTATTTCTCAAAGATAGATCTGAAGAGTGGATATCACTAGATTCAGATCAGAGAAGGAGATGAATGGAAGACTGCCTTCAAGACAAAGGAAAGACTGTATGAGTGGTTAGTCATGCCTTTTGGGCTAACCAATGCACCGAGCACTTTCATGTGGCTCATGAATGAGGTTCTGAAAGAATTTCTGGGTAAGTTTGTCATTGTTTACCTAGATGATATTTTGATTTTTAGCAAGACATTAGAGGAACATATGATGCATATTCATATGGTGTTTGAGAAATTGAGAGATAAGAAATTGTTGATTAATTTGAAGAAGTGCAGTTTTGTGAAGAAAGAGTTAGTGTTTTTGGGATTTGTAGTTTTAGCAGGAGGTCTAAAAATGGACCCAGAGAAGGTACATGCTATTCTTGAATGGCCTACTCCAAGGAGTGCTACTGAGGTAAGATCTTTTCATGGTTTGGCTAGCTTTTACAGAAAGTTTATCAAAAATTTTAGCAGTATTTGTGGACCCTTGACTGAAACAATGAGAGGGGATAGAAAAGAGTTTAAGTGGACTAATGGGGTAGAAAAGAGTTTTCAATTGTTGAAATAAAAAGTTACAGAACAACCTGTTTTAGCACTTCTAAATTTTAATAAGGTGTTTCAAGTAGATTGTGATGCTAGTGGTACCGCAATAGGAGCTGTTATGAGCCAAGAAGGTAAACCTGTTGCTTATTTCAGTGAGAAGTTAAATGATGCCAAGAGGAAGTATTCTGTTTATGATTAGGAATTTTATGCTATAGTTCAGACATTAAAAAAGTGGAGACATTATCTGCTTCCTAAAGAGTTTGTCTTGTATACTGATCATCAAGCTTTGCAATATTTGAATAGTCAAGGAAAGTTGAATCAGAGGCATTTAAAATGGGTTGAGTTTTTGCAGAGTTATACATTTATTTTGAAACACAGGAGTGGAAAGTCTAACAAGGTTGCAGATTCTCTTAGCAGAAGGCAACTATTGCTGACAGAGATGCAGATTGAGGTGGTTGGGTTCAAGGAACTCAAGAATTTGTATCTAGAGGATCCTGATTTTGGTGGAGCTTGGAAAG